>OX940983.1:36201438-36569276 GCA_954871275.1 Leptopterna dolabrata
AGTTGTGTCCCGAAACTTTTCAGCCCGATCGGAATATACCCAATTATGAGTGAAAATGTGTGTAAAAATAGGTACTTTTTGCGTTTTAGCAACATGTTAGTAACATGAGCTTTTGAGGTATCGTTTTCCATGTTTTTGGGGACGAGAAGACCGAATATGAAGTCGATTTTGACCAAAAAGTGGAAAATCGAGGTTCTACCAAATGTTCAGCTCCCAAAATTGATTTTTTATGAGTCAAAAACCTGGGAAATCGTCTGAAATCACCATCAGTTTGCTATACCTTGCTATTCGAATTATTTCACCTGAAAGAAACAATAAATGAACAGCCATTTTTGTAGGTATGTCCAGCAGAATAATAAACCCATTTGACAAGGACTTTGCAGCGTTTTTGAACTCAAAACCAGCAACAGGAGAAGAATAAAAAAAAGTGAATGTTGAAGAATTGAAGAAGAATATTCTGGGGAATGCAGTTTTATTAAGGTTTGTTCGAACAGACAGTCCTAGACCAGTCCAGGGTGGAACTGCGTTCTGAACATGAGGGGATAGAACTGTCCAGGATTGAGTCCAAAACTGTGTCTGTATAAACACGCACTGTGGATTCTGAATGGATAACCTGAAGCATTGGAACCTTCCACATAAGCTGAAGGTAGAAGCATTGAGTGCGCATGTATAGGATCAACGTTCCTAGAAAAAATCCAAGACTGTTAGAACTAGCCCTGAACGGTCCTGGACTGTCTGTCCGAACAGCCAACTCGATCCAGGACCAGTTCTTGCGCTGTCTGAACGCACAGAAAGGGGCGGAGCTTGGATAGAACGGTCCAGGCCTGTCGTTCTAAACGAATCTTCTACATTGAAACTCGAGGTTCGTTGGGACAGAGGGAGTCGCAACCGAGCTGTCAAGTGCGCATCGTGTCAGTGTTTATCTACATTTTTGGTCCTGTTTTAAGTGAGTTATAGCTGTTGGAGTAGCCTGGGATTTTGCATAACTGTTCTGCAACGAAAAAGCTTGAAAAAGGGGGACGAGCATTGCGATGGGTGGGGTAGGTGACCAGTGGGTGGGGGGGGGGGGGGGTTAGAAATGAAATCTTGAACGGGTGGCTAGGAGGAGTAGATCCTGATTTTTTTTATCCACCGCTTGAAGCATGTATATGCTCATATACACCTATTGCTGCTTGTAAGCATACTTTCAATGGACGATACTTAATAGAAATAAACATAGTTGGATATGCCGCGTGTTGCCACTTTGTTTAGTGCGAAGCGTACTGCCGCTTGAACACTTGCAGTTGACAACCACCCTAAGAACTACTTGAGGATGGACAACCCTGTTTTGAATTGCAATTAATTACGCGAATCAACTACCTGCAGAGTTGTTGAAGGACTATCCTCCATTCACGATCCTACCCGGTAGGAGCGGGTCCAACCATGTCGGGCTACAAGCCCTGTGTAGTTCTACTAGTCCACCGCCATTCCCTGTTCTACATCAGATCGTCCTAGGACGTATATATTATACTGTGAATGGCTGGCTTTACATCCCACTTTCTGAGTACTCATGTACATTTTTTGAAGTACTCACCACCGATTTAGGCACCTTGAAAACTCTAAATCCTAAGTGATTTCTCGCTCACTTTGTATGTATGTCATGTATCGTAATGTTTTGAATGGTCACTTTTGATGCCTCATCACTCTTCAGGTATGTCTCGTTGTTTCTGTGCCTGTTGTCTTGCAAAAAGGCCATGATACGTTCAAAGATCAAAGTCTCTTTCAAATTATCCATCGTCAACCAGCGTAATGTGATATGCAGCACCTTGGGCACCAGTTACAAATTCCCTGTCAGTGGAGATTACGGTTACAGCAAGTTTGTCGAGAGAAACAAATTGATGGACAAAACCAATGGGTTGCTCGTTGGTGCCAACTTGAGAATACACTGCGATATACGAAATTACACTCTCTTGAAGTATAACAGTTTACCATCCATGGAACAAAGGAATGCTGTGATGCCTAAAAGCAGTTTTTCTTTGGATTTCTGGCAGCTATACATTAACCAAGTGCTGGTTGATGTAACAGTAGAAGTCAAGGGAAAGGAGTTCAAGGTCCATAAAGATATCCTGGCTGCCCGCAGTCCTGTGTTTGCCTCCATGTTTGCTACGAATATGGTGGAACTGAACAGTAACAGGGTCGTCATCTCAGACATCGAACCTGAAGTATTCGTTGAACTCTTGAGATTCATATACACAGACCAAGCTGAGAATTTGGACCTGGTTTCTTGCGATCTCCTGGCCTGCGCGGAAAAGTACGCATTGGAGCGACTGAAGTTTTTGTGCGAAGAGTCCATCGTAGCAAATTTGTCAGTTGAAAACGCTGCTGATGTTTTGCTGATGGCTGACCTCCACAGGGCGCCGTGGCTGAAACGAAAAGCCCTCGAATTCATCAAGTTCCACCCCTTGAAAATCACTCGGACTGTGGGATGGAAAGTCCTGATGAACCACCCGCATCTGCTTGCTGAAGCATTCCAGTCACTGGCTGCTCTGAATGGTGAGGAATAATTTTTGGATATGTTTCTGTCATTTTTAATCCGCAAATACAGAGTTTTAAAAGGTGTTGCCTTGTGTTATGTTAGTGTGGTGCAGTAGTTCCCATTCCCATGGAAAATGCATTAGGAATGATGAATCCCCCTAAAAAATAGGTAGGCACCTACCATATCTCAACCTGAGGGCATGAAGTGCTCCCTTGGGGCAGGGCTGGGAAAATGAAAACTTCCAAAGTGGTTTTGGTTATCCACCAGATTGAGTAATTAATGTCAATTAATCAAAGTTATAAAATAGGTAATGTAAATTTCTATTGGAGTTTGGAAGATGTATTTTCATGGACTCAGTCAGCGGGGCCACACACTATACTGTTAGAAACTACTAAGAGAATAAATAAAGAGGCAAAATTTTCTAGCATCCACAAAAACCAAGAACTGAGATTTTTATTGGAAACTAAAACGAATATCATGTGGATACCAACTCCAGGCATTGTTTCTTTACGATCCTTAGACATTTCATCTGAAATCCTGGTATTATACCTTCCCACTTGAACATGCCTGGTCTTTTCTGGGGTGATGTGAAATGTTATGATTTTAGCGGATGCAGCATGAGGGAAAAAAGGTAACTATGAATGGAAAATGGATGAAAAAATTATTGAATAAACTGTACGACCGTACGTGAATGCGGAACAGACCTCAAGACAGGCCAGCCTGAGGTCGGAAACCTATTATGTACGTACCTGGTTAGTCCTGGTTTGTCGAGTACATACTCAATCATCGGCGAAAGAATACACCAAAAAAATTAACGATACTGGAATTGGCTCAGTGTCGATTTCATCAACATGCACTTCGAAGTAGGGATGGGACATCGAAAGAAAATATCGATATCGATGTCGATGTTGATATTTTGTAGACAGCATCGATAGCGATGTTTTATCAAGCCAAAACATCGATATTTTCGATCGATATCGATATCCCTCTTCTACGCGTTTCTATGAGTGTACCTTCAGAAAATTTTTTGTTTTCTGAAACTGGCAACATTTTGACGCCCCCGCGCAATTGGCTGAAAGCAGAAAATCTGAAGAAACTTGTTTTCCTCCGCTCACTCGATGAAGAGTTATTTTTCTAATCAAGTACATATACAGGGTGTAACATGAGTGATGCAAAAACCTCTCTCCCACGTGTTCTACATCTAATTTCCGACCAAAAGTGACTTATAACATTTTTTTTTTTTAACTTTGCTTAAAATCTCACTTTTTTCACTTCTAAGATTTTTTTCGAGTTTCCGACCTCGTCTCACTAAAGCAGCTATAATTTCCTTAATTGAAAGAGTAAATTCAAATTTTAAGATACCGTTGGAAAGAGCGTTTAATTTCCTGTCTCTCTAATGCCTAACAAAATTTTATTTAGGAGGATTTGAGGAGTGAAAAATGTTATAGGACACTTTTGGTCGGAAATTAGATGTAGAACACGTGGGAGAGAGGTTTTGCATCAGTCCTGTTACACCCTCTATAATACAGAGTTGGAATATTTCTTATTTTTATTTTGTAAATGACTGAATTCGGAATAAAATATTTCTATTTCTTTTTTTTTACTCAAATATTTCTGAAAATTAAAATAAAGTCATTGATGAAGAGAGCACTTTTGAGTATTTTATGACCTGTAAGGGGACATGTGGATCAAGGAACAGTGGGGAGGGGATCCAAGAGGCAAGAGCTGGTTGAAGGGTGTTTTCTGCCGATATTATCGGACCATAACATCGATATGTCGATGTTATCGAAATGTGAAGCATCGATGCGAAAAATCGGAATATCGAAGTAAAACATCGATGTTTCGATAATATCGATTTCGATGTCCCATCCCTACTTCGAAGCAGTTTGCTGGTTAACATGCATTGGGGGCCTGTTCACTAAAAGAGGTAGTGAAAATAAATTATCTCTTCAGAAAATCTCCTGAGAGAGAGAGTCTCCCTCCGGAGACAGTCTCTTCCAGGTGTCATCTATGCTCCCATGACCTGGAGAAAGGGATAGAAAAAAGTTTCAAGTTATAAACAGAAAGTCGAATTAGGCGGCATAATGCTTGTATTATGTCTATAATGAACTCTTGGGTACCTACCTACCTCAATCCTTGTTAGACTTTTTACTCATGAATCGGTAATAAATATATATTTTTTTTAAACGAACAAGCGACTTACTTATGAGATGAAAAAGTGTACATGTACAGTATTGAAATGAAAGTTGACTAATGAAAATGACCGCTGTGGATGGCTCGAGGAGGTTATGTTACCTTACATAACTCTCTGGTCAGTAAGTAAACTTGGAACCAACACCTATCGTCTAACTTTTGATACACACTTACCTTTGGAACATAAATCCACACGAATAGGACTGGGTAGAAACGTTGTCGGAATAAAAACTTGAAAAAAAAAAAATACTAGACCGGTCATTCTTCAATCCTAGATCTTGTTTGTTCATCAACCTAGTCCTACAAATTAACTTATTATATACATTTTTGTTAAAATCTAGGATGAATTCAGGATACTCTGAAACGGATTTGCCTACAAAATTTCTAAAATTCATGTTGCGGAAATGCAGGACCTATTGCAATAGCGACATTTTCGTTGAAAATTTGCTAAAAAAAAAAAAAAAAAGTGCAAAGAACAATAACTTCCTAAGTGGCAACACCTTCCTCCTGTAACTCAGTCCAGAAAAAGCATAATTAAGGTGAAATATATGTATAATTACACCATTTCCTAGTCATTATTGTTAATTTTTCGGGAGGGGGAAAAAAATGCAAAAGGTTCATTTAATGGACGGGCAGTAGAAGAATTAGCAATTTCAGCGCTACAGGGAAAAAGAGTGAATCATGGATGTTGGTTGGTACATCTACTAAATATTTGTGTCATACATATCTCACAGATGCACGTTATGAAGATGGTTCAGGTGGGACTGATGGGTAAGAATGACACTGTAGGGAGCCACCCCGATCAGCTGAGAGCCCAGAGCCAAGAAGCTGTAGTCAGTTAGGTCGTAACCGATCCGTCGGGTCGTAACTATGTTTTAATAACAGATAATGTGTGATATCCAAGGCGCAGCCACCCCAACCTAACATAAAATAATGTAAACCTGACATTATGTAGGTACTTGATCAAAGAGGCAAATTGGCAGGATTGGCTGGTTTTCAGAAATAAGTTATTTATATTCATGTTTTTGATTGATTTAAAAATCTAGTTAGTTGAAGCACGACTGTCAGTAGGAAATACCTAAGTAATTTACAGAGGTACCTTGGGTAAAAGGTAAAAGCTTTCACATAGGTATAGTTATTCAAGGATTTCTCCACAATGCCTCTGATTCTGGAAATTTTGATGGATTATTACCTATTTTTATTTCTTCTACAGTCCTTGTAGACAGGTTGTAGCATGTTTAAAGGCATATTAATAATAACTTTTACTCAGAGCGTGGGAAGTATATTATGCAGGGCATGAGAAGGGCAAGCATATGTGGAGCTGTACCACATACTGTGTAGATGTACTTGTGGATCTACTGCTAGCAGGGCAGTCGGACGAAAAGCCCCAGCCTGAAATGGCTGTTACTTTACTTTACTTTACTTTTACTTGTGGATTCCTATCAGGTAGGTATAATCCCACGGTGTCCAAAAGTCTACAGTGGGTAGACAGGTGTGCTCAGGCTTATTGGGATGGGAAGGGGTATGGCGTCACAAGAGTCCTCCACAATGGCAGTTACTGCTGCCTTCTTATTCGCTCGAATAGTTAGTAAATAATGGGAGAACTGAAGTGGTTGAGATGAGCTCATGAATTTTTCAGTTTATGAACTGAACTGCTGGAACGCCTGGTCCAGAAACCTTCCTAATAAAAGGCTATAACAAAATACATGAACATTTTGGGGAGGTTATACATATCAGTGAGGTTATCTTCGAGTTTTCAGTTCTCAACCCTGCCCTCCTTTGGAGCAAGACGTTCACGTACCAGTTCAAGAACTCAGGCGCTGCAACTCGGGGCAGGTAAAACAGTACGTGACGTCAGCTGACTCCTAGAAAACCGTAAGAAACCATCCATGATCCAATACCGTCTTGATAAGCATTTGAGAAGGAGAACGGTTTGATAATGGTTGGGAATGGTCAGTTTCTCACAGAGATTAGAACATGGGATAGAGGGGGTGTAAAATGGAGGGGGAAGAAGGGACCAAAGACTCAGCCCTGAGCTTCGCCTCTCAGGGGCACGGATCCGGATAGCCAGTGGGATTGTGATGTCTACCAGTATCGATGTTTGAGCAGTGATATATACTACCGATGGCTTATTTATAGACTATTGAAACGGCGATTTGAGCATTTTGAACAACTAAAATGCTCTCACGCCCTTGAAATTGATAAGTTTTTAATAACTGACATGATATTTCAGAAAAAAATCAACATTATTCCACTCAAGTTCGAACATTTGTGGGACGTGGCGTCGATGGAGATCAACTGGAAATGGGTTTTCTAACAGTGTTGGAGGTTACCCCCCTCTGCCACGATTCTATGCTTCCCTTCTCAGGGACTACTTGCTTTAAACGCACCCATTGTTTGATGGTGATCTGCCAGCTCTATCCCTTTCTCATCCACCTGTGGGGCTGAAAGGAAGATCAGAGGATAGTCAGGAAAACACTGCAAACAGCGGTCATGGATACTGTGATGAATTTAAAATTGCATCACGGTGGTGTGAGGGAAATTGCCCAGGCGGTTATGAGCGAATCACCACCGACATCTGGAATCTTTTGGGAGAGGTGAGAGGTGAGTGGTTGAATTTGCCTAGGCGGTTATGAGCGAATCACCACCGACATCTAGGATCTTTTAGAAGGAGAGGTGTCCAGGCGGTTATGAGCGAATCACCACCGACATCTGGAATCTTTTGGAAGAGGAGGTTTTGCCTAGGCGGTTATGGGCTGACCACCACCGACATCTAGGTTCTTTTGAGGAGGAGAGAGAGCAAGGTAGAGGAGAGAAGAGAGAGCTGGTTAGAGGAAGTGTCGAATGAATTTAAAGTCGCAGGATCCAGGGTTTTATAGGAAAGGGAGGCCTCTCCCTCCAACCCCCTGTTAGGGGTTGATGGTGGGGCTCCAGGTTGTGTACCCTGGGTTCTGTGGCTTGTCTCCCCACTCGTTTCGTTTATTGACGGAAACTAACTTTCGTGTTTGAATATTGGTGAGAACTTAAGTTTGCTAGAGGAGTGATCCCGGGAGGGACTCACGACAGAGGTCCCCCCAGTTTGAACCAAGATTCGTGGAGAGCTGAAGGCGCAAGTTGACAGGGGCTGAGGGCCAGGGCAAACATAAATGGGGCTGAAGGCCAAAGGTGACAACTGAACCAAAATTCGGGGGGCTGAAGGCGCAAGGTGACAAGGGCTGAGGGCCAAGGCAAACATAAGTGGGGCGGAAGGCCAAAGGTGACAACGGCTGAGGGCCACAGCAAACATAAATGGGGGCGGAAGGCCTTGTCCTTAATGCTAGATGAAAGTGTACTTAAGACTAAGGAATTTACATTGGTAGTTGCACATAGGTAGATATTGACAATAGTGAGATAGTAGGAACAATAAGAGATGAGTGAGGTAGTATTTACCATGATGGTGCTTAAGATATAGTGAGTAAGATGAGGTATTATTTACCATGATGGTATGTAAGATATAGTGTTGAGGTTTGTACAATATTGTTTAGACTTAGGCGTGGGGTATTTACAGAGGGTATTTACAACATTTTAGGCTTAGGGTATAGGTTATTTACAATATTTTAGACTTAGGTATAGGGTATAGGCTATTTACAGTAGGTCGTGGTAGGTGGGTTGGGGTACAATTTGAGGGTATGCGGAAGTCCGCCGTTCCTTGGGTATGGACAGGGTGTGGGGTGTGGATGGGTCTAGGTGTGGTGTGTGTGAAGTGTGGGGAGAGGTGGTTGATGGGTGATAGAGGTGACACCCTCTAACAGTCTTCACGTCGGTGAAGACTGACAGAGGAGCCCCTTCACTGCCAGGGCGGCGGTGAAGGGCGTGAGCTGGTGGGAGCCGGTACCCGGGACGTCGCGGAGAGAGGCGGCGACGTCGGGGTCCGGTGGGTGAGATGGAGGCAATGTGTGGTGTTTCTGGTGTGGGGGTGAGAGTCGTGTGGTGAGGTTGTTCGGGGAGGACTGGGGCTGGCTTGCATCGGGCGAGGGGTACGGTGTGGGGTTTCCCGTCAATTAACAGGGTAGCTGTGGTGTGTGTGGAGCGGATGACCTGGAAGGGCCCGGCATAGAGGGGTTGAAATGTTTTGTGGATGCCAGGCTCCTTCAGGTACATGTGAGTGGCGGTGTAAAATCGTTTTGGATAGGCTGTGTCGTTAACTGGTGTTGAAGTGTGTAGCGGTTCCCTGTTAATTGACGGGTTGTGTTGTGTGAGAAAAATGTCGGCTGGTAATCGGAGGGGGTCTTTAAAAGCATGTTGGGCCGGGCTAGTGTTGTCTGAAGGACGTGCGGAAGTTCTAAGGCTGAGTAGTACGTAGGGGAGTGTTTTTGTCCAAGAGGGGGATGTGGCTGAAGTTGATATGGCCTGTTTCAGGACCGAGTGCCACCGCTCTATTTTCCCGTTGGATTGGGGATGATAGGGAGTGGTGCGGATTTTTTGGATCCCGAGGGAACGGAGGAGATCGGAAAAGTGGGCGGATTCAAACTGCCTCCCCTGATCGACCGTGATTGTCCGCGGACAACCGTAGCGGCTAATCCATTGATTGAGGAAGGCCGCGGCGACGGTGTCCGCGGTAATGTGGGCGAGTGGAATGCACTCCACCCAATTTGTGGCACGGTCGATCATGGTGAGGCAGTATTTCTTCCCCTCGGAGGGGGGAAGGGGGCCGACCAGATCTAGGTGGACATGTTCCCACGGGAGGAAGTCGGGAATGGGTTGAGGAGTGACGTAGGGGTGCGCCGAGACCTTGTATGTTTGGCACTTCTGGCACCCTAGAACCCAGTTACGTATATCTGTGTTCATATGGGGCCAGAAGTACCGCGTTTTTACGAGGTCCCGGCTTGCCCGGATGCCGGGATGGTGAAGGGAGTGATAGTGTTGGAAGAGCTGCCGCCTGAGGTCGGGTGGGACGTAAGGGCGCGGTGAGTCGGCCGTTACGTCACACCAGAGCTCAAGGGGCGGCAGCTGTTGGAGTTTGGAGGCGGATATGAGGTTGGATAGGGTTTGGTCGGATTCGGGATTTTGATGGGATTTGATGGTGTGTGAGGAGGGGAAGGGCAGTAACTCCGCCACTGGCGCGGGGGTGGGTCGGGAGAGCGCGTCCGCCACGCAGTTGTCGGCCCCCGGCAAATATCGAATATCGGACGTAAATTGACCGATGAATTCGAGCTGCCGGAGGCGACGAGGCGAGGCGGATTTGCGGCTTTGGAGGAGGGCGTGGGTGAGGGGTTTGTGGTCCGTTACGACAGAGAACTGCCTGCCCTCCACGAAGTCACGAAAGTGCTTGATGGCTTCGTGGATGGCGAGGAGTTCCCTGTCGAACGTGGAGTAGTTTTTCTGGGTGGGGGAAAGGGTTTTGGAAAAGAAGCCAAGGGGTTGGGGGTTTGCGCCGGTGTGCTGGTGGAGCACCGCCCCGATGGCCCAATCGGAAGCATCGGTCGTGATGGAAAGGGGGGCGTGGGGATCGGGGTGGGCCAATAGAGCGGCGTCTACTAGGTCCTGCTTACAGGTTTGAAAGGCTTTAGTGAGTTCGGGGGACCATGGGATGGGGCGGTTATCATTTTTCTTGGCGGGTTGTGGAATGGCGTTTATGAGGGGTTGTTGGTGTTGTGCTGAGTGTATGATGTGTCTACGGTAAAAATTCAACATACCCAAAAAACGGCGGAGTTCCGTGACGGTACGGGGCTGGGGAAAATCGCTGATGGCGTGGACTTTGTCTGCAGGGGCTTGATTCCGTCGGAGGAGACGAGGTGGCCGAGGCAGCGGACGGAGGGCTGGGCGAGTACACATTTCTCGACGTTGATCTGTAGTCCCTCGGCGGAGAAAATGTCCAAAATTTGGCGCAGGTGGTCCAGGTGTTCTTCGGAGTTGCGGGAGGCGATCAGAACGTCGTCTAAAAAACAAAAGACGAATGGGAGGCCGCGTAAGATGTTGTCCATATACCGCTGCCACGTCTGGGCAGCGTTCCTGAGGCCGAATCCCATTTTGATGTATTCAAAAAGGCCGAAGGGGGTAATAATTGCGGTTTTTGGTATGTCTGGGGGGTGGATATTGATGTGGTGGAAGGCTCTTGATATATCTAGAGTGGAGAAAATGTGTGTGTTGTGTAGGTGCGACGAAAAATCCCGGAGGTGGGGGACGTTGTAGAGGTCGGGTGTTGTTTTTGAATTTAGGCGGCGATAGTCGCCACAGGGGCGGATATCCCCGTTGGGCTTCTGCACTATGTGCAGGGGGGAAGCCCAAGGGGATTTGGAGGGGCGGATAATCCCGTCCGCGATCAAACGGTCGAAATGCTTACGGGCTTGGGATAGCTGCAAGGGGTGGAGGCTTTTGCGGTAATTGGGGGGCCAGAGGTCTCAATGAAGTGCTGAATTGTTGAAATGTGGGCTGAGGGGCGGCGCTGGGGGCGGTACTGTTGGAGGAGGGTTTCAAATTTAGTTGGGGGCTGGTTGATGGCGTGAATGAAGCCGGGGATTGGTTTGTTGGTGGAGGGGTCAATCAGGCGCGCGTTTTTGACGTCGACCTGGAGGCCGAAATACGCCAAAAAATCGGCCCCCAGGATCGCCTTCTCCACGTCCGCCACGGTGAATTCCCATTCGTACGCGAGTCCGCTCATGTAGACGGATGAGCGGTACGTCCCGTACGAGGGGATGGTGGTAACGTTGGCGGCGTAGAGAAGTTGGTGATAACAGCGCGCCTGACGACGGAGGATCGAATTTGGGAAAATCGACAGCGCCGCCCCTGTGTTGATCAGGAAGGGGACGTTTGTTTTTCTGCATCTGAGGAATAAGCGTTGGTGGGCGGGTGCTGAATGTGGTAAAATTGCGGCGGTGGGGGCGGGGGCTGGCTGAGTGGTTGTTGGGTTGGTAGCAGGGGGAGTGGGTTTGAGCGTTGTGGGTGGTGGTGGGGGTTTGGCCTCAGCGAAGGAGACGCGGTTTGTGGGGCGCCTGTTCCGTGGGAGGGGAACGGTTGGGGGGGCGGTGGTTGTGGGGCTGCAGTGAGGCCCGGTGCGTCGGTTGGCGGCCGTGGTGGCGGCGGTGGGGAGGCCGTTCCGTGGTGGGGGAACGGTGACGGCGCAGTGGGGCGCGGTCGTTGGGTTGGCGGCCGTGTTGGTGGCCGTGGAGGGGCTATCCGTGGTGGGGGAACTGTGTGTGCCCGGGAGTGGGGTGTGGCGGCGCTGTGAGGCGCGGTCGGGAGGTTGGCGGCCGTGGAGGCGGTTGAGAGGGGGCCGTTCCGTGGTGGGGGAACGGTGTTCGGCTGGGAGAGGGGAGTGGCGGCGCAGTGAGGCGCGGCCGTGAGGTTGGCGGCCGTGGTGGTGGTGGTGGAGGGGCCGTTCCGAGGTGGGGGAACGGTGTTTGGTCAGGAGAGGGAGGTGGCAGCGCAGCGATGCGGGGCCGTGAGGTTGGCAGCCGTGGCGGTGGCGTAGGAAGGGTAGGAGGGCTTGGTGGTGGTGGTTGAGTTGATTCGGGCCGGGGGGGGGGTGGCCCCCCCCGTGTTGGCGAGGAGGGGGGCCCGCCGGGTTCACCGGCGGGCGTCGGCGTTTCCCTGCCCAGAGGGGAAGGAGCAGGGGGGTTGGCATTTTCGTGCCTCCCCACCGAAGTTCACGTGGGGGGGGGGGGGTGTCGGCGGGTAGGTAGGTCGTCTTGGCGGGGCGAGACGTGTTGGTGGTCTGGGCCGGTGATCTCCCTCTTCGTTGGTCCTGGGGAGGGGTGGAACGGCGGCCGGGGGAAGGTTGGCGCCGGCGGTCAGTGGAGGGGGTTCGGCGGTGCTCCGTGGAGTGGGGTTGGCGGCAGTCCGTGGAGGGGGGTCGGCTGCTCTCGCGGGATGCGTCGCGTCGTCGAGGAGTGGGTGCGGCACGTGGTGTGCGAATTTCGACGACGCTGGTGGACGCGGCGAGGTCGTGGACTGTGTCCGCGAGGCAGAGGAGCGTTTCATCCGGGCCGTCGAGGTGGCTGGCGAGCGCCATCTGGATGGGGTGGGGGAGGGCGCGTAGCCAGAAGGTCCGTGCGATGTCGGCCGTCATAATGCCTTGTAGCTGATGGCGCAGGCGTCGGAAGAGTTGTGAGGGCTTCATGTCGCCGAGTTGCTGCGGCTGCGACAGGGCGGCGATCCGGGCGATCTTTGAGGGCTGGTAGAGGGATATGAGGCGGCCGCGGAGGTCATCGTATGCGGTGGCTGCGTCGGGTGGAATGTCCGACGTCTGCAGTAAGATGTCGTACGGCAGGAGGGAGATGATGCGTGAATAGCGGGTTTTCTGGCTGCGGATCCCGGCGGCCGAAAACGCTGCGTCCACCTGAAAAAACCATAAGGCGGGTTCGTGTGAATAAAAAGGTGGTAAAGAGAGGGGGAACGACGCAGAGGCGGTCATGACGTCGGCGGCGGCGGCGGGCGCAGTCGGTGAGGCGGTGCCGGGCGGCGAGAGGGTGGAGAAGGGGTTGTCGACAGCGGCCGGTGCGTGTGGCTGAGCGGAGATGTGAGAGGGTTGCGATCTCCGAGCGGTTGAGTGAGTGGTGGGCGAAAATTGCGAATTTAAACTGACTGACTGACTGAATTTAACCTTGGATTGTATGGACCGAATTTAACTCGTGACTGGGGTTTGACACATGAGAAGGAAAAGGAGGAAGGTTGGGTGAACGTCGGGTTCACCACTGTGATGAATTTAAAATTGCATCACGGTGGTGTGAGGGAAATTGCCCAGGCGGTTATGAGCGAATCACCACCGACATCTGGGATCTTTTTGGAGAGGTGAGAGGTGAGTGGTTGAATTTGCCTAGGCGGTTATGAGCGAATCACCACCGACATCTAGGATCTTTTAGAAGGAGAGGTGTCCAGGCGGTTATGAGCGAATCACCACCGACATCTGGAATCTTTTGGAAGAGGAGGTTGCTTAGGCGGTTATGGGCTGACCACCACCGACATCTAGGTTCTTTTGAGGAGGAGAGAGAGCAAGGTAGAGGAGAGAAGAGAGAGCTGGTTAGAGGAAGTGTCGAATGAATTTAAAGTCGCAGGATCCAGGGTTTTATAGGAAAGGGAGGCCCCTCCCTCCAACCCCCTGTTAGGGGTTGGTGGTGGGGCTCCAGGTTGTGTACCCTGGGTTCTGTGGCTTGTCTCCCCACTCGTTTCGTTTATTGACGGAAACTAACTTTCGTGTTTGAATATTGGTGAGAACTTAAGTTTGCTAGAGGAGTGATCCCGGGAGGGACTCACGACAGATACTATACATTCAGATGATCACTGTGAACAAACCTGTGTTCTCCCTAAAAGTACATGTGTTTAATTTGTGATTTTTTTACTGAAATTCCCACACCGAATGTCCACCTCGAAATTGAAATCTCAAGTAGGTAGCAACAGGTTCATTCACATTAGCTTTTTCTGACTGTTAACTGAGTCTTGAAAAACAGTAAGAAACCACCCATGATGCAATTCCAGCTTTAGAAGGGTTTAAGTTTGACAGTGGTTGGGAATAGAAAAGGCAGTGCGTAGTCAGTTACTCGTCCACCCTTTCTTCTGTGTACTGGAATGTCAATCAGAAAACTGGCTTTGGATAGTCAGGAAAACACTGCAAACAGCCGGCTACGGATACTATAGTCAGAAAAGAGACCGAGAATCACTGCAAACTGCCAACTGCCTTTCTTACGATCAGATAACCATCAGATGGTCACTGTGAACAATACTAATGAAAATTTGGAACATACCTATTTAACATATTTGCTGCCCAGGGTAATATTCAAGGAATGAATAATATTGACAAATGAAGAAATAAACTGCTCATGAATCACATAACAAGATTTATTTAACTCTTTGAATATTAAACAATTACCTGTGTATAGATAATAGGTATTCTACGTGGGTGTGAATTTGTTAGAAGAATATGAAGTATTTCCTATAATGGTGCATTCATTTGAACCATAAGGTGCATCTATTTAGGTGTTCCCTATTTATTTATTCAGAATTTAAAAGAAGAAGAATATTGGAGCAGCTCACAGCTTCCTTCTTATGAACACCATTATTCGCTCGAATATTTTTTATTATTAATGGGCAAATTCCGACGTATTTATGAAGGTGTAAGTTATTTACGAAATAAGATTAATTCCATCCATTCCGTTATTTTGACAGGACGCCCTGAAATTAAAATCTAAAGTAGGTAGCTACACAAGCAGTTGAAATAATTAAACTTAACATAATATTCAGGAAAGATGCTAATTTAAATAGCATTTAACACGGTTTATTAAAATCATAAACAATTGCGTAGGTTTTCTACTGGCTCATTTATTAGAAGAATAAGAAAATGAAGGATATTGGAAGAGGAAAGTCTTTCCAATTCCATGCCTAGCCAATTGATACTAAGCTTTCTGATATCTGCTTTTTGTAGGTTTTCATTGAGGACCTTGCAATTTACACAGATTTACAGGTAGGAACTTCAATTTCTTCGTTTTGGCTACATAGGTACCTACCTGACCCAGGCCTATTATGCTAGGTATCCACTTGTATCAAACTTCTGCACCGTAACACTGTATCGTATCAAACGTGAAAAAATCGCCTGTATCATCACTGCGTTCCGTAACATCGTTCCGTAACAATTCTGACCAATCCGACATAAACCGTGAAAATTTCCTCATTGCAACAAGTGACTGCTGCTTACATTTTTATTCACTGCTTAACAAAAGAAGAACAAAAGACCCCCAAACCACCTCGTTGGCGGATGCTGAATGTTTGGCGGAACCGCGAATTGTACGGTCGGACCGGTCTCACGGCTGACATGAAATTTCAAAAAGTCAGTGGGCTCTATAAAAATTTTGCCTGAATGCATCCGAGCGATTTCGAGTTATTGCTGCAGCTGTTGGATCCCAGAATTGCAAAAAGCGACACCAACTTTCGAAGAGTCATCCCAGCCCAGGAAAGGGTGGCGTTAACCATACGTTTTTTGTCGAGTGGTGACTACTTCACAAGCCTTTAATACACAATCAAGATATCCAGGCAGACCGTAGGCAAGATCGTCGCCAATGTATGTCTCGACTGATGTTACGATACGGGAAGGCGCCTGACCCCGTCTCCACTATCCGAACCTCGTATCGTATTATTCCTTTGATGCGACGGGGGAAAACCGCCAACGGAGCGATCCGCCCCGAACCTGATCCCGAACAGGTGTGTATCACGTTTTTAAATGATTTTTGTTACGGAACGGTGTTACGATACGGAAGGTTGATACAAGTGGATACCTACCTTTAGAGCCGTATTAGGGAACGTTCCTTGAGTACGCCTTCACTCTAGGGATCGTGGAGGAGTCTTCCTGAAGACAACCCGTGTTTGTGACCCTACCTTATCTCAGCTTAAAGTAAGAAGAGATGCATAACTTTGGAGATCATTATCATTACTACTAATAAAGTTATCTACCTAGTAATGAAGTTAGCTAAGGTCTTATGTAAAACAATTTAGAAATAAGTTGGTCTAAGGCGGGTAAAGGAACAGTATTATGGGGAAAAAGTAGAGAAAGCAGAAGGTCCTCCAAATATAGGATCAGAATTCGACCTGATCATTTCCCTCTTTACTTGGCTACTCATTGCCTCGCCACCATTGAGTGGAGAGGGGTTCGCCCAACAGCTACATGGGTCATACATGGACGTGTCACAGTAGTCACCCATCCAAGTACTAACCACACTCAAGTTATCTTAACTTCGGTGGCCTCACGGGAACCGGTTTATTACACCTGATAAGGCCGTTGGGCTAGTTACCTTTAATGTCCGGGTATGTGTACAGATAGGTTCAATTTTGTCATGGAAAGACCATGTAAATTATTTGTATGAAAGACTCAACAAATTCCCATCACTTTTCTATTAAGTCCATGCTTCTCAGTTATGCCTTATCTGCCATAGTCCTGTCCATTCGGTGCTCCAGTGCAGTAGTCATTTGGGGAGGAAGGAACCTCCTATCCAACAAACTTGGAAAAATTACTAATATATTATACAGAAATCATCACCATTATATAGAAAGCGCTGACTATTTGATAGTGGATCTGTTTTCAATATATCTAAGTTATTTTCTGTACGTCATCTATTTTTCAAGAACTTATTGTTCAATTAACATAAAGTCCCGTCTTTGATCAGCGTTTTGTCGATCCATGATCATACTCGATTCAGGGCTGAAGGAAATGGGTAGCTACCGTTTAATTTTGACGTCAAAGAGCCCTCACTGTATAATCCATGTGTTGCACAGTAAATTGAGTGAGGAACTCAAGTCCCCAACTAGGTACATGTTCCAAGCCCAAGTACAAGGCTGCAGTAATTTCGTATTTAATTTCACTGAAGCTTGTTAAATCTAACTTGCTTTTAAAGAGTAGGTATCTATGTTTCTTAGCTTTTGTCTCGTCTTTTTACTGTCGGAATTCTCCGTTTTCCTGTCTTTTGGTAGATTTTTCAGTCAGAAGGTTTTTTTTTTTTGGTCTTCATTGTAGGTGTTGTCCTAGATAGGTAGGTACTTTCTGTAATTTTGTAAAAACGGTGTCATGAATAGTTGCTCTTGACCCGTCACTTCGGGCGTTTAGCCTTTAGATGGGCAATTATTTTTATTCTGTCAATTATGTTTACCTACTGTACGCCATTCCGATGAATAAAAACATGTTTGAATTGAATAATAGACAGGAGTCATATATCAGAGATGTTATCAGGCGTATGTTGCAACAGTATTTAACCTTCATACGCTCGCGTGGGCGGCAGATTGGCCGCCTTTTCGAATTTTCCCGTGTATGCTCGCTCAAAGTATCGTGATAGCCCCAAGAGCGCCATGTATTCTCTAGTTGATATCTTTCCTGCTAGACTACGTTGACTTCCGATCGTGGTGGTCACGTCAGCCCAGTCAGTACTGCTCCAAAGTTGGGGACATCAGGTTCGAGCCAATTTGCCGCCTACGCGAGCGGTAACGTGGCAGTTTTCGCATCGCACGATTTTGAAAATGTAAGTAAATATTAATTTTCCTTTCGCATGTATTTTCAACTGTACTAGTTTCACAGTATTCTAGAATATGTGTAGGGCTTCTCATCGATATTTCTTGTCGTACTGTGCTGTATTTTGAACTGAAACATGAATGTTTTGCATCTCGATTTGGAAAGTTCTAATGTTTTGAACTATGGATATTCTAGTTTTGATCTAGCCAGCTTTCCAATGTGATTCAAGTATTTTGAGTTTTAACTCATCTTCCTGAGTATAATTTTTTTTTTTTCTTTTTTTTTCTTTTTTTTACTAAAGTTCTAATGTTTTGAACTATGGATATTCTAAATTTGTTCTAGCCAGCTTTCGTTTTATTTTATTGTCACGTTAGTTATTTGTCGAAATGAAGTACGTATTATTATGATTATATTCAAACTTTTGTTACCTCCTTTCAATAGAAAAAGTTGCGAACTGCAGAATATTATTTTAGTGCAGAAAACCTTCAAAGACTGAAAATGTGATTTTGATATATATCTACGTTCTTATTGTGATTGCCATTATCTGAATAAAGAATTTATGATAAAAATGTGCTTGTAATGTTATGCTGGAGCCCTGGTCAAAACTAATTTGGAACAAACGAAGAAAAGTAGTGAAAATTATGAAAAATCAAAGGCGGCCAATTTGCCGCCCACGCGATCGGAAGTGTGACTTCAGGAGAGGCGAGCGGGTGAAGGTTGAGCAAAATAAAGCGTATCTCCACGAACTATGTAGGTACACAGGTTGGTACCTACATTGGTGCCTCCATTTACATTTATTTATTACCTACTTCCGAAGAATCTGATGAATACATTTCAAGACAGAAAACCCCAACACAAGCACAGGTATGCACATGTGGCAGATACTGAGCTACTGTAACTAGGTACCATTTGGAAGCCGCAAGGTCCTCAACATTTTAGCTCAACGATTAACATATACATCTAACATCCATATTATAGATAATTCAAGTATTAAGCACTACGCCAATTTCCTTCTGAATGATTCCATGAGTCATCGAGTGATAGTAAATGGGGCTGTAAAAACCTCTGTAAACGTGTCGATACTTATTGAGCAAAACGAGAACTGTAATTTTCACGACCCCCCCCCCCCCCCCATCCTTTGGCAATTTCTAAATCCAATATCGCGGAAACCCCCCCTCCCCCTCGATTCCCCAGTAGAGGATAATGCAACTCTCGATCTTACTACAAGCACCAATGTAATATAATGGTGGTTTTCTTCTTCACCGTGTAAAATGGGGAGTGAGCTTAAAGGCTTCTTCAGATTGTGAACAATACATAGCCTAGGTACTGAAACATTATGGTCGAAAGTGCACGGTGGTTTTCCCCGGTTACGGTGATGTCAATAGCGCAAAACGAGCAGAACATAAGCGAAGAGGGCTCACAAAAACTTGAGGTGACATCAACTTTCACGAAAGCACTACCATTACAGTTCAACAGGAGCATTTTCTTGCAAATGAAAAAAAAAAAAAAAAATCTAGGCTGATCTACTTGCTCATCTAGAAGATGACAGCAGCAGGAATTGAAGCAACTGCTGCTGTGGGAGATGCTGATGGCACTATTGTAAAGTGTGGGTTGGATAAATCTGCTGTGCTTCCAACTGTAGCAATAGTTGGGGAGGATTGTTGATTTGTCTCCTTGTTGGTTTGGCACCATCATCAGGCAGGAATATTGAGATTATGAAGCCAGGCCATGAGAAGGTGGAAACTAAATTGTTTTTTGCACGACGCTTACAACAGCTTCCAAACGCCAACTCGATCCTCCTTCTCCACAGCTTCAGCGGGTGTGTCTATGACATTTACCACTCCCTCGTCATCACCAGGGGATGCTGAACATGGTGGCGAGAAACTGTTTCTAGCTATTTTCCAAGCGCCAGCAGGACGAAACCTCATGCAATGTTTATAAAAGCATCTACGAAGGCCAAGACCGAAATGGCCACTCTTCCTCCTACAAGAGGAGCTGCAAAATAGCACTCGCTCAGGGCGTATCTACAGGTAAATCGTTTCTATTTACGTATAGTTGTTACACAGTGGTTCAAATAAATCAAAAATATCGATTTGTCTGACTTATGATAGTCTGATTGCTTTCGTACATATACAGCAGTGGCACAACAACCCCATACCCACACCCAGTGGGGTTGGACTCAAGGGAGATGCCCCGGAGCTAATCTCAGTAACCACAAAAGACCCTGCGGCACCTGAAGCGACACTCAACACTATACTTTGTCGATGTACCTACTACTGGATGTGGGTGCCGGTGCGGTTGCCGCAAAGCAGGCATTTCTTGCTCTGGTGCCTGTGGCGCGTGCCTGGGCATGTGCACAAATGGAGTACCTATTGATGGCGGCGAAGACGATGATGACAATGCATGTGTTTTTTTTTTAGATTTTTATTACTTGTTTTACTATATGTTGAGAACAAACACTTGATTTATAGCAATAACACAATTTTTTTTAAAAATTTCCATTTTCCCCTTCCATATCTCCTCACATGTTGATCCTAGTGAAAAAATGTATGGGGTATTTTCTGTAGGGAATTCTATATTAGATCAATTTAGTATATGGACATGTTTTCTGTGGAGGCAGTAGGTAGTTTTTGAGTTATTTGCAAAAAACTTAAAAATTGACCTCTAAGACCCCCCTTTGCACCTTAGCTCGTCCCCCAATTGGCTTCTATATGATTTATTTCCTCTATTCACCCATTTTTGGTCTTCGTTGCCTGAACTAATATTGGAATTCGACATTCCTGGTTGATTTTGCCGGTTACATTTCCGGTTACGATTCCGCTGCCATGTGAACGCCTCTGTGGCAAAAATTATGGTGAACTTGTTGCTGTACAGGATTGCCGTCTGGAATTGCATCTCAATTTGAACCCAGCTCAAGATTACTGACAGTGGTGATAATTTTAATGTCAGCGTAAATCAAAATATTTACTTCGTGAGAAGGGACGTACCTATTCATAGTTCATGTATAGAGTATACAGAAGAGGCCCTAAGTGGTATCCTTGAGGAACACCACTAGTTGAGGTAAATGATTCTGAAAAACAACCATTCACCTTAACGATCAGTTTATGGATGGATAAGAAAGTATTCAGCCAACCAAGAAGAAATAGTAGTAGGGGCACCTAGGTTTTCTAGAACATACAGGAGAGGGTTTTTTTTTGGGGGAAGACTTTGCTGAATGCTTTAGAAAATTCCAAAGGTTCATTATTCAAGATAATGAACCAAAATCTATGTGTACCACATCTAATGGAGTCGCATTTTCAAAAGCTTTCATAATGTGGGACAAGAAAAAAAATAGCCAGATTGGAGATCGTAGAACGACCAGGAACAAAACCATGTTGCTTATTCGCAATTACGTTCTTGAAGAGAGGAGTTGTTTGATTATTTATTTCATGAGTTCGTATACAATGGACAACATTATCCGTGTCGTCAGAGGCTGCAAATCTGCAAAACGGTTTGAGAACTAGCAAAAAAATTCTTCAAGAGTGCAGCAGTGTAGGTACAGGACAGCCATGGCAAGATCTACCCGTTTGGGTGCTTCATCAGCTTCATTATTTTTCTGTATTACAAAACGAACAAACTGTTCATATCATTGTTCGTGTTGTTATCTTCGTTGTCGCTCATTCGTTGTTGCTTTCAGGTTTCAGGTGTATAATTGCAGCTATAGCTGAATCTGAATTCTGAATCAGTATTGAATTCTGAACGTTAGTCAGTATTACGTCTGTGAAGTTGGCGCACCAACTATTCCAAAAAATTCCAAAAACGGTCTTAATCGTTAGTTTTACGTTAGTTTTGATTTGTTTTGAAAGAATTTTCGTTTGTTTCGAAAGAGGTACAGAGATATTCAAGGAATTATAGTTGGTGCGCCAACTTCACACTGGCGCACCAACTGTTCAGAAAAAAAATAAAAACTGTCCCATTCGTTAGTTTTACGTTAGTTTTGATTTGTTTTGAAAGAATTTTCGTTTGTTTCGAAACAGGTGACCAGATATTAAAGATTTAAAGTTGGTGCGCCAACTTCACACTGGCGCACCAGCTATTCAGAAAAAAATGCAAAAATGGTACTATTCGTTAGTTTTACGTTAGTTTTGATTTGTTTTGAAAGAATTTTCGTTTGTTTCGAAATAGGTAACCAGATATCAAAGAATTATAAGTAGCACGTGGTGAAGTGTGTGAAGTTGGCGCACCAACTATTCAGAATTTTTTCCAAAATGGTCCTAATTGTTAGTTAGGGATGGTGTACAGACATTAAAAAAAAAAAAAAAAAAAAAAAAAAATTTTATGGTTTTGTGTTGTTTCTGATTTGCCTCGGATGAATTATTATTATCCATTTTTGGAGAAAGCTGCGTTCGAAATTTAAAAATGGTTATTTTGTCGGTTAAAATCTATTTGAACGCAGATGAAATATTTTTTGCCTGTTAAGTATGTTCCCATAATTTGTTTCCCTGTGACTTTCTAAAAATCACTACCTGTTAATATTTTCCATCTAATTCAGTCGGAAGTCACATAAAGAGAGCGTGTGTCAAATAAGAGAGCCCTTCATATTTGAGTAGGTACCTACTTACTCTTAATCTGCTGGTAAATTTCTAACCGCAAAGGGAGCCGATCTTTTGGTCCTTGCCGCCGTCACCGTTTATGCTACTCAATCTCCCTTCCACTCCTCAACATACATGTTTCCTTCGTATAAATTCATAGACAAATCACTTACTTGCCACTCTTGTTTGCTCGTGTCAACCTGTCTCACTAAGTGCTCCTCGATTATTCATTTTAAATTTCTGACTACCCAACTTGGACTGAAACGGACTCCCGCACCCCTCGATTTGTATTCTATATTTTTTGACTTGGACTGAACTGGACTCCCACACTCCTCGATTTTTATTCTCAATTTCTGACTTGGATTTGACCGGACTCCCACACGGATTTTTGACACTCGGAAGTGATTGTGCATGTGCAAGTGCTCAAGTGTACGTCAACAAGCCCGCTCGAGCTCCAACAAGGTAATGTAATATAACATTCACTAATAATATAACATAACATTCACAATAATTTTGCTCGTCATTATAGGGCAGTGTTGACGCCAGCTTTATGATCACCGAAAGACCACCAGAAAGCTGGTGTCACCACCTGTCACTCAAATTTTTGGACCTATGCCAAAAGTTTGAGCGTTTGAGTGGCACCTCTCCCAGAAGTTGAGCGTCAAAATTACTATGTAATTAGGCATTGTTTACATTGGTGACACCATATTCACCCTAGCGTCACCCTCAGACGCTCAAATTTTGGGACCTATGTCAAAAAGTTGAGCGTTCGAATGGCACTGATCTCAGAATGAGTACCTGATTAACGTAATGACCTTCAGCTTCACTATCAAACTATTTCGAATATTTCACTCTATATCCTGTTTTGCCTTAATATGAGCGTACAATTGACGTTATTTTTAAAGTTTGAGCCCCCACTCCCTCAAATCGGTACTTAGTACTTCTGCTAAGCGTGAACCTGGTGTCACCACCATACGTTCAAATTATGGGACCTATGCCAACGTGTTAAGGCTAATTTAAGCGTCCAAATGACACAACTCTCAAAATTTCACCGCCTCTCCTTCACCCTCAAATCGGTACTCAGTAATTTCGGTTTCTGGATTGAAGAAAACAAATTAACCCTGAACATTGTACGTGCGACCGCGAAGGCCGATTATGGAGCGCACGCGGCCCCTTGTACCCAAATTATTGAAGCTACACCAAATTATTAAAAGAAGAAGTGCGCTTCAACAGTTGAAGAGTCGGGACTTGAAACTGTCCCATTCATTCCAAACCAGATTTCCATAGAGCTGCTTTTTTTCTATACCAAAACTTAAATTCACAATATTATTTTACATAATTATGAAAGAGTTAAATTCGTTTTACAGAGACAACATCGAGAGAACGAAAACAAGCGTAGAAGTAAAAAAAGTCTAATTTTCAGTTGAGTAAGGTCTAAGGGGCATTTTTTGTTGGAAATTACCTGTTGAATGTACTCCCTGAGTTTGTCACATACTTAGACTAGACACCCTGTAATACTCTCCGAAAACACAGAACCACACGCCACTCTATTAACCTACTACCACAGGTTAGTCATTGGTCAAAAGATACTTGTGCGTAAATACGAGTAAATAGAGTGGTCATTTTCTGCGAGTATGCTTTCAGAGTGTAGGTAAGTATAAGTATAAAGTATACCTACCCGCTCTATACAAGCTTTAGCCAAACATTCAAAGCTTTTTAGCTACGTTGATACTGTAAAAGAAATTATACTACTGCTGTTTAAATTAAATAATTAAATTAGTCTTGTGATTTTAATGTTTCACCATAGATAGGACCGCTATTTCATTATTTATCCAATCTCAGTCAATTATTTATCTGAATGGCGCCCCTGGTTGCTTGTATTAACTGATTATATTATGAACCTTAAATTGAAGTATTCCGTGGGGGGATTTTGTTGTCTAGAGCCGCTTATACTCACAATCCCTGTTCCTCCATTCCCCTTCCACTCTTCGAGATAGATACAAATTAATAGAATAATAGTAACTCACTTGCCACTCGCGCTACAAACCTGATCTTGCTTCCTCACTTAGTTCTCCTTGATTTTATTCTTTATTTTCAATATTAAACCTACAGAATCGAGCACAAAAAGAAAATAATAATAATAATAAATAAAATAAAAATAATAATAAAAATAAATATAAAAAGTAAAAATAAATATACTGAGTGCCCCATGAGTTATTCTACATTTCCCTCATTTTACTTTGACGACTATTTTTTTTTTTTGACGCACCCAGCAGCGTCCAGAAGCGCTCAAAGATTCACAACTCATGTATGGCACAACTCAAGTATGGCACATGAAATAGCACTGTTTTTCTACGCTGAATCGCGTGGTGATATCCCCATCTTGATTTGTTTCCATTTAACTGCATTTGGAGAAGGAAAAGTCACTTTCTCATAAGGAAATTATCGACTTACATCTAAATGCAGTAAAATGGAATCAAATCAAGATGGGGATTTCACCACGCGATTCAGCGTAAAAAACAGTGCTATATCATGTGCCATACTTGAGGTCATGACTTCATCTCAATGTTGGTAAAATCCCTGAGTTGTGAATCTTTGAGCGCTTCTGGACGATGCTGGGTGCGTCAAAAAAAAAAAAAAAAAAAAATCGAAGTAAAATGTTCATGAAATTTGATGTAGCATCCGAATCTGCAATAAAAAATAGGGGGTTCCCTTTGAAAAAACAAATTTGGTGCGCACAGCGCGCATTTGCGTGCATGCGCGACGCTTCAAACTGCAATTTTTGAACTCTTTGCAAAAAAATAAGGGGAGGTTACTTCGACAAGTTTTTTTCATTTCTCCACAACCAACGAAATTGAAAGGGTGGTACGTTCATTAAGGACCACCCTGTATGTTTTTTTGTGAGGACTCCAAATATCGTATTTTTGTGCACGCGCGCATGCGTAAAACATGCGCAAACCGCATCAACTTTCTCATTTCACATGAGAACCCCCAATTTTCCTTGAAGATTCGGAATCTACGCAAAATTTTGTAATTTCCTTCCCTCCTAAGTGGTTCCCAGTGCGGTTGTAAGATTGATGGAATGGAAATGGACGATTTTTTTTAAAATATAAATTTCTTTATTAAGAAGTACAAAAGGCAAAATACATATTTACAAAAACAATAGCGTACGCCCCTCCTTAAGTTAGACACTTGTGCTGAGGAGCGCAGTCGCTAACTAAGTAATTATTAAAAATAAATAAATCAAACTTAGAACAATCATCCATAAACTAACAAAAATAAAGAAACGAGTACTGATGCACGAAAACAATAAGTAGGTATTCCATTAAAATAAATTTTCCTTCACAAACTCCCCAAGAATTCCTTCAGTATACATTTTTTAATGTCTCTTTTATAACTTTTCAAACTGTCCATATTCTTAAAAATTTTTGGTAACTTATTGAACAATTTGATTCCGTTATAGGAAAAGAAATGTTGCCCCTTTGTTGTAAGCCGCAACAGAAGTTTAAAATTTAAACTCTCTGCCAATCTAGTGTTTCCACAGACTCTTTGGAATTGATTTTGGTTTCGATGTATATGTATAAGTACAGTTTTCTTATATATACTTCCTACATCCAAAACCATTTCATTCGCAAACACGCTTAAAAAGAAGATTGTTTCACGTAGGTAAATAATCGAATTTCGGTCATTATTTCGATAAAACCGAATCAAATCAAGAAACGAGTAGCGCCACGTGAATCAGCGTTTTAAATCGATGAAAATTCATGTGCCACACTTGGATTCACGAGCATTCAATAAATAATTGTTGGCCCAATTTAGTGGTTGCAAAACTTTGCTTGCTCGTTGGACGGGTTGCGCACGGCCAAAAAAATTGATTGGGGGGTCAAATACTCATGAAATTTTGCGTAGAATGGGAATCTGCAATAAAAAAGGGGGTTCCCGTTTGAAATAAGGAAGTTGATGCGCATTGCGCATGTTTTGCGCATGCACACGTTCACAAAAATACGGTATTTCAGAAGAAAAAAAAACATAGATTCCAAAAAGGAATTTTTCTTTCGTTGTCATGTTACGATTTTAGGTGGGAGGAGGGGGGGGGGACAACTCGTGGGACACCCTGTATACTAATTCAGAGGGAAGGTGTGGGTTGGGCCAAAGGTCGTCTCTTATTAAAATCATCAAAATCGTACGATAACTATCGCCTGTGCATGCGCAAATTTGAAAGAATTCAAATGATCATAAGTTATGTAAAAGTTTTCAAATTTTGAGAGGGGGTTATTTTTATTTATTTATAATTTTCCCCCCATAGGTTAGTATTGAAAATAATAAACTAAAATCAAGGAGCACTAAGTGAGGAAGCAAGATCAAGTTTGTAGCACGAGTGGCATGTGAGTTACAAATAATTATTATTCCATGAATTTGTACCTAGCTATCTGGAAGGAGAATAAAGGTGGAAGGAGAATAAAGGAACAGGAAATGCGACAGTGAAGGCGGCAAGGACCGAAAGGTCGGTTCCCTTTTGCGATTTGGTATTGTCGGCGGATAAGCGTAGTCATATTAGACGGGTTCTCTTGTCCGACAGGTAGTAGATTCCAAGGTAATTGAGGTAGTTCTATGGGAACTCGGTAAGTAACGTTCTCCTTGTGTGACTTCTGACTGGAGGATTACATATAGATCATTGAAAGGGCACAAGGATCCCATAAGTTGTGCGTGTGGTGATGACGCCAGTTTCATGCTTAGTGGAAGTACCAAATAGAGATTTGAGGGGTAGAGGAGGCGCTCAAATTCTTAAAATAACGTAAATTATACGCGCAAATTAAGGCAAAGCAGGATAATTATAAAGTGAAATCTTAAAATGAGTGTTTCCGTGAAATCTTAAAATCGTTTGATGGCGACGCTGAAGGTCATCACGTTAATCATTTATGGTTTAATTAATTAATGTGGCTCTCAAAATCTGGGAATGAACGCTGCCATTACAATGAAAATCTGCCATTCAAACGCTCAAATTACGCTCAACTTTTTGACATAGATCCCAGATTTTGAGCAGCTAGTGGTGACACTAACATGAATCTGGTATCATCAGTGTAAATTATGCTTAATTTCATAGTAATTTTGACGCTCAAATTCTGGGTGTGGTGTTATTCGAACGGATGGTGCCAGCGACTCTTTAACTGTGTAGGAACATACATTTTGAGACTTGTCAAATGATAACTTGTTTTAATGGTATTGTTACTCATTATTATGTTATTGTATTGTACTTTGTTTATTTTATTGCACTCTTCGTTTTGCATGCTATAACAATGTATCAATATGAATAATTAGGTATTGACCCTGCACTTTCATTCCAGATGCCTAGAAAGTCTTCAGTACCACACGAAGAGATTCTTGCAGCTTTATTATCGTTTGACGATTATTTTGACGACAACGACAAACTGCGTTCACCTAAAGCTGATATTTGGAATCAAGTTGCGAGTAAATTAGGGAACAGATTGAAAAGCGCCTACTTATGGCAGCTAGTATGGGAAGGACGTCACAACTTTCTCACGAAAATCCGCTTGCATTTGGGCCTGGATAAAACAGAGACTAAATGTAACATCCCCATTGAAGACTCCAGCAGTAATGCACTTTCCGATTCAGATAGTGAGTCAAGTGCATATAGTGAGGGAAAATATGACGTTAAGCCAGAGAAGACCTTCATATTGACTGTAACATCGGAGATCTGGAAAACTCTTCAACCTCTTCAAGTATCACATATTGACAAGAGGTGTTCCCTCTCAAAAAGGATACGTCTGCAACTGGCACCAGGGTGGACTGGGAAGATCACGGAATTATTATGGGACCAACACAAGATACCATGCCCCTACACATACAAGAAGTGTACAGTAGCAACACATGAAAATGTAGCTTCGCAATACGTACTAATCACAGCTTTTTGCAAGGAATGTAAATCCCCTGCAATTGGAAAAATTATAGAGTCGCCCATGGAAGGAGAAGGCACTCAAATCATCTGGCGAGCTGCTGATACTCGTGGCATTCCCCATAATAAAAAACGTCCCGCTACTGGGAAAGAGCGGGAGGAAATTGCAAAGGAAGTGAGATACATTTCAGCTTCTCTGTATAGAAAAACCCAGAGCTTCAAGAAAATGGATTATGGTGATCTCGAGCCATCAAACCTGCCGAAATCTCACACTATTCGCAAAATCAAACAAGAAGGAAGGATCAACGACATGGGCCTTCCAAGAAAAGAAGATCCAATTTCTGCATTAGTGGGGATGAAATACCTTCACCCGTTTGCTGGCGTTATTCACGACATTTGTGTTGACAAATTCATGGTTAACTATCATTCCCCAGGACAGCGGAGGTTCTACAAAGAATTCAGGAAGCTGAACTACACCATTGTCACCGTGGATGCCACTGGGTCTCTTGTACATAAAATTAAACGCCCAGGTACTCTCAGTGGACATATTTTTCTATACGAGGCAGTGCTTAACACGGGATATGCTCAACTACCTATTTTCCAAATGCTGTCCGAAAAGCATGATGCCAATACAATAACCTATTGGTTTAATGAATGGGAACGTTGCGGAATGCCTACTCCCCACCAGGTTGTATGTGACCAATCAAAGGCGCTTCTCTCTGCATTGGCAAGATCATTTGGTAAGTGCTCGAGCTATCGCCAATATAAAGAAAAATGTTTTGATGCTCTTCTTCACAAGTCTCGGCCTCCACCTTGTTTCATACGAATCGACATAGCTCACTTTATTTCGTGTGCTACTCACTGGAAGTTATGGAGCAAGGGAATTAACAGAAGAATTCAAGAGTTTTATCTTCGTTGTCTCGGGCTCTTGATCAAATGTAAAACTTTAGAGTTATTTGAAGATATCCTGCAGAATATATTTTGTTGTGCACTCGCTGAAAGTGATGGTTCAGTAAGGGGTACAAATGTCCCATCTCAGCCAGAGTCAAGTCGCGAAAAATTACTTGACCTGATAGAGACTTTTCGTGTTGATGAACCTGAAAGAGAAAATAAGTTCAACAAGATTTTAGTCGGAGAAAATAATTACACCGATGAAGACAATGATTTTGAAACCAGCGAAAGTCTACAAAATTGGGTTTCTATTATTCGATCATCAGCCATAGAGAAATGTGCGAACGTTGGTGAGGGCGATCGTGTCAGTCCGTACTTTTCTCAAGAGGTGGCTTCAAAGTTTTCGGAAATTGCTCTGGATTTTTGTGTGTGGTCTGGTGTTGCAGTGGAAGTGTTTGGAGCTCCAAACATCACAGCCTCTTCAGCTTCTGTCGAAGGTGATTTCAATGAATTGAAACATCGAATTTTGCAGGGTGATGTAGGTCCCCTGGCCGTTCAAAAATTTATAGCTAAACATATTTTAGCAGTGGAGGGTGGCATCTTGCTTGCCGCTGCTCCCGCCAAGCACTCTTCAGATGAACCTGCTGAAGCATCTTGTGAAGAGTTGAACTTCTTCGAGGACTGGAAAGGATTGGCGTTGCCCATCAAGAAAAGGAGGGTTTCAAAATACACAATGCCCTGTCCAGAAATAAAAGCGGTACAAGAAGCCAACAAACTCAAACCATCCCCACCGTCGTTACAATTACTCCAGAATGGGAACTTAACAGGCTTTATGACCATCGGCAGTTCCTGCATAGAAGTCTTGAATACGTGTCCATTTGACTCGGTTTGTCAAATTTTGAGTCTTTTGTACACTGAAGATGAAACTTACAGGGACCTCATGAGAGATGAGGCCAACCTCACTGTAGCAACTGCAAGATCGCTATCACTGTATGGAGCAACTGCGGCAACATACCAGGCACGGTGTGCAGCTTTATCTACGGTACTCAAGCCCAACGAATTCAAAAAGCCATCTATCAAAACCTTAATAAAATATGAATGCTGGGGAAACGCATCCACATTATTAAAAAAACTATTTCAAGATTTACCCAGCATAACGTTTCAAACCTCGTGTCAAAACCCTAATTGTGAGAAAAACTTGAAAATGAAGATAACGAAAATAATTGTTCTTGATGCAAGTAGCAAAATAATTTTGGATAAAGGCCTACGCTTTTTAGACGACGCTGTTGCAGCGTGTTTTCCAAAACAACAGGACTATTGCTGTGGGTCGAGTGCAGTGTCTTATCATATAGGGCAGTGTGTGTTTGTGGACATTGACTTTTTGGGAAGCGTGAACATCGGATCTCTTTTCAATGTCACAGAGAAACATAATAGGCAATATCAACTAAACGAGTTACCACCCAAACTAAAAGTGGGGAATGTATCACTGAAACTGAGAGGGGTGGTGGCCCATAGACCAGGCCACTATGTAGGGTATGGGTTGAGGGTAACGGGGGAATGGCAAGAATATAACGACTTGTTGAAATGTGTCACAAAAAATTTGAAAGATGACCATCTAATGCTGCCACACCTTCTCGTATATAGCAGATGAGAATTCATAGGTAGTACATTTTTATATAGAAGATATTTTTATACGAGTACAAGTTCATCTCAGGCAATAAGAATTTTTGTAAATGGATACATATTGTAGATTATTTTTATATACCAACATCAAAGTTCATTGTACATTATAATAAGTATAAGTTCATCTCGTTCTCAGCCCATACGATGTCATGTAAATAGATACCTACTGTCCATAATTCTTCTATAGTAACGTAAAAGTTCATTGTACATTTTTATATAAGTTCTTGTTCATATGCCATACGATTCCATGTAAATAGATACGTATTGTACATTATTTTTTATATAGTAACGTAAAAGTTCATTGTACATTTTTATATGCGTTCTTTGTCATATGCCATACGATTCCATGTAAATAGATACGTATTGTACATTATTTTTCTATAGTAACGTAAAAGTGCATTGTACATTTTTATATGAGTTCTTTGTCATATGCCATACGATTCCATGTAAATAGATACGTATTGTACATTATTTTTCTATAGTAACGTAAAAGTTCATTGTACATTTTTATATAAGTTCTTGTTCATATGCCATACGATGTCATGTAAATAGATACGTATTGTACATTATATTTCTATAGTAACGTAAAAGTTCACTGTACATTTTTATATGAGTTCTTGGTCATATACCATACAATTCCATGTAAATAGATACCTAGTGTACATTATTTTTATATAGGAAAGTAAAAGTTCAAGTTCTTGTTCATATTCCATACGATGTCATGTAAATAGATACAAATTGTACATTATTTTTTAACTAACGATTAGGACCATTTTGGAATTTTTTCTGAATAGTCGATGTGCCAATTTCACGGAGGTAGTATAACATAATGATTCTTCAATTTATCTCGTTACCCATTTCGAAACAAACAAAAATTCTTTCAAAACAAATCAAAACTAATGTAAAACTAACGATTAGGACCATTTTGGAAAAAAATTCTGAATAGTCAATAGACCAATTTCACGCACGTGCTATAACATAATGATTCTTCAATTTATCTCGTTACCCATTTCGAAACAAACGAAAATTCTTTCAAAACAAATCAAAACTAATGTAAAACTAACGATTAGGACCATTTTGTAATTTTTTCTGAATAGTCAATGGGCCAATTTCACGGACTTGCTATAACATAATGATTCATCAATTTATCTCGTTACCCATTTCGAAAAAAACGAAAATTCTTTCAAAACAAATCAAAACTGATGTAAATCTAACAAATGGGGATGTTGAAAAAAATTTTTTTTTTAAACTGTACACCAACATCACGGACATGCTATTCACGTTATTAATTCCTTGATATCTGGTCACCTGTTTCGAAACAAACGAAATTTCTTCCAAAACAAATCAAAACTAACGTAAAACCATCGAATGAGACCGTTTTTGGATTTTTTCTAAATAGTTGGTGCGCCAACTTCAGTCCGTGAAATTGGCCCAATTTTTCCTGAATAGTTGGTGCGCCAACTTCACACTTATTCACCACGTGCTATCTCTAATTCTTTGATATCTGGTTACCTATTTCGAAACAAACGAAAATTCTTTCGAAAGAAATCGAAACTAACGTAAAACTAACGAATGGGATGGGTTTCAATATTGTTTGCTGAATAGTTGGTGCGCCAACCTCACTTCCATTCACCACGTGCTATGTACTCGTATAATTTTTGATATCTGGTTACCTATTTCGAAACAAACGAAAATTTCTTCAAAACAAATCAAAACTAACGTCAAACTAACGAATGGGATGGTTTTTACAAAATTTGTGAAATCTTTAATATCTGGTCACCTGTTTCGAAACAAACGAAAATTCTTTCAAAACAAATCAAAACTAACGTAAAACTAACGAATGGGACAGTTTTTATTTTTTTTCTGAACAGTTGGTGCGCCAGTGTGAAGTTGGCGCACCAACTATAATTCCTTGAATATCTCTGTACCTCTTTCGAAACAAACGAAAATTCTTTCAAAACAAATCAAAACTAACGTAAAACTAACGATTAAGACCGTTTTTGGAATTTTTTGGAATAGTTGGTGCGCCAACTTCACAGACGTGTCAGTATTCTATGTTCTGGATGAAATGTATTGCCCTGACCTTTTTCTTCTTCTTCTTCTTCTTCTTCTTTATGACTAAGCCACGCCCATGGTAGTCACAGTTGATATTGTTTTGAAAAGTCTCTTGAGGATAGCAGATTTTTTTGTGAATGGGAATTCTGATTTATGGCGGAATAGGTTGTCACTTAGGGAAATTGATGTAAAATTACTGTGGGAATTTTGATTTTATGGTGGAGTAGGATTTTATTGTTAGGGAAAGGGATCTAAAATGGGGTTTCTTATCTAGGGCGTCGTTCAGTTCATCAGAGGTTTGAAAAAAGGCTCGCTCATTACAATGCACAAGAAACAACTCTCTTTGAGTTGTTTCTTGTGAAGAGATGTTTCTAGTAAAAATAAAAATTAATAATTCATCAAAAATGCGAAATAACTGGAAAAAACGAAAAGGAATATGTAAAAATTAAGTTTTTGTTGCGTTACGGCTTCGAAACCGTAATTTTCTTGACAGATTATTGATTTGAACAGCTTCGATAACTATTATTTTAATAAACGATTGATGGAGTAGTACCTACTACGTTCATTACTTTCTTAGCGAGTAGGTACCTAGCCATTTTGCTCACACACAAATTTGGGAGGGTAACGAAATGAAAATAACGGTAACATCAGCAAAAAATATTTATTTTATTCATTTACGAGATTCCAATTCTCAGCATATTCTTGAGAAATTAGGTATCTATGGAACTTCTATTCCCATAATTATCACAAAATATATAGGTATTCTCCTTGGAGAAATTAATGATAATGACAAAATTATACGCAAGTCTCTACGAGTATTACCCACCCTCTTAAAAATGTTATTCTAGAGAAAGCTTATCAAATCACAATACTTAGTACAATTAGTCTCTTTTAGGTTAGGACTAGGTACTTAGATTAGTGTAAAGCTAGGTTCACATGGAGATGCAATTCCGGACGGCAGTCCGGCATGGCTACATGTTCTGCAATGCTATTGGCAAACGCAAAATGGATTATTGCAACGCAGTGCCTTGGATACTATATGAAAATCTCCAGATATTTTCCGCTGCCGGATCCGTTGCCGTATCTGCGCAGAGGTTACTGCGCAGAGGTTACTGCGCAGACCTCCTGTTTGGTTGTTCAGCCATATTGAAATTCGACATTTGTGGTTGATTTTGCGGTTTCGAGTTCGAGCAATTGTTTTTTTGCGTTTGCGTTTTGTTATGATTCCGCTGCCATGTGAGCGCCTCTGCGGCAAAAATTCCGGCAAACGCGCTGCCGTACCGGATTGCCGTCCGGAATTGCGTCTCCATGTGAACCTAGCTTTATACCTAATACTGAACGTGAAAAAAAAATCGAGAGGAAAATTCGACTTCATTTTTATGTTACTTATTATACATTATACCTAATAACACGACAGTATCATATGCAATCAATGCAATTTTATTCATTTACGAGATTACAATTCTTTTTCAATGCTGGTTAATGGGAGTTTGACGGGCGACTGAGATCCAGGCGTTTTTGAAACATTGGGAAACACAAGCTTTCAACTGTCCTCAGTTGTTTCTGATGAGAAAACTTATCTTAATTCTGGTACACCTGAACCTGAAGATGACTGTCTGAGGGCAGTGGAAAGCTTGTGTTTCTCTCAATGGTTTCAAAACACCTGGATGCCTGGATCTCAATCGTCCTTCAAATTCCCATCAACCAGCGATGTATTATAATTATATAATTTTATATATTTTATATAATTTTATAATTATATAAGTAGGTACCTACTGATCGCCTGACTATGGATACGCGCTGATCGCGGCGGGCGAGAACGACGGACGGATGAAAGGATGGATCTGAACTTCCACTTCCACGCGGAAACGGCCGAACCCCCTCTGGCCAGACTCTCCTGGATAACACTGACCTCTAACACTGATGGGAAAAACATTGTTCTTGGAGTTGGACGGATGGATGTTTTTCTAGTTCGAGTTCGAGAAATATTTCATTTTATAATTCAAATTTTTTACTATTTTTGTTAATTTCTAATATATATACCGTTTAAGTATTACGAATCATCAAGCATGGTAAGTACCTACACAAGTTCTGCAAAATATTTGTAACGTACCTACAAAATCGCATGAAGAAATCTTTATCTTGTGTTGACAGATCCTTCTGTTACGTCCTATATTTTTTGCGCATTAATTTCTGTTGTTTTCTTCGTAAATAAATACAGCTAAGTAAGTACATGAAGCTGGAAACCAAGGGTAATTTTTTAAATAGCTCAATCTAGGAAAGCAGAATTGGGGTTCTTGATGTATTCTCATTCTCGGCAAGTTTGGACCAGGTTTCTAAAATATAATGTATAATTGACTACTGATTCTGTCGTACGTGGGATCACACAATTACATCCGCCTGTTACATGAGGATAGTGCGTGGTTGCTTTGTTTCTGGAGATGCCCCTAAATTTGTGATTCAAGTAGGTACCTACATCAGGCTTCAGATTGATAGTGATAATAATTCGTCACTTGTGTTGCCACCTTCTTGGTACATAGATTTTCTTGATAAAACGGTTGTTTGGAAATGAATGTGATAATTTCAGCCCTATAACCTTCCATTGGTTCACTGCACGCCTGTCCTGCCTTTTCTGATCAGCAAAACGTTGTTGGAATAGATTTTATAATTGCCTGCCCTAATGGTTGTGACTTTGACTGTTTTGTCTTACAGGGAGACAGCGCAGTTCCAAAATTTTTTTGTGGTTTCACCTGGACGGTAGAGAATTTCCCCAGTATCAAAGACGAGGATGTCAGGTCCCCGATATTTTCTGGTGGAGCAGGTGGTACCAAGGTCGACTGGGAACTTCGCCTCTACCCTAATGGGGTTGATAAGGCCAGTGAAGGGTACGTACTAAATCACTCGCGAAGAAATCGTGGAAACCCATTTCAAAGAAAAACGGAGTTATTGAAAAAATAGTCTGTTTCCACTAATAGGTACACGAAAAAACTTATTTTTTGTTACTGACGATGGTTTGATCACCGAAACCGGTATAACAGTGTTTTTTGCGTTTTTTCGTGTATTAGTGGAAATAGACTATTTTTTCAGTAACTCCGTTCTTCTTTGAAGGGTACGTCTCTAACTACTCACACATTTATAAACACGTCCTTGACAAAAAAACAATCCCTTGTGCTCATCTCATTCAGCTCAGGTATCCTGGCAATTGGGCACCGGTGGTTGTGTAATGCCAGCCATTCACAGTCTGATGTATTGTTCTTCCCTGTAAGCCTACTTTCAGCTGAAGTGCTGTCCCACTCACTCTCCTACAAGGGTTCGGTCCAACATGAGCTCCATGTTCACTGTTCGTGACAGTATATTTATCGCGATTAATAATGCAAAGAAAACCAAATATGGTGGCCCTTTGCCTTCTCAGCAGTGCTTTATTAGAGAAATGTAAAAAGAAGTTTGGGTAGGAAAAAAGTGTTTCTTGGTCAGTTGAAATAATGTGACGGGAAGTTGTTGACTGAAGTTGATAGTGAGGACCATAAGTTTGGTCGTCTACTGCAAGCGTATTCACCACGCTTCATGCTAACAAGCGGCAGGGGTCGTCCACTGCAAGCGTCTTTGTGCTGCACGCATCAGTTCGGGGCTAGGCGTTTATCAAGCTGTTTTCAATAGTAGCTGGTTTTAAAAGTTGTGGAAGGTAAATGTAGCAGGATATATTTAACAGTTTGGTAGGTGTAGTATAGGAGGAAGATGCTATTTATTTCCTAGAGAGTAGCACTCGTTTGCAATTGCGACGCAGGATGCTGAAGAGGTGAGCATGTTGGGTGGAGCCAGTTATGTCTAAGAGGGAATGATTCGGGGTTTCACCACTTTCATCTGGAACTAGAGGCTGACCCCAACAAATTTTTTTGATTTTACTAGTGGATGGGGCCACCAACTTCGTTTATATTTTGGAGACAAACCAAAAACGCTGCAAAGTCCTTGTCACATGGGTTTTTATTCTACTGGACATACCTACAGAAATGTTGGCTGTTTATTTATTGTTTCTTTCTGTTGAAATAGGATCTTCAAATGAGATGCCTTCATGAGCGCTTCCTCTATGGAACAGAGTTCATAAAGTATCCATAGCATTTGTTCTATTCTACACTATGTGTACTGCGAATCGAATAGAAAATATATTGTATAGCTCAGAATTAATCTACATGTATGTATATAACATAAACGTAATATTGTCTCTATGAACCGTTATACTTTTCGTATATTCATGTAAGGATCATATGTTTTATGAGCTGTATAGTTGGCACTATTGTCATAAGAACTGAAGTGGGGTTCTGCAAAACCCCACTCCTCTCTCTCTCGTCGCACTCGCTTCCGTATCGTTGACGCTATAGCCTCTTTCACGATCCGTATATATTCCATTTCCTCATATTTGTGCAAGTTCTCAAATATATCGTTTGTTTCGTTTAAAGTCAGTTTCGAGTGCATTATTTCGTGTACTACACACAGGATCAATCCTTCAACTCCAGATTCTCCTTTTACGGTGAGTGGTTCGTTTAATTATTTGATTGCTAAAGTAGCATCTCAGTTTTCATTAACCTCACCTCCAAACGGCTTTTGACTTTGATACGATATCGTGACAACGCCGTCTTTATTGCTTTTGGTCAGGTCGTTGAAATTATATCCATTTCCATCCAGAAGCCCAACTGAAGAAAATTAGATCGTTTGAATTTTCTATCAAGCCTTGGCGTGAAATCGGTCTCATGGCGTTTATTTTTCCCCTCCCCGCTAGGCAGCGTCCGAGTCTACACAGGAGACCGCAAGCGTCGGAAGATGGCCGCCGTTTCTCTTCGAGTAATTTCGATAAATACATCGAAAATTAGATTTCCCCAACCAGGTCACTAGGAGTTGCTCCGAATCAACGTAGATCGACGTCGTTGTAGACTTCCTTCATTCTTTTTGGGTTCGCTGGTCCGAAAGAGTTTGTGTCGGTTAGTATCCGTGATAGAGCAAATATCGGGACGCCGATAGCTTTCTATGAGCCGTGCTCGAGATCGTTGCTGGATAGCTCTCTGTCTCCAGCGTGGTGGACGAAGTCTGAACTTTCCTGCTCCCGACAGGAAATTCAGGCGCCGAGTTGCGCGATAGATATTGAATCGCTAGCCCGAGTCAGGAAAAGGTTGATCACGGCGTGCACAATTTTTTTTTTAGTTTCGACCTCGGATCAACAGTGCACATTAGAACCTCGCCTGGCGACATATAGGGTACCTCGAGTGACTGAGTGCCCGCTTTGTGATCGGGATCTTATCACCAGCACAGTCTCAAAGGCCGCAACTCAACGGGGTATGTGAATTGGGCTGGACCCCAGGAGCTAAGGTCCTCTGAATCAATCCAAGAGATTGAGGCGCAGAGAAGATCGCAACTAAATTTGTTTCGAATTATGATCACGGATAGACCGAAATCACGCCAAGGGCTCGAATTAGTATCAGAAATTTCATTCGGGACCGCCCCTATCTACTCCATTCCTTCTGAGGTAGCCGGAGTGAGAAACCAGGTGTGCCCAATTTTGGGAATTAACACATCTCAGTTCGAACCCGAGGCTCGCTCAGTGAATACATAGAGGGGACGGGTTGTCTCGTTTCGATGTGTACCTTATGGGTAACATCGGAACTGAATGGGATAGGGGTCGGAGATCTCATTTTCTTTATGATGGAAAATCACGCAAATCGGATATCTAGTCTTCGGGGAGTGCACCCCCATGAAATTAAGTTACATCTCAAAATAATGAATCGTTTTGTTTTTAAATATGAGATTGATTTCGTTGGAGGGTCAAGTGTCGTTTGATCCTGGAGGAATATAATATACATATTGATCTTACCAATTAACTTTTGAAATAACCTCTTTTAGTTTGAATCATGCTATTTTTATCTCTAGAAACAGGTTGGCCAACCGATTTTGAATCTTTTCACAGGAGATTGGATATATTCCTAGTATGTATTTGAACCAAGAGTCTTATTCATGAAACAATGAATCTTTCATGACATGTATGTTTCTATCCATTCATTGAATCGCCCTGGTGTCTCAATAAATAGCATTTAGGTTATGTTTTATTTGGTAAAGAAAGGAAATTGCGGATTTGTCAACTGAAATATTATACAGGTATCAATATGTCCCAATCTGACTTGGACTATGACGGGGATGACGTCTCGTTAGATGGCCGTTTTCCTCCAGTTTTGCCAACTGGTACCGCTTCGGAAAACTCTCCGATATTTGCCACCACTGCCCTGGTATCCCATTCTGTTCCTATGGACGAAGGTGTGGTTGGTCAACTTGAGACCCAGGACTGCATCTTCGTGCTCGACCCTTCTGAACCTGCTCCTGGCGATTTCTCAGTACGTGATCGAGAGACTGCCAGGAAAAAGGTCAGGTATTTTATTTTTGAGTCACTGTCCCAGTATTTTCAAGATCTAGTCCAGGATCTTCGTGATCCCAAAGACATCATGGACAAGTTGCAAAATACTTGTGATCCCTCCTCAAAATTCCAGTTGAAAAGTCTTGTTAATGAGTTTAATTCAATTCATTTCGACCCTAAAAGTGAAAAAGCGGTTGAGTTTCTCGGTCGGTTCGACGAGATTAGAAACAAACTCATCAGCATCAATGCTGACATGCTGACACCCGAGTATGCCAAGACTATCTTTGAGTTGTCAATCGATGAGACTGTCACATACCAGAAGGCTGAACTCCATGGGTTCAAGTTCTCTCTGGGCGAGCTTCGTGACATGCTCTTAGAGGAGCAACTCAGAAGTGAGCAGTCATCCTCGGGGGGTTCGAGCTTCAGCTTGATGAAGAGCCGAATTGCCTCCACTAGGGGTCGAGGTGGATCAAGGGGTGGGAAGGGTGCCTTCGCACGAGGTGGCTCAATCCCTGGTTTTACCAAGGCTCCCAGGGAAAAGCTACACTCGATTCAAAAGTTCCAAGGGAAAAGCGGGGTACTGTATTTACTGCCGCCAAACGGGTCATACCAGGGCAAACAGTTTCAAAGCCAATAAGACTTGCTTTAACTGTGGCATTTCAAATCAGCATATTGCTAAAGACTGTCCCAGTCCACCGACCAACCTAGTTACGCTCCTCAAACGCCCTAAAAAGTCCAAGCCTCTCCCCAAAAATTCTAATGCAGTTTCGCTTCCGAATCGACCTAAGTCATCGTCCGTAACCAGAAAGCCGAAGCTTTTCACGATGCCCCTAGGTCAAGCTAGAAAACTGGCTCAAGAATTTAGGGGACACCCGGACTCTGTTTTCTCGATTGTCGGTTCCTCTGAAGGGGACGACGACTCACAGGTCTGGGTCATCATGGGAGACGAGGAGGAGCAGGCGGTCAGTACGTTTAATTACGTCAGTGAACGCAACGGTCAGGGCGCTGTCTTCCAGCTATCTGAAGGTGAGCAATGTTTCAAAGCAATTATTGATACGGGATGTACAGAGCACTTGGCATCAAATAAAGCCCAATTGGCCAACTTTCAGCGTTTGCCTTCGACTCGTAAATTTAAATGTGCTAATAGTAATGATAGTGCTGATTTGTCCGTAAATTATCGAGGTGACCTCGAATTTCTGAATAATGGCCAAGTCTCTACGTTGAAAGATGTTCTGTACACACCGGGTCTCTCATCAAACTTGTTTTCAGTTCGTAAAGTTACTCAAGCTGGGCTCAAGGTTGTGTTCTCGAAAGACAAGGTTGAATTCGTACAACCCTCCTCAAACACGGTGATAAAAACTGGGTATTTTCGTGACAATCTCTGGTGGATTGAATTGCCAGTCGTTTCCCCTTCTACTAAACGAACTGGGGTGCAGTGTACTGCCCTGGAATCTAAGAGACTAAAGTTGAGTCTCAGTCTCTCGGCTTCTCAGGATCAGCCTTGCAGTTCTACTGCTCCTTTAGATTCGGGTTCACAATTTGATTCAGTGGGAGGGAGAGACCACCTTTGCAGTCCCTCTAATATGACTCGATGGGAGGGAGTGATTCATATATGCCTCAATCCGATATGTCCACTGCAAGTCTGGGAGGGAGAAGTGCTGAGAAGCATAATGAACATAACCTTGTCAAACCAGATTCACTTGACCTCAAGATTACTAGATTCGATAAGCATAATTTAGATAAAATATATAGTTCACTTCAAAATTCTGACATATTGTGGCATATTCGCTTGAATCATGCCTCCAAACAATATCTCGAAGCAGCTAAGAAGTTTCTCCCTGAACTTAAAAATGTTAAAGTTACGAATGCCATCTCTAATTGTGAAGACTGTCACCAGGCAAATACGGTCAGGAGATCTCATACCCAACGTAGGCACAGGGCTGAAAAGTCCTTTGCTACTCTCTACTCTGATCTGTTGGGCCCAATCAGTCCTTCTAATTTTAGAACTGGGGATTCCTATATTGTGATTTTTGTCTGTGACCATTCGCGTTATGTCTTTGCATATTCAATGAAAAATAAGAAGGAGGTTCACGTGGCTCTCAGAAGGTGCCTCCGTGAAACAGAATCAATAACCTCTCAAACGAAAAATGTTTTTAAGCTCAGATCGGATCGGGGTCTGGAATTTCAAACTTCTGATATGAAAAAGCTGTTGTCTGACGAGGGAATTATTTGGGATCCATGTCAGCCACATACTCCTCAGCAAAATGGGTGCGCTGAAAGAGTATGTCAAGAAATCAAACATAAAGTTCGAGTGAACCTACTTTCTGCCAAAATGCCTTATGAATTCTGGGGACATGCTCTCAAGTATTCTATCTTTGTTTATAATAACATGCCTCATTCCTCAAACTTGTTTCGGAGTCCCTTTGAACTTGTCAAGGGTTATCCTCCTAGCCTCAAGTTACTGAAACGCTTTGGCTGCCTTGTACACTTTGTGGATGTTAATAATAAAACTAAATTTGCTCCAAATGCTAAAAAGGGATTTTTGCTTGAGTGTAATGAAACGGGGTTTGTGATTTTCTCTGAGCAACATAAAACTCTTGTAAATTCAAGTGATGTAAAATGTATCGAAACCATAGTGTATGGGGACAGAATAAAGGATTATCCAAGGCCACTTGCGGAGATTCTTGACATGGGTGAGGGACTGGAATCAGCGAAACAGGCACCTGAAGATTCGCCAGGCACAGATTCCCAATCTGGGGAATCTTCAGCCTCGAGGCAGGTTGAAAAACCACACCTCTTGGTCGCAGTGAATCAGGGTGACTCATTAGATTACGTAGAGCCCCTCTCATACCGGGAAGCTATGGCTGCGCCGGATAGGGATCTGTGGGAGGAGGCCATACGTAGTGAACTTGAATCATTAGAGGAAATGGGTACTTGGGAACTTGTCCCTAAGTCTAGTCTTCCACCCGGTACCAAGGTAATTAAATCTCGATGGGTACATAAGAGAAAAATGGAACCTGACGGTTCATATAAGTACAAAAGCCGCCTAGTTATCAAAGGGTTCGCTGATACCAATCAGTGTCTGATTTCTGAAATTTATGCTCCGGTGGCACGTCTTTGTGATGTTCGAGTGTTCTTGTCTGTTGTGAACAAGCTTGGTTTACATCTTCATCAACTTGACGTGACTACAGCTTTCCTCCATGGGACTCTTGAAAAACCTGTGTACATGCAGGTCCCTGAAGGTGTCGAGGAACTTGCTGATCCACCTTTTCATTTGAAAGGGGCATATGTGTGCTGTCTCAAGAAATCTTTGTATGGCCTAAAAGTCTCGCCAAATCTATGGTATAAAAAGTTTAGCAGCATCCTAATTAAGTTAGGATTTGTAGTCTATCCATTTCAAACATGCATTTTCAAATGGAAAGAAGGCCCAAAGTATACTTTGATTATTATTTACGTAGATGATTGTCTTCTAGCGTCCAATGATAATCAAATGGCCTTGGATGTTATTCAGACTTTACGGAAAGAAATCAAAATTAAGAACTTGGGAAATCCTAGAAAATTCTTGGGTTTTGAGATCGTTAGGAATGTGTCAAGTAAACAGCTGTTCATTCACCAGAGAACCATGATCCAGAGTTTACTAGACAAATTTCTACATCCAGAAGAAAGTATCAGTGAAATTCCCATGTCGCCCACAACATGTACGTTGGGTGCTCAATTAGAGTCGACTGCAGACTCGGAATCATCTCCAGATGTTCCATATCGAGAAGTAATAGCAATTAACTCTCTTATACATACAAAATGGAACGAGACCAGACATCTCTTTTGCAGTCAACTTTCTCAGTATTTTAAACTTTAAACAAATGTTTATTGTATTATATTATTATTTTATTGTATAATACTGTATAATATTATATTTATTTTATATTTAGTATTATATTAGTATTATATTTATTTTACATTTTATATTTAGTTTATTGTATAATATTATATTATTAAATATTTGTTATTTTAATCTTTAAACAAATAGGATATACTCTGAATGATTGGAAGTGTGTCCTAAAAAAAAAAAAAATAAAAAAATAAAAAAATTTTGAAGTATCTTAAAGGAACGGTGTTTCTGGGTATCATGTATACTGGGAGAACCGAGAGTCTGGTTGCCTACTCAGATGCCTCATTGGGTACTAACGCACTCAATGGTAGGTCAACTACAGGATACATGATTAAGTCTCTTGGTGATCTGGTGTCGTGGAGATCGAAAAAGCAGACACATGTGGCCCTCTCAACGTGTGAATCTGAGTACTTAGCCATGTCGGAGGCGTGCAAGGAGATCACAAGTGTACGGACACTATGTGAGTTTCTTGTAGGCATTGACATGCGTCCCACGTTGAGGTGTGACTGTGCTCCAGCTATCGCTGTCGCCATGACGAATGACTCCAAGACCCTTAAGCATGTGGTCAAGCTCTCTCTACATTTTATCCATGACCTGTTCAAGAAGGGTGAAATCCATATTGAATGGGTTTCATCACAGGAACAACTTGCTGATTGTTTCACCAAAGCTCTGCCTCGTGAAAAATTCCTTGAAATGAGAAATGCAATCTTGACCAGAATTAATGCCGTGATGTAATTGTTTCAGGGGAACAAGAGCCGTGGGCCTAAACTAGCCAAAGAATCGTCGCTGCTGTCCACCTCTACGTGTTTATCGTCATGCTTCAACACGTCATCACAATCAAGTCCAGCCCACGCATCATCAGTATCGTCGATTGTCAGCTCTACGTCTCAGCTACATGTGTCTCCGATGTTGTGTTTCGATGTGCGCGGGTCAATTTGTGATTGTGCATTAATTCAGTGTAAAACTAGTTCAGGCAATTTCTCCCTGCTAATATGATATATTTTTTTGTTTTATATTGTATTTCTAGAATCTTAGTAGGGAACCTATGTGAGCTGAATGACTTCCTTTTGCTGTAAGGCAAATGCATTAGAAAACTCTTTTGAACCTGCAATTTAGAATCGCAACTACATTAGTATCGGATACAGACTCATGATCTTGCCGCTGGTATTGATCATCCCATGCTAATATGTTGGACATCAGGTGTGACATTAGGACGTGTGTCGTTTCTGTGTGCTTTGTTACTGAAACAGCTTCTAGTCCTGTCACATTGGCCTCGTCATTTGCAGAGGAGGGAGTGTTGAAATAGGATCTTCAAATGAGATGCCTTCATGAGCGCTTCCTCTATGGAACAGAGTTCATAAAGTATCCATAGCATTTGTTCTATTCTACACTATGTGTACTGCGAATCGAATAGAAAATATATTGTATAGCTCAGAATTAATCTACATGTATGTATATAACAAACGTAATATTGTCTCTATGAACCGTTATACTTTTCGTATATTCATGTAAGGATCATATGTTTTATGAGCTGTATAGTTGGCACTATTGTCATAAGAACTGAAGTGGGGTTCTGCAAAACCCCACTCCTCTCTCTCTCGTCGCACTCGCTTCCGTATCGTTGACGCTATAGCCTCTTTCACGATCCGTATATATTCCATTTCCTCATATTTGTGCAAGTTCTCAAATATATCGTTTGTTTCGTTTAAAGTCAGTTTCGAGTGCATTATTTCGTGTACTACACACAGGATCAATCCTTCAACTCCAGATTCTCCTTTTACGGTGAGTGGTTCGTTTAATTATTTGATTGCTAAAGTAGCATCTCAGTTTTCATTAACCTCACCTCCAAACGGCTTTTGACTTTGATACTTTCATATAAAATAATTGAAATAGCTATTTCTGGTGGTTTCCACCAATTTTGGCCCCCAAAACACGAATTAGGTATGCTCCTTTTTTTCAAATTATCTTTGATCATTGATAATACCATTTTTAATCGTCTTGTTCCACCTGTTGACACTTTTTTTAGTGTTGTTCTACAAACTGATGGTGATTTCAGACGATTTCCCGGGTTATGACTCATAAAAAATCAATTTCGGGAGCTGAACATCTGGTACAACCTCAATTTTCAACTCCTTGGTCAAAATCGACTTCATATTCGGTCTTCTCGTCCCCCAAAACATGGAAAACGATACCTCAAAAGCTCATTTTGGTTTATTATTCTGTGAATAATACACCTATGTATTCGCTCAGCAAAAAATTTTTATAACACCCCCTCAAAATTTTTTCTTTTACGTTTCAAGGTTCGTAGATTCCAAAAATGCAATGTCCGTCCGCCGTATCACGTGTACAGGCTTCATTTTCGGTCTAAAAAAGTCGTTCTTTCGCACACATGCTCCATTTGGGCCATAGTTGTGTCCCGAAACTTTTCAGCCCGATCGGAATATACCCAGGGGTGATATGAGTGAAAATGTGTGTAAAAATAGGTACTTTTTGAGTTTTAGCAATATGTTGGTAACATGAGCTTTTAAGGTATCGTTTTTAATGTTTTTGGGGACGAGAAGACCGAATATGAACTCGATTTCGAATAGAAAATTGAGGTTCTACCATATGTTCAGCTCCCGAAATTGATTTTTTATGAGTCAAAAACCTGGGAAATCGTCTGAAATCACCATCAATTTGCAGAATAACACTGGAAAAAGTGTCAACAGGTGGATCAAGACGATAAAATGGTACTATCAATGATCAGAGATAATTTATTAAAAAAAAAAAAGAAAAGCGTAGGTACCTTATTCGTGTTTTGGGGGCCAAAATTGGTGGAAACCACCAGAGATAGCTATTTCAATTATTTTATATGAAAGAAACAATAAATAAACAGCCAACATCTCTGTAGGTATGTCCAGTAGAATAATAAACCCATGTGACAAGGACTTCGCAGCGTTTTACTAACATGTTACTAAAACACAAAATGTACCTATTTTTATACACATTTTCACTCATAACACCCCTGGGTATATTCCGATCGGGCTGAAAAGTTTCGGGACACAACTAGGGCCCAAATGGAGCATGTGTGCGAAAGAACGAATTTTTTAGACTGAAAATGAAGCCTGTACACGTGATACGGCGTACGGCGGATGGACGTAGCATTTTGGTTTATTATTCTGTGAATAATACACCAATGTAATCGCTCAGTAAAATCTTTTTATAACACCCCCTCAAAATTTTTTCTTTTACGTTTCAAGGTGCGTAGATTCCAAAAATGCAATGTCCGTCCGCCGTATCACGTGTACAGGCTTCATTTTCGGTCTAAAAAAATCGTTCTTTCGCACACATGCTCCATTTGGGCCCTAGTTGTGTCCCGAAACTTTTCAGCCCAATCGGAATGTACCCAGGGGTGTTATGAGTGAAAATGTGTACAAAAATAGGTACATTTTGTTTTTTAGTAACATGTTAGTAACATGAGCTTTTGAGGTATCGTTTTTCATGTTTCTGGGGACGAGAAGATCGAATATGAAGTCGATTTTGACCAAAAAGTGGAAAATCGAGGTTCTACCAAATGTTCAGCTCCCAAAATTGATTTTTATGAGTCAAAAACCTGGGAAATCGTCTGAAATCACCATCAGTTTTTTATGATAACACTAGAAAAAGTGTCAACACGTGGATCAAGACGATTAAATTAAATGGCACTACCAATGGTCAAAGATAATTTGAAAAAAAAAAAATCGTACCTAATTCGTGTTTTGGGCGCCAAAATTGGTGGAAACCATCAGAAATAGCTTGCTATTCGAATTATTTCACGTGAAAGAAACAATAAATGAACAGCCAACATTTCTGTAGGTATGTCCAATAGAATAATAAACCCTTGTGACAAGGACTTTGCAGCGTTTTTGGAATCTACGCACCTTGAAACTGAAAGGAAAAAATTTTGAGGGGGCGTTATAAAAATTTTTTGCTGAGCGAATACATAATATATATATGTGTATTATTTACAGAATAATAAACCAAAACGCTGCAAAGTCCTTGTCACATGGGTTTATTCTATTGTTTGGTCTTACCTACAGATACGCTGAAAATACATTTATTGTTTCTTTCATGTGCAATTATTGAAATAGCAATTTTTATGGTTTCCACCAATTTTTGCCCCCAAAAACACGAAATAAGCTCCTATTTTTGACAAATTACCTTTGACTATTGATAGTGCCATTCAGTTGTCTTGATTCACCTGTTGATACTAATTCCAATCCCCAAACTGTGTGCGGAAGAACGACGATTTTAGACCAAATTTTAACTTAAATTTAAGGGGAAACTTCATTATAACCTCAATTTTCCACTCTGGTCAAAATCGACTTCATATTCGGTTTTTTCGTCCAAAAAAACATGGAAAACGATACCTCAAATGCTCATGTTACTAAAACACAAAAAATACCTATTTTGGTTTATTATAACACCCCCTCAAAATTTTTTCTTTTACGTGTCAAGGTGCGTAGATTCCAAAAATGCAACCCACCGTACACCGCGCCGTATCACACATAGCTACTTCATTTTCGATCTAAAAAATTCGTTCTTTCGCACACATGCTCCATTTGGGCCCTAGTTGTGTCCCGAAACTTTGCAGCCCGATCGGAATATACCCAGGGGTGTTACGGGTGAAAATGTGTATAAAATAGGTATTTTTTGTGTTTATTGTGTTTTAGTAACATGACCTTTTGAGGTTTTACATGTTTTTTAGGACGAGAAGACCGAATATGAAGTTGATTTTGACCAAAGAGTGAAGAATTGAGGTTGTAACGAAGGTTCAGCCCCCAAAATTCATTTTTTATGAGTCAGAAACCTGGGAAATTGTCTGAAATCGCCATAAATTTGTTTAATAACACTAGAAGTAGTATTAGCAGGTGAACCAAGACAATTAAATGGCACTATCAATGTCCAGAGATGATTTTTATTAAAAAAACAAAAACAAACCTAATTTGTGTTTTTTGGGGGCCAAAATTGGTGGGAACCATCAAAAATAGCTTTTTCAGTTACTGCACATGAATGAAACAATAAATGAACAGCCAACATTTCTGTAGGTATGTCCAGTAGAATAATAAACCCATTTGACAAGGACTTTGCAGCGTTTTTGAACTCAAAACTAGCAACAGGAGAAGGATAAAAAAAGTGAATGTTGAAGAATTGAAGAAGACTATTCTGTGGAATGCAGTTTTATTAAGGTTTGTTCGAACAGACAGTCCTAGACCAGGCCAGGGTGGAACTGCGTTCTGAAAATGAGGGGATAGAACTGTCCAGGATTGAGTTCAGAACTATGTCTGTCCGAACACGCACTGATGATTCTGAACAGATAACCTGAAGCATTGGAACCTTCCACATAAGCTGAAGGTAGAAGCATCGAGTGCGCATGTATAGGATCAACGTTCCTTGAAAAAATCCCTGACTGTTAGAACTAGCCCCGAATGGTCCTGGACTGTCTGTCCGAACAGCCAACTCGATCCACGACCAGTTCTGGCGCTGTCTGAACGCACAAAAAGGGGCGGAGCCCAGGACTGTCTTTCTAAACGAATCTTCTACATTGAAACTCGAGGTTCGTTCGGACAGAGGGAGTCGTGACCGAGCTGTCAAGTGTGCATCGTGTTTTAAGTGAGTTATAGCTGTTGGAGTAGCCTAAGATTCTGCATAACTGTTCTGCGACAAAAAAGCTAAAAAAGAGGGACGAGCGTTGCGATTGGTGGGGTAGGTCACCAGAGGGTGGGGGGGTTAGAAATGAAGTACTGAGCGGGTGGCAACGAGCGGCAGATCCAGAGTTTTTTGGATCCGCCACTTGAAGCGCGTATACGCTCACATACGCCTGTTGCTGCTTGTAAGCATACTTGCAATGGACGATACTTAATAGAAATAAACAGAGTTGGATATGCCGCGTGTTGCCGCTTAAATCGCTTGCAGTTGACAATCACTCTAAGAGCTACTTGAGGATGGACAACCCTATTTTGAATTGCAATTAATTACGCGAATCAACTACCTGCAGAGTTGTTGAACTATCCTCCATTTACGATCCTACCCGTTGGACCATGTAGGTCCAACCATCTCGGACTACAAGCCTTGTGTAGTTCTACTGGTCCACCGCCATTCCCTGTTCTACATCAGATCGTCCTAGGACAAATATATTATACCGTGAATGTCTGGCTTTACATCCCACTTTCTTTTCCCGTACTTTCTGAGTCTTCAAGTACATTTTTTGAAGTACCCACTACCGATTTAGGCACCTTGAAAATTCTAAATCCTTCGTGATTTCTCACTCACTTTGTATATAGTGGTCAGTTAAGTTTTCAGCTGATTCATGTCATGTATCGTAATGTTTTGAATGATCACTTTTGATACCTCATCACTCTTCAGGTATGTCTCGTTGTTTGTGAACCTGGTGTCTTGCAAAAAGGCCATGATAAGTTCAGAGATCGAAGTCTCTTTCAAATTATCCATCCTCGACCAGCAGAATATGAAACACAGCACCATGAGCGATGTGAACAAATTCAATGTCGATGAAGGTTACGCTTACGGTTACGACAGTTTTGTCAAGAGAAACGAGTTGGTGGACAAAACCAATGGGTTGCTCGTTGATGACAAGTTGAGAATACACTGCACTATACAAAGTGGCACTCTCTTGAAGTATAACAGTCTACCATCCATGGAACAAAGGAATGCTCTCATGCCTAAAAGCAGTTTTTCTTTGGATTTCTGGCAGCTATACATTAACCAAGTGCTGGTCGATGTAACAGTAGAAGTCAAGGGAAAGGAGTTCAAGATCCATAAAGATATCCTGGCTGCCCGCAGTCCTGTGTTTGCGTCCATGTTTGGTACGAATATGGTGGAACTGAACAGTAACAGGGTCGTCATCTCAGACATCGAACCTGAAGTGTTCGTTGAACTCTTGAGATTCATATACACAGACCAAGCTGAGAATTTGGACCTGGTTGCTTGTGGTCTCCTGGCCTGCTCGGAAAAGTATGCATTGGAGCGACTGAAGTTTTTGTGCGAAGAGTCCATCGTAGCAAATTTGTCAGTTGAAAAAGCTGCTGATGTTCTGCTGACAGCTGACCTCCACAGGGCGCCGTGGCTGAAACGAAAAGCCCTCGAATTCATCAGGTTCCACGCCTTGAAAATCACTCAGACTGAGGAATGGAAAGTCCTGATAAACCACCCGCATCTGCTTGCTGAAGCATTCCAGTCATTGGCTCTGAATGGTGTGGAATAATTTTTGGATATGTTTCTGTCTTTTTTAGTCCCCAAATACAATGTTTTAAAAAGTGTTGCCTTCTGTTGTGTTAGTATTGTGCAGTAGTTCCCATTCCCATGGAAAATGCATTAGGAATGATGAATCCCCCTAAAAAATAGGTAGGCACCTACCATATCTCAACCTGTGGGCGTGAAGTGCTCCCATGGGGCAGGGCCGGGAAAATGAAGACTTCCAAAGTGGTTTTAGTTACCCACCAGATTGAGTAATTAATTTCAATTAAAGTTATAAAATAGGTAATGTAAATTTCTATTGGAGTTTGGAAGATTTATTTTCATGGAATCAGTCAGCGGGGCCACACACTATACTTTTAGAAACTACTAAGAGAATAAATAAAGAGGCAAAAGTTTCTAGCTGCCACAAAAACGAAGAACCGAGATTTTTATTGGAAACTAAAACGAATATCATGCGGATACCAACTCCAGGCATTGCCTCCTTAACGATCCTTAGACATTTCATCTGAAAATACTGGCATAATCAAGAAAATTAATACCTGTATGACCAACGGGTTCCTGAACTCCGAAACAGTTGCAATGGATATACTCGTTCTAAATGTCGGTTGTTTTTACCAAGAAAAAAAAATCATCCAGGTATTATACCTACCCACTTGAACATGGCTGGGAAGGGGGGGGGGGGGGGTCCTGTCTGGGGTGATGTGACATGTTTTGATTTTAGCGTATGCAGTATGAGGAAAAAAGTATTAAATAAACTGTATGACCGTACGTGAATACCGAACGGACCTCAAGACAGGCCAGCCGAGGTCGGAAACCTAATATGTACGAACCTGGTTAGTCCTGGTTTGTCGAGTACGTACTCAATCATCGGTGAAAGAAAACACCAAAAAATTAACGATGCTGTTATTGGCTCAGTGTCGATTTCATCAACATGTCACTTTGAAGCAGTTTGCTGGTTAACATGCATTGGGGGCCTGTTCACGAAAAGAGGTAGTGAAAATAAATTATCTCTTCAGAAAATCTCCTGGGAGAGAGAGTCCCTCGGGAGACAGTCTCTTCCAGGTGTCATCTATGCTCCCATGACCTGGAGAAAGAGATAGAAGTCTCAAGTTATAAACAGAAAGACGAATTAGGTGGCATAATGCTTTTATTATATCTATAATGATCTCTTGGGTACCTACCTACCTCAATCCTTGTTAGACTTTTTACTCATGAATCAGTAATATATATATACATTTTTAAATGAACAAGCGACTTATGAGATGAAAAAGTGTACATGTACAGTATCGAAATGAAAGTTGACTAATGAAAATGACCGCTTTGGATGGCTCGAGGGGGTTATGTTACCTTTCATAACTCTCTGGTCAGTAAGTAAACTTGGAACCAACACCTATCGTCAAACTTTTGATACACACTTACCTTTGGAACATGAATCCACACGAATAGGACCCAAATCCTGGGTAGAAACGTTGTGGGAATAAAAACTTTAAAAAAAAATACTAGACCGGTCATTCTTCAATCCTAGATCTTGTTTGTTCATCAACCTAGTCATACAAATTAACTTATTATATACATTTTTGTTAAAATCTAGGATGAATTCAGGATACTCTGAAACGGATTTGCCTACAAAATTTCTAAAATTCATGTTCTGAAAATGTAGGACCTATTGCAATAGCAACATTTTCATTGAAAATTTGCTTTAAAAAAAAGTGCAAAGAACAATAACTTCCTAACTGGCAACACCTTCCTCCTATATATAACTCAGTCCAGAAAAAGCTTAATTAAGGTGAAATATATGTCTAATTACACCATTTCCTAGTTATTATTGTTAATTTTTCGGGAGGGGGGAAAAAATGCAAAAGGTGCATTCAATGGACGGACAATAGAAGAATTAGCAATTTCTGTGCTACATGGAAAAACAGCGAATCATGGATGTTATGTTTTTGGTTGGTACCTACATCTACTAAATATTTGTGCCATACATATCTACAGATGCACGTTATGAAGATGGTTCAGGAGGGACTGATGGGTAAGAATGACAATGTAGGGAGCCATCCCGATCAGCTGAGAGCCCTGAGCCAAGAAACTGCAGATGAAGCTGTAGTCAGTTAGGTCGTAACCGAACCGTCAGGTCGTAATTATGTTGTAATGTGTGATATCCACGGCGCAGCCACCCCAACCTAACATAAAATAATGTAAACCTGACATTATGTAGGTATTTGATCAAAGAGGCAAATTGGCAGGATTGGCTGGTTTTCAGAAATAAGTTATTTATATTCATGTTTTTGATTGATTTAATCTAGTTAGTTGAAGCACGACTGTCAGTAGGAAATACCTAAGTAATTTACAGAGGTCCCTTTGGGGTAAAATGTAAAAGCTTTTACGTAGGTATAGTTATTCAAGGATTTGTCCGCAATGCCTCTGGTTGTGGACATTTTTATGGATTATTACCTATTTTTATTTCTTCTACAGTCCTTGTAGACAGGTTGTAGCATGTTTAAAGGCATATTAATAATAACTTTCACTCAGAGCGTGGGAAGTATATTATGCAGGGCATGAGAAGGGCAAGCATATGTGGAGCTGTACCACATACTATGTAGATGTACTTGTGGATTCCTTTCAGGTAGGTATAATCCCACATACCTACGTAATAGGAATCTACAAGTCTACAGTGGGTAGACAGGTGTGCTCAGGCTTATTGGGATGGGAAGGGGTATGGCGTCACAAGAGTCCTCCACAGGCAGTTACTGCTGCCTTCTTATTCGCTCGAATAGTTTGTAAATAATGGGAGAACTGAAGTGGTTGAGATGAGCTCATGAATTTTTCAGTTTATGATCTGAACTGCTGGAACGCCTGGTCCAGAAAACTTCCTAATAAAAGGCTATAACAAAATACATGAACATTTTGGGAAGGTTGTACACATCAGTGAGGTTATCTTTGAGTTTTCAGTTCACAACCCTGCCCTCCGTTTGGAGCAAGAAGTTCACGTACCAGTTCAAGAACTCGGGCACTGGAACTCGGGGCAGGTAAAACAGTACGTGACGTCAGCTGACTCCTAGAAAACCGTAAGAAACCATCCATGATCCAATACCGTCTTGATAAGCGTTTGAGAAGGGGTTAGGTTTGATAATGGTTAATGGGAATGGTCAGTTTCTGGCAGAGATTAGAACAGTGGATAGAGGGGGTGTAACATGGAGGGGGAAGAAGGGACCAAATACTCAGCCCTAAGCTTCGCCTCTCAGGGGCAAAGATCTGGATAGCCAGTGGGATTGTGATGTCTACCAGTATCTATGTTTGAGCAGTGATATACCTACTACCGATGGCTTATTTATAGACTATTGAAACTCCGATTTGAGTATTTTGAACATCTAAAATGCGATCAAGCTTTGAAATTGATATGTTTTTAATAACTGACATGATATTTCAGAAAAAAATCAACATTATTCCACTCAAATTTGTGGGACGTGGCATCGATGGAGATCAGACTGGAAATGGGTTTTATAACAGTGTTGAAGGTTACCCCCTTCTGCCACGATTCTATGCTTCCCTTCTCAGGGACTACTTGCTTTAAACGTGCCCATTGTTCGATGGTGACCTGCCATCTCTTTCCCTTTCTCATCCACCTGTGGGGCTGAAAAGAAGATCAGAGGATAGTCAGGAAAACACTGCAAACAGCCAGTCATGGATACTATACATTCAGATGATCACTGTGAACAAACATGTGTTCTCCCTAAAAGTACAAGTGTTTAATTTGTGATTTTTTACTGAAATTCCCACACCGAACGTCCACCTCGAAATTGAAATCTCAAGTAGGTAGCAACAGGTTCATTCACATTGGCTTTTGTGACGTTTAACTGAGTCTTAGAAAACAGTAAGAAACCGTCCATGATCCAATTCCAGCTTGAGAAGGGTTTGAGTTTGACAGTGGTTGGGAATCGAGAAGGCAGTGCGTAGTCAGTTACTCGTCCACCCTTTCTTCTGTGTACTGGAATGTCGATCAGAAAACTGGCTTTGGATAGTCCGGAAAACACTGCAAACAGCCGGCTATGGATACTATAGTCAGAAAAGAGTCTGAGGATCACTGCAAACTGCTGAATGCCTTTCTGACGGTCAGGTAACCATCAGATGGTCACTATGAACAATCCTAATGAAAATTTGGAACATACTTACCGATTTAACATATTTGCTTCAAGGAATTAATAATATTGACAAATGAAGAAATAAACTGCTCATGAATCACATAACAGGATTTATGCAACTCTTTGAATATTAAACAATTACCTATGTATCGATATAGGTATTCTACGAGGATGTGAATTTGTTAGAAGAATATGGAGTATTTCCTATAATGGTGCATTCATTTGAACAATAAGGTGCATCTCTTAGTAGGTGTTCCCTATTTATTTATTCACAACCTAAAAGAAGAAGAATATTAGAGCAGCTCACAGCTGTCTTCTTATGAACACCATTATTCGCTCGAATATTTTTTATTATTAATGGGAAAATTCCGACGTATTTATGAAGGTGTAAGTTATTTACGAAATAAGATGAATTCCATCCATTCCGTTATTTTGACAGGACACCCTGAAATTAAAATCTAAAGTAGGTAGCTACACAAGCAGTTGAAATAATTAAACTTAACATAATATTCAGGAAAGATAATAATTTAAATAGCATTTAACAAGGTTTAATAAAATCATAAACAATTGCGTAGGTTTTCTACTGGCTCATTTATTAGAAGAATAAGAAAATGAAGGATATTGGAAGAGGAAAGTCTTCCCAATTCCATGCCTAGCCAATTGATACCTACAAAGCTTTCTGATATCTACTTTTTGTAGGTTTCATTGAGGACCTTGTAGTTTACAACAGATTTACAGGTAGGAACTTCAATTTCTTCGTTTTGGCTCCATAGGTACCTGACCCAGGCCTATTAGGGCCGTATTAGGGAACGTTCCTTGAGGACGCCTTCACTCTAGGGATCGTGGAGGAGTCTTCCTGAAGACAATCCGTATTTGTGACCCTACCTTATCTCAGCTTAATTGAAGTAAGAAGAGATGCATAACTTCGGAAGATCATTATCATTACTATTATTTGATCAGTAATGACGTTAGCTAAGGCTTATGTAAAAAAATTTAGAAATAAGTTGGTCTAAGGCGCGTAAAGGAACACTATTATGGGGAAAAAAATAGAGAAAGCAGAAGGTGATGTGAGGAAAATATGGGGTGTAATAAATGAGGCTTGTGGTAGAGGGAGGAAGGGGTCTGATGAGTGACTGTTGGTGGTAGAACTTTGTAAAGGTATGAACATCCCTAAAACTACAGTTTCTAAATTAGCGTGTGAATTATTGAATAATTGTTTCACTCAGGTGAATAATTCCTATCTCGCCAGTAGAATTTCTAGGAAAAGTATCAGTGCAAGCTTCCCTCCTGACGGAACTGTTTCAGGAGTTTTTACGATCCCAGAAATTAATGGAGAAGATTTGAGAGCTCTTGTGAAAAGAATGCGAGGACTTTCGTCACCTAGGGTGGATGGTATGCCAATGCATATTGTGGTTGCTTGCTAAGAGAGAGAGAGAGAGAGAGAGAGAGAGAGAGAGAGAGAGAGAGAGAGAGAGAGAGAGAGAGAGAGAGAGAGAGAGAGAGAGGTTAGGGTGAGGTGAGGTATGGTGAATGAGAGTGATGGAGAAGGTTGCTGGATCTAACGTCTAAAATGTTAACACCTATGGCCGCCAAGCCAGGAAGGTTACCACCACTAAAGGCGCTAGAGGTTTTGCCCAGTGGTTGTCACTCGAGGTCGGTTGTCACCAGGCTGGTTCCACCAAACTGGGTTCCGAGAGGAGGCGTGAGAGGAGAGAGAAAAGTCATCGACTTAAGGTGAGTGTGGAATGAGGTGACAGGCGAAGACGGTGGGTTTTTATATGTACCTGTCTACTCCCCTAGTCCATCAACTACCATTTAGGACTGGTGGGGGAGCTGCAGGTCTCCCTGACTCTGGTCACGTACGCCACCTCACTCATTGCGCTTATTATTTGCACAATCTTAATATACAAGAGGTGATGATCTGGGAGGATCACGACATATAATTAAGAAATACATAAGTTACTTGGAAGAGCCTCTGTTGTATCTTCTCAGTCTCAGTATACGCCCGAAGGTCTCTCCCGATATATTTAAGGTCGCCAAGGTGGTAGCTTTGCACAAAGGAGGGGAGAAGTCAAAGTTGGCAAACTATAGGCCTATGCCGATGTTGAGTTTGGTTTTCAAACTGCTGGAAAGGTGGGTAAAATTAAATCTGACTACATTTTTGATGGCAAATAATGTCTGGTCCGACTCACAGTTCGGTTTTAGGCAAACTAATGGAGTGAATGATGTGTTGTTTTCCCGTGGTATCAGAGCTCCTTGGGGTTAAGGATAGGAATCAGAATGTCATAATTGCCTATGTGGATTGAGCTAAAGCGTTTGGCAGCATAGACAGGAATATTTTGCTCAAACGGATGGAAGAAGTCTGTATCAGGGCTAGTTGCACGTGGTTTAAGAGCTATTTGTCAGATAAGATGCAGGTGGTGTCGACGTGTGACGTGATCAGTGATCCTAAGAATGTTGCCTACGGTGTTATCCAGGGTAGTACTCTGGGACTAATTCTATCCCTCATCTGTATTAACGGAATGGATAGGTGTTTTTGTTTGCCGGCGATGCCATTATTATGTTTGTGGTAAGTGACTGGAATACTGTTTTCGACAGAGCTCAGCTGGGGATTAATTATGGTGAGTGAATGGCTTCGATATAGTTATCTAACCTTGAATGTTGGGAAAACTAAATTTATGACCATTGGGAACGTTGGCTAATCTGATATCTTGTGAAGCATTGTTATTCACTCCTGTAATGACCCGATAAATTGTGTATGAGAGGAGCTGAGCCGAATAGTTACCTTTAAAGTTAAGTAAATTAAATAGCCATTCCAGGCTGGGGCTTTTTGTCCGACTGCCCTTCCAACATCGTGGATGTGATCAGCTGCCCGCCAATGGGAGGATCAGAATTCGGCCTGATCATTTCCCTCTTTACTTGGCTACTCATTGCCTCGCCCCCTTGAGTGGAGAGGGTTCGCCCAACAGCTACATAGGTCATACATGGACGTGACACCACGTGTCACAGTAGTCACCCATCCAAGTACTAACCACACTCAAGTTATCTTAACTTCGGTGGCCTCACGGGAACCGGTTTATTCCGCCTGATAAGGCCGTTGGGCTAGTTACCTTTAAATGTCCGGGTATATATATGCAGATAGGTTTCATTTTATCATGGAAAGACCAAGTAAATTATTTGTATGAAAGACTCAAAAAATTCCTATAACTTTTCTATCAAGTCCATGCTTCTCAGTTACGCCTTATCTGCCATAGTCCTGTCCATTCGGTGCTCCAGTGCAGTAGTCATTTGGGGAGGAAGGAACCTCCTAACCAACAAACTTGGAAAAATTACTAATATATTATGCAGAAATTATCACCATTATATAGAAAGCGCTGACTATTTGATAGTGAATCTGTTTTCTATATAAGTTATTTTGTGTAGGTACGTCATCTATTTTTCAAGAAATTATTGTTTCATTAACATAAAGTCCCGTCTTTGATCAGCCATGATCAATACTCGGCTCAGTGCTGAAGGAAATGGGTAGCTACCGTTTAATTTTGACGTCAAAGAGCCCTCACTGTATAATCCATGTGTTGCACAATAAGTTGAGTGAGGAACTCAAGTCCCCAACTACATGTTCCAAGCCCAGTTATAAGGCTGCAGTAATTTCGTATTTAATTTCACTGTCGGAATTCTCCATTTCCAGTCTTTTGGTAGATTTTTCAATCATAGAAGGTTGTTTTCTTTGTTTGTCTTCATTTGTAGGTGTTGTTCTAGATAGGTACTTTCTTTAATTTGTAAAAACGGTGTCATGAATAGTTGCTCTTGACCCGTCGCCTTTGGTTTAGCCGTTAGACGGGCAATATTTATTCTCCCAATTATGTTTACCTTACTTTACGCCATTCCGATGAATAAAAAATCAGTCATGCAGCATGACTTAATGAGCGAATTTTCAAAGAAATATTCGAATTAATGGCTATGGTTTTGAATAAAGGAAAACTTCGGTCTAAAATTTGGTTTTCTATGTATATTCTCTTCGTATTTATTTTAATTTGTACGTTTTGTCCATCCTGATTCTACCGTTTGTTTATTACGTAATTGTACTAAGTGCTTATTTATTTGATCGCTGTGGGTAAATTCAAGGAGTTGTACTAATCGTTTGCCTCCCCCTTTTTTGCTTCGAACTCTCGTCTTCAATTAATACTTCTCACATTTTTCAATCTGACCACTCTAAAGGGGTGGGGGTAAGAGTTTAAAGATTATCCTAGTTTTGGGTAATTTTCGCGCACTTTAAATGCTCTAATTTAAGAACGGATTTAGATATCTAAAATCCGATTTCACTATCGTGTTCAGCGTGCAAAAACCTTTAAAATGAGGGGTCACTTGTTAGAAAATAACATTTTGGGGATTTTTGGGTAATTTTTGCGCACTTTAAATGCTCTAATTTGAGAACGGATCAAGATATCTAAAATCCGATTCCACCATCGTGTTCAGCGTGCAAAAACCTTTAAAATGAGGGGTCACTTGTTGGAAAATAACATTTTGGGGATTTTTGGGTAATTTTTGCGCACTTTAAATGCTCTAATTTGAGAACGGATCAAGATATCTAAAATCCGATTCCACCATCGTGTTCAGCGTGCAAAAACCTTTAAAATGAGGGGTCACTTGTTAGAAAATAACATTTTGGGGATTTTTAGGTAATTTTTGCGCACTTTAAATGCTCTAATTTGAGAACGGATCAAGATATCTAAAATCCGATTCCACCATCGTGTTCAGCGTGCAAAAACCTTTAAAATGAGGGGTCACTTGTTGGAAAATAACATTTTGGGGATTTTTGGGTAATTTTTGCGCACTTTAAATGCGCCAAAACCCTCCTTAGAGTAGGCCAATTTCGCCCATCTTCGAACTTAGCCTTTCGATTGCCAAGATAGATTTTTTGTGCAAATTTGAGCTGTTTATCTCAATTCTATCGAGAGTTATCGTCTGGAGTGACACATATATAAATAAATATATATATATATACATATAAAAAAGTGTTAAATTTCAGGAATCGTTTTAGAATGGTCTGAAACGGATTTCTATGAAGAAAATTTCCAAAAATTTATATTATTTAAATTTCGAAGCCATTGCAATAGCTTCATTTTCTTTGAAAATTCGCTAAAAACATGTTTGAATTGAATTGAATAATAGACAGGAGTCATATCAGAGATGTTATCAGGCGACCCTTTTGAAAGGGAATTTTTTTATCCTAGCCACCCTGCTTTTGAATCAGCATCAATATGAAGTTAACTTCTTGAGCGTATACTGCGTTTCTTGAATGCAACAGTATTTAAGCAAAATAAAGCGTGTCTCCACGAACTATGTACACAGGTTGGTTCATTGGTGTATCCAATTTACTTGTGTGTATACCTCTACCTACATTCTCTCCTCCATTTACATTTATTTATTATCTACTTCCGAAGAATCTGATGAATACATTTCAAGACAGAAAACCCCAACACAAGCTACAAGTATGCACATGTGGCAGATACTGAGCTACTGTAACTAGGTACCATTTGGAAGCCACAAGGTCCACACAATTTTAGCTCAACGATTAACATACAGGTAGTCCAAAGTACGAGAGAGAGGGAAAGTTTATTCCGGTAGAAGAATACAATGTTGAATATTGAAAATTATTGAAGTAAGCAGGTATCTCTAGGATTGGAAACTACCCCCGACACATGGAGCACAAGCTCTGCGGCGTGCGGGGGGAGGTTCTCCAGCTCACATAATGCGATCTAGAAAATTAACATCTAACTGCATGGTATTTCTGGGAAATATAATAATGAAAATGAAAAATTGGGTGTAATAATCGCTTACTATAAGATATAACAAACTAGAACATTGTAATCGGTAGATGCTTACCAAGCAAACATTCGAAGCTACATGTCCCATATATACCTACTAACCATGACAAAACTCTCTTTTTGAATAGGTTTCTGCTAAATGCTAAAGGGCTCCTAATATCATTGTCAGTATGGCGAAGCAATAGAGGAAGTTGATAGAAAATTATATTGTCCTGTAGAAAATAGTCTGGACCTAGGGGCGGCAATCATTAGCTTTGTTCCAGCGACCGAAAGTTATTCAACCAGTTGTGCGCAGAAGCGATTGCGCAGGTTGAGAGCGTTCCAGCGGTTTGAGTTAAATAACCCGACGTCAAGATTTTAGTCAGACTGTACCCCTGAATTGTGTTCCAGCGGGCGTCGAGTTTATGATTGAGTTATCAACTTTAGGTTTGTTCCATCCGAGCGAGTTCAGTAGAACGTATTATGCGCAGATCGATCGGCGCATAAAACTGTGTTCCTACCGTGTCGGTTCCATGAACCCAAACTTCTACTTTCTACATCGACTTTACCGAACCGTGTTCCTTCCGCGTCAAGTGCAGAACAGTCCCGTACCGAGTGCGGGACTTTTCCGCACTCACAGCGATCGAGTTTTTGAAGTAAACCCAAGAGGTAACAGTCTGTAACCTCCCCAAAATTCATTTGTTCTGTTGATGCCGTGTCGTGACCGCCGTTACCGTGACTTGTGCTCCAATTCAATTCCGATTCAATTTTTTTAGTGAGAACCAAATTTGCGTTCCTACCGTCATATTTTTGAACTCACACTCACTCGCACTCGTATCTGCACCTACCCCCACCCCATTCGGTTCCGTACTGGCGGGTGTCGCACTGATGAACTCGCACTGACGCGGATGGAACAAACCTTTTCATAACCCAGTGGATGGTGGGTTATGAAAAATAAGTGAAGATAACCTGGCGTAACCTTGCAGAAAAATCATTATTCGCACGTCCTTCACGTCAAAAAGATCTGTAACCTGCCTGTTAGCTGTTAGGTACTCTGTTTGGGTGTCCCTCTTCATCTTTTTCTTTTAGGACTTGTCCTCTATTTTCAGCATCCATTGAAGCGTGGTGTATTTTAGTAAGTAGTTGCTTCAGGGATGGATGAGATTTTAAGGTATGTGGCCACAGTTTACACAAGACAAGTTGTAATATTTAATATTCCCGCTGGCAGGCCGCGGTTTTTACGATTCTATATTTTTACATAACGTTATTAAATTTCTTAGATTTGCTCTGGATTCTTCTGATGAAGAACTGGACGACCTACTTAGGATGCGAGAAGATGATTGGAGTAGTTCAGAGGAAGATGACGATGACGAGAGGATGTTCGAAGAGAGGGAACCGCAAGCCTCTGGCTGCGGTTAACGTCTGGCTTTAGAATAAAGGTTATCTTAGAGAAAGGTTCAAACGCTAGAGGCCATCGCGATTTGAGCGCACTCTGTCGGAGTAACCCACTGGTGCGTTCCAGCGACCGAGTTGTGTTGGGTTAATAACTCATAATTCATCCCTACCCTTTTCGGTTCTCAAACATAACTCAACTCAACCAGTTATGCTCCACTGGAACAAACCTATTATATCAGTGGTGGTTCTTAAAATGTAGTGGCGGGAAGAGCAATCTCTCACGCCAAACCAGTCGCTGTGTTTGTGGTAAAAAAGGAGTGATGCCTTGATATATAGCTGGTTTAGAGTGAATACGGTATATGGTTGAACAATAGAGAAGTGGGGTAGCGCTTCTTGTTCCTAGACAAGACTTTGATGATAGCCTTTTGGAGTGTGAATAGAGGCTCAACGACCGACTTATACGTCCATCCCCCAAGCGATAATACCATAGCTCAAAATAGGCTGGACTAGAGCTCTGTAGACTTGAATCAAAGAGTCAAGACTCATGACGTTGCGTAATTGATAAAGAATTGGGAGAAATTCCTTAATCTTTACGAGTATTAAGCACCGTCAATTTCCTTCTGAATGATTCCATGAGTCATTGAGTGATAGTAAATGGGGCTGTAAAAACCTCTGTAAACGTGTCGATACTTATTGAGCAAAACGAGAACTGTAATGTTCACAACCCCCCCCCCCCCCCCCCTTGGCAATCTCTAAATCCAATATCGCGAAACTTCTTTTCACCCCCTCGATTCCCTCCGGAACGAGAAAAGCGCCGTGCGGTTGGATAAGCCTCATTTACTACAGTGGAAAACCCTCGGCCTAAATGACCCAGAGGGCGGGGACAGCGTTATGAAATGGAAGAAACGGTAAGAAACAATATCCCGCTGCTGGAGCCATAAGGGGCAGGCCGAAGCACGTATCCGCCACCATTTACTTCTGATATTGCTCGCCAACTTCCCTATCAAAAAGTCTCCTCCTCTCTCCACTGGGAACAAACGTCAGTATTTTCATCTCCCGACAGTAAAAACTTCCCCCTGGATATACATTTCGCCATATTGCTTGTCTCAGTTCCATTCCCGCCCTACGCTTCTACTGCATACCGCAGGGATCACTTCTCTGCCCGTTTCTTCTTACTGCATTCTCACCACATGTTGACATAGATTCTCTTTTGCCGCAAATGTCTCTCCACCTTCCCCTCTTCGCCACTTAATCTCCCTTTTCTACAGTCTTTTCCTCAATATGGTGTCGAGAACGCCTTAGCGAGTTTCTGTTGATATAAAAAACCTTTTGTGTCGTTTACGTCATAAAACCACCCTCCTTTGTTCACTGTCTTGAAAAAAACAATTGCGTCGCCATAAACACGACTATTCTGACTGAAAGGAATGAAAATGCTATTAGCCTTCGAACCCTTATCGAAACCTTGGGAAAATAACCTAACCCTGGAAGTTGCTTATAACTTCCTTCTAAACCTAGGTAGGTACGAACTGTTGTTTCATATAGATAATGGCATTTTTGATGCCTCCAGGGAAGGTATCTGGCTTATACTCATCATAGGTATTACTAATATATGGGTACTCCTACTGATTATCACCTCAAACTACTCTTCTGTCGTTAGGATGCAGCGGTCTGCCAACTCTGTTACCCAGTGTATTGAAATTCGTGAGGCTTCCCCCACTCAAGTTAAATCTTAGTTCCAAATACGAAGATAAACACCACTTTGTTCTTTTTTGTTTGTTTGTTTGTTTATTTATTTTATTTTACCTATTCACTTACTTATTTAGTTATTATTATTATTATTATTTTTTATATTTTTTAAAATAGATTTTTTATATTTTTTATTTATTTTATTTGTGGCTAGGTACGAATTCTACTTGAAGTGTGCTGGAAATTTATGTTTATGTAGAATAGGGAAGAAAATTCCCACGTAATTTAAAAATAAAAATAAAATCACGTGTAAGAGTCGAAATTTTGTGGTTCTTGGATTTAAAATGTTGCGTTTTTCGGTCCTGGTAGGCACCAAGAAATTGACTGGAGACAAGAACAACGTAGTTATGCCGTTTCATGAGGATCATCCTAAATTTGGTTTATTATTTTCATTAGGTAATGACCCTTTGGAATCGAGCGTGAAAACAAATTTGTTACCCGCCCATGGGGAAGCGCTGCAGATTATTACACAACGGTTTATTAATTACCTGTATAGATGCACCTTCTGCAACAACTTGTAGAACAGTGGTACAAGCCTAGTGGGACAATTATAGGCTTTTGCTTCCTCACTACCGAAGGTTGGGAAGCCTTGGATTCGTGAATGAGTTTAAAAAAAACGCTGCAAATCCCTGCACAACAGTTTATTATTTTGTATAGAATACCCTTCTGTTACAGATCACAGCTCTATGTATAGATAACCCGTCTATATAATATGATATGTACTATTCTATTATATACATATTATGTAGATCGCAGACCCTCCGTAGGTTAGTACCTAACCCCGTACTCGTTACTAGACACCTACCTAAATCACGAGTTAAATGTTGCTAAAATAATTCTGCCGATGACAAACAGTACCTAACAAAAAGAAACACACATAATGAAGTTCTGAAAAGAAATTGTTGATGAGGAGTGAAAAAAGTTGCAAAAGTACCTACCAACAAACTCCAGCCCCTTCTACGCAGATGGTATAATGAACCGTTGTGTAATAATTTACCGTTGAGTAATGACCGTAGTAATAATTTACCCATCAATAATACTTCAACGTTTGTTCAAGTTTCACTACCTACCAACAAACTCCAAAAGAGCCATCATTTTTCAAATTAAATAATATCACAGAACAACCAACTCGACTTCATACTCCGCCAATATAATCAGGTGATCCCTACCAATGATTGGCCGTATTCACAAATTCCTATTGTGGGCGCGTCTCTGGTTACGAGATTTGGTTTGAATTGTATACAATTTCATTCACACTGGAGTCGAAAATGCCTGTCGGTGCAAACTTCGGGGCCTTACTGTGAACGAACGGCTGGACGTACGATGCTCCGGATGGTCTTAAAAAACTCGCAAATTCAAGAACTATTTAAAACCGTAAAAATATTTACGTAAAAAAATGGTATAGGCGTTTTGAAAATTTCAACCCCTATTTTGAACCCCTTAGAGATGACTCACAGTAACGTCGAGCTTCGAGGACCAACTAGACGCCGAACGGAACCTATAACCCGAATTTCATCAATTTTTCTTCATGGTAACTAAGAAAAGTGGCCCGTACGGCGTACGGCGGACAGACAGAAATATTTTTATTGCAGTTTTGGATTCTACATACCTTGAAACGTAAACCATCAAATTTTGAGGGGGGGGGGGGGGGGGTAAGAATTTTTTTTTTTCATGCTCGATTCCAATGGTTCATTATTGAAAATAATAAACCAAAATGTACGTCCTCCAAAATGCGAATTTCCACTACCATTTTGCGTTTCAGACATCGAGGAACATTTCTGGTTCCGTTTCTGTCTGTCTGTCGTAATTCCTTGTAACTGACTGACTGACCGCATTTAATCTGTACAGATTTTAGGCCTGGTGGCCCATTCTTACAATATGCACTATTACTACACTAAATAAACAAGAAATTCTGCTATATAAAATAAATGGGTCACTCATTATATTATATTCTTCTGGTTTTGTAGACAAAGAGAGAGAAAAAATGTATTCCAGTTTTATCTTTCTAACGCCCATAACTACCCGAATTAATGGTCGAAATGGGCTGAAATTTGGAGGGCAGGTGCTGGTTGGGTCACAGATGGTCCCATAATAAAATTATTGAAAAAATGGTAACTTTCGTCTGCGCATGCGCAAATTTGGAATACTTTAAACGCCCATAACTACCTTAAATATCGTTGAAATGAGTTCAAACTTGGAGAGTCGAACAGGAATAGTACTTTATATTTCTATATGAGTTTCACTGGAATCATACTGTAACTTTCGTCTGCGCATGCGCGAACATGAAAATGTTTGATCCTATTACGCATGTTAGGTAATTTATTACTACTCTATTTATTGCTATTCAATCATTTTGACGCATCATTTTTTCTACCAACTGATTCTACACGTCCACGTTACATACAATAAGTGAGGAAGCTATACTGCCCACCCAACTTGGCAGACGTTTTTCAGCATCTGACCATAACGTTGGGTTTTACCAGTTTGACCAGGTTTTACTGGGCAACCAGGATCACAGTGGGACTGACCGTTAAATATAGCCGCCGCCAATAAAACGAAACAAAACCAAATGTTCATTAATGCTTCCATCCCCAACGCCTGGTTTTACCAGTCTAAACCGCAACCCCTTCAACGATACAAATTAATACTAATTACTCCGAGAAGTATAAATTTCAATAATCGAGCGTTAAAGTGAGCGCCTCATACTCAATTACGACCAATGAATAATACATCATTCGATAAATATGGTGATTCGGACAAATACATAATTTATCAGTTTTTCCCTTCCAACTCTCAACGTCGCATAATTCACAATGGGGGGTCCCCCACCGCGGGAAAGGGAAGGCTTTAAATCATTTTAGACATCTCGGGCTCTTTTTTCGTCGTCCACCCAGTTAGATATATTTGTTTTTAGAGTGTGAGCTTTTCCATATGCTCGAGTTTAGTTCCATTGACGAGGCAAACCTCACAGATTCTGGAGAGTCGAAGGGCGAAGCTCGTTCCATGAATTATGGATCTCCGTTTTGTCTTTGGAGTGTGAAGCTCGAATTTCTTCGTGTTAAACGTCGGATCAGCGGTTCTTTCGACGACCTCAGCAAAATCTTATTTAAACTAACCATACGACATGGTGGCTTCACAGTTCACAATTTTCAAACGCCAGGTTTTACATTAGCTTAAAAATAGTTGTTTTCATGATATCCTCCCGGAACATCACTTTATATTTCACCTTAAGATTGTACAAATAAACCAGACGAATGAAGTGGCGTACGTGATCGGCCACAGGCAGAAACCCACTCTCTTCCCCCTTCCCTTCACGATCTGAAACTACCGCCAAGGGACTGGGGGAGAGTGGAAAGGGGCATATAAAAACCCGTTTCTTCATTCTATGCTTACATCCAAAGCCGATGACTTCTCTATCTCTCCTCTCACATCTCCTTACCTCAATAACCTAAAAGATCCCAGACTGGTGGAACCGGTGAGGTGATAACCTACCAGAGTGGCAACCACTGGGCGAAACCCTCTAACGTCTTAGTGGTGGAAACCTCACTGGCTTTTGCTACAGGTGTTAACCAGAGGCGCTAGATCCATTACCTTCTCCTTCATCATTCTCACTCCCACATCCACACCTCACCACTACCAAACCTCCACAGTTGTGTTCCTACACGGTGAGGGAGTTCTACCGAATTTAAGGCAATATTGTAGGTACGGGAGAAAAAAGTGCAGAAAGAGTGTGGTGCAAAATTTAGAGTCCCTCGTATTCAAAAAATAGAAGAAAACGAGTGGCGACGGGAACCTAATCAGAACAAACTACAAACGTTATGAACGGAATGTGTAATTTTGGATTATTCCTTGGTTGACTGTATTTTGAGGATAGCACAAACACGCACGGGAGGGTTACATAATATTATTATCTTCGTCCCCAGAGCAACTACACTTATCTTCAGTTTCGATAGTTTCAGGATGGAAAAACAAAACAATTCAATGATTTTCTTCACACATCTAAGACCCTCTAACAACGATATCGTCTCAAGTAATTTAATAATAAATGGTAGTAGCATTATAAAATGCGTATCTACCTATTTATTATTTAAAAATTATATTTCGGTTTTTATATATTTTTAATTATTACGGAATTATAACGGATCACTGACCTTAGCCTCATAAACCACTATAAGTATAGAACTTGTATTATATAGACTTTCTAAAATTCCTGATATGTATTGTATGTGTTTTTGTTAAATAAAAAATAGAAAAATTGAAATTGAAATTTTCAGTAATTTAATTAGATAGGCACGTCCTTTTTACGGTTTACCCTATTTGTTGTTAGTTTTTTGCACTTTATATCCAGACAGATATTTTCTGTTTGCTGTTGTTATTTTTGTTATATTTTCTTGAACACAAAATGTCGAGAAATGTGTGGACTGTCCAACACTAGGTATGGAGGAGGCAATAGGGAATAGTTGGTATTTTATATTGTCTGAACCCCCATCTCAACTGAATCGTCCTCAACCACCTATTGGTGAAAATCATTACATGGAACTGTTAATAATGCGCACGTATTTATTTTATTTTATTTTTAAATGAAAGTAGTTCCATCCAGAGAATTTCAACACCAACCGCACCGTCCTACTGTCCTCGTACTCCTCAAATTCTTATAATTTACCACTTCTATGTAATACCTACGTGATTTAACCAAATAAACGAAGGGAACGAGCTGAGCGACGGGTCCCTTCCATCAACCGCCATCGCTCCTCAATGGTTGTAACGGCCGTCCTTGACGGGGGAAGGGTGGAAAGGGGCCTTTATAAACGGCCCTGCTGGCCCAGCTCCTCATTCGACCGACGAATCTCCGACTTGCGACTTCTCTGTCTCTCTCTCTCTCTCTCTCGCCCTCTCTCTCTCTTACACTTCTCCTGCACCCTCTGTGGTGACAACTGCAGGGTGCTCCCTTCTAAGAATACCTGTGTGGTGACAGCCGTGGGGTATTCATCTCTTTCCTCCTGGCGTCTGCTATGGTGGCAACCGCTGGACACCATCCCTTCTCCTCTAGCACTCGCTGTGGTGACAACCGCCGGGTGCTAGCAGAAGACTCCTAAGGAGCACTTAATACTCACTGTGGTGGTAACCTCGGGGTATTAGTTACCTTCCTTCTGGCGCCTGCTGTGGTGGCAACTGTGGGCGCCTTCCTCTCTCTCCCCTAGCACTCGCTGTGGTGATAAATGTGGGGTGCTAGCAGAAGACTCCCAAGGAGCACCTAATACCGGCTGTGGTGATTTCCTCTCATCCTTCCAACTAACGCCTGTTGTGGTGACAACCGTGGGGCGTTAGCAAAAGACTCCTACGGAGTAAATCCTTCCTTCATCCCTCACTCTTCCATCCAAATAAACCTCATCCAACTTTCATCCTACAATAGCGCTTTTTCTATGATTTTTCAAGTTACAATCAATTCTGACGTCATTACACTCCTCTCACCTAGACGGGGTCCCTCCCTCTACCTGACCACTGTGACGTCAGAATTAGTTGAAAATTTGAAAAAAAGTCACAGAAAAATAACTGCTTAACGTAGGACAGTGCGGTTGGTGTCAAAGTTTTCGGAATTGAATCTCGTTTCGTTAAAATATAACATAAACCGCTTTTGTGACCCATGCGCATACCCCATTAACTCAACTCCCGTGCTATCCAGAATCGGAATATTTTTTGAATAATGGAAACCGAACAAGTTGAATGACGCTGAATCTCATTGACAGCGTGAATCACAGTTTGCCCCTGAGGCGATGAAGACGTTTGACGTGCTTCAAACGGGTTGCAGCACCGAAGTTACACTGTACAGGCGAGATATACCTGCGTACAGGTAATCCAAATTACCCGACCGTTCCGTATTCTCCTCTGCTCCTCTGTTTAGCTGTTGACAACTGTCAAAATACGACACGTGAAACCACTTCATCATGGCGTAGGTTTTCACATCACATAAAATTGAATAAAAACAACCAAATAAATAACTTACAACCTACCCCTTACCAGAACTGCTAATCACAGCAATATAAGTTTGTACCTTCCACAAGAACTGAGTTTTATAACTGAGGTTCTAATGTGCAGGCTATTAAATTATTTTATTATTATAATAATGATCAACCCTATGGACTTTATAATTGTAAAAACTTGAAGAAATATTTGCTGTCTCACCTTACAATATTTTCATAAATTACAACTTTCTATTTTTGTTTTAAGTGATGTATGTACGTGTGAAGTTTACTCTGCTCCGGCTCAGGGGCGGATCCAGAATTTTTTTTCCGGAGGGGGTCACAGGGTAGAACAATATAAAAAATAACAAAAAATAACCAAACGAACAATACAAACCGAATTTTCAACCTTATGCCTAAACTCGTCCAATTTATCTACTTACAAAATTCATTGTTTATGTAAAAAATAGTTTTCAATATATAGGTACTAATTATTTAACTGATAAATGTATTCATTTTCAATTTTCTTCTAAAAAAGTGTCCTAATGTGTTTTCAAACAAATTGGCGCATTTTATGGCAGCGTAGCTAACTTCAGAGTTTGCAAATCAAAACATTGAAACCACAACAATCTATTGTTGATCTCAGTGAATTCAGTATCGTTTTTACTGAATTTGGCAGGAAAGAAAACGAGAACGAAACATAAACAAGATAATAATTAACAAAAATAAGAAGAAATAAACAAGATGTAATTTTACGGATACACCAAGGTAAATTTATTGACATAATTGTATATAAATAGAGTAACATTGGTAGGACCAAGTGTACGATTATATTCGACTAATTTTGACATTTTTGATAGAATCTTTTTAGATTTTTTATAGTTCTTTTTTGTTTTCAGTTTTTTTAACTCTGTCTACCGTTCGTGTAATTAGAAATTACAGTAATTAGTGGCGAGGACATTGGAATTTCAATTTGACGGATTTTTTATGAAGTTTCTTCGAGAATTTTATCACTTTTATTATTTGTTTATAGTTTGTTCAACACGTTCCATTGGTCATGTAATCAGAAATTGTGGTCTTCTAAAAACAAGGGAAAATAGGAGTTTCAATTTGACAGATGCATCATGGTAAATATTCAGACAATAATGATGTGCATAAAGCAAAATTCAAAAATAAAAGTGGCCGAATCTGTTCGATTTTAAAGTTTGAATTGCAATAACGGTTTTTATCAAATCAGTCATAAATTGAATGGCTTTTAATTTTTCACAGTTTTTAGAGCACAGTTAATTGCAGTTAATTAACAGTTTGGTTTGTTTCTGGTTTTTGATTTCACAAAAACTGGGTTCGTTTTCGTTTTTTTTTTTCGGGTTTGTGAACAATTTGTTCAGCTCTGCTTTTGGTTTATTATTCTGTGAATAATACACCTATGTAATCGCTCAGCAAAAAATTTTTATAACACCCCCTCAAACTTTTTTCTTTTCCGTTTCAAGGTGTGTAGATTCAAAAAACGCTGCAAAGTCCTTGTCACATGGGTTTATTATTCTATCGGAGTTCTAGAGATTCTTGTTGGCTGTTAAATTTATTGTTTCTTTCATGTGGAATGATTGAAATAGCTATTTATGATGATTTCCACCAATTTTGGCCCCCAAAACATGAAATAGGTACGCTTTTTTTCCAGATCATCTTTGATCATTGGTAGTGCCATTTAATGGTCTTGATTCACATGTTTACACATTTTCTAATGTTATTATACACATTGATGGTGATTTCAGACAGTTTTCCAGGTTTTTGACTCATAAAAAAAAACCATTTTGGGAGCTGAACCTTTGGTAAAACCTCAATTTCCGCGTCTTTGGTCAAAATCGACTTCATATTCGGTCTTCTCGTCCCCAAAAACATGGAAAAGGATACCTCAAAACCTCATGTTACCAACATGTTGCTAAAACGCAAAAAGTACCTATTTTTATACACATTTTCACTCATAACACCCCTGGGTATATTCCGATCGGGCTGAAAAGTTTCGGGACACAACTAGGGCCCAAATGGAGCATGTGTGCGAAAGAACGATTTTTTTAGACCGAAAATGAAGCCTGTACACGTGATACGGCGGACGGCGTACGGACATTCCATTTTTGGAATCTACGTACCTTGAAACGGAGAAGAAAAATTTTGAGGGGGTGTTATAAAAATTTTTTGCTGAGCAAATACATAGGTCACAGAATAATAAACCAAAATGCAATGTCCGTCCCCCGTCCGCCGTACGCCGTCCGCCGTATCACGTGTACAGGCTTCATTTTCGATCTAAAAAAGTCGTTCTTTCGCACACATGCTCCATTTGGGCCCTAGTTGTGTCCCGAAACTTTTCAGCCCGATCGGAATATATCCAGGGGAGTTATGAGTGAAAATGTGTGTGAAAATAGGTACTTTTTGCGTTTTAGCAACATTTTGGTAACATGAGCTTTTGAGGTATCGTTTTCCATGTTTTTGGGGACGAGAAGATCGAATATGAAGTCGATTTTGGCCAAGGAGTGGAAAATTGAGGTTGTACCAGATGTTCAGCTCCCAAAATTGATTTTTTATGAGTCAAATACCTGCGAAATCACCATCAATTTGTAGAATAACACTAGAAAAAGTGTCAACACGTGGATCAAGACGATTAAATGATGGCACTACCAATGATCAAAGTTAATTTGAAAAAAAAAAAAAAAGATCGTACCTACCTAATTTGTGTTTTGGGGGCCAAAATTGGTGGAAACCATCAGAAATAGCTATTTCAATTATTTCACATGAAACAAACAATAAATGTACAGCCAACATTTCTGTAGAATAATAAACCCCATGTGACAAGGACTGCGTTCTTGAAATGCAGGCTGATTCGGGGGGGGGGGGGGGGGGGGGGGGGGTGTCATGACCCCTGTGACCCCCCCCTTGGATCCGCGCCTGCTCCGGCTTGATCTTGTGGCTCTGGCGTTTCACACACGTTCCTTCGAACTTTTAAACTGTCAGGTCTGGGTAGGTATTATATAGGTATTAGATATGATAATATTGTCACTGTTCATTTTAGCGAATTTTCAAAGAAAATGAAGCTATTGCAATGGCTTCGAAATTTAAATAATATAAATTTTTGGAAATTTTCTTCATAGAAATCCGTTTCAGACCATTCTAAAACGATTCCTGAAATTTAACACTTTTTTATATGTATATATATATATATATATATATATATATATTTATATATGTGTCACTCCAGACGATAACTCTCGATAGAATTGAGATAAACAGCTCAAATTTGCACAAAAAATCTATCTTGGCAATCGAAAGGCTAAGTTCGAAGATGGGCGAAATTGGCCTACTCTAAGGAGGGTTTTGGCGCATTTAAAGTGCGCAAAAATTACCCAAAAATCCCCAAAATGTTATTTTCCAACAAGTGACCCCTCATTTTAAAGGTTTTTGCACGCTGAACACGATGGTGGAATCGGATTTTAGATATCTTGATCCGTTCTCAAATTAGAGCATTTAAAGTGCGCAAAAATTACCTAAAAATCCCCAAAATGTTATTTTCTAACAAGTGACCCCTCATTTTAAAGGTTTTTGCACGCTGAACACGATGGTGGAATCGGATTTTAGATATCTAAATCCGTTCTTAAATTAGAGCATTTAAAGTGCGCAAAAATTACCCAAAAATCCCCAAAATGTTATTTTCCAACAAGTGACCCCTCATTTTAAAGGTTTTTGCACGCTGAACACGATGGTGGAATCGGATTTTAGATATCTTGATCCGTTCTCAAATTAGAGCATTTAAAGTGCGCAAAAATTACCCAAAAATCCCCAAAATGTTATTTTCTAACAAGTGACCCCTCATTTTAAAGGTTTTTGCACGCTGAACACGATAGTGAAATCGGATTTTAGATATCTAAATCCGTTCTTAAATTAGAGCATTTAAAGTGCGCAAAAATTACCCAAAACTAGGATAATCTTTAAACTCTTACCCCCACCCCCTTAGAGTGGTCAGATTGAAAAATGTGAGAAGTATTAATTGAAGACGAGAGTTCGAAGCAAAAAAGGGGGAGGCAAACGATTAGTACAACTCCTTGAATTTACCCACAGCGATCAAATAAATAAGCACTTAGTACAATTACGTAATAAACAAACGGTAGAATCAGGATGGACAAAACGTACAAATTAAAATAAATACGAAGAGAATATACATAGAAAACCAAATTTTAGACCGAAGTTTTCCTTTATTCAAAACCATAGCCATTAATTCGAATATTTCTTTGAAAATTCGCTCATTAAGTCATGCTGCATGACTGATTTTTTTCTTTTATCTCTCATATTTATGGCAATAAATGGAATATTATTCTCAACTAAAACCCATCTTCTATTTAATTATCAATTACTAACTGCCTAAATTGTAATAAGTAAAGTTTCATTTTGATAATACTTTTTTCAACTTGTCTAAATGGTTCAGGCTTTCAATTCCTCTGCCAAATCGTTGAGGAGCTTCAATCCATGGGAGTTCAGGCTCTTGCTTCACCTGATGCGTTTAACCTAATGCCATTTTTGCACATTTTTCGCCTACATGCCATGCCATTTCACCTAAAAAAATATTCACCTGCACGGCGCTTCACCTACACAACCATTTGACCTAATTTCACCTAAAATATTAAACTGAAAATAAACATAAGGCAAATTTTCTTACTTACCTTAAAAAAAACAGACTGAAGAAGTCGTCGTCAGATTGTCTGCTGATGTCATCGCAGCACGAAATTGCACCCGAGGGAGCGGAATGCGGTTTGGTGGTTTTCGGCGACAGAATACGCTTGTGGAGATTTTCATATTTTCTCCTCTTTGGTGCTTTTATTTTGCGCCCTAACTCCAGCTCTCTAATCGCCTCCTCAATGCTGCTCTGCTCTTTTTCAATTTCCCTGATGAATCGGTAAATTGTGTACTGATGAGACGAAACTCCTTGATCTACCGATAACTAAAGATAAGATAATTATGGAGTTATCGTCCGCCTGAAAAGATAAGTTCGTTCTTGTTTTGGGGGAAATGCCTTTTAGGAGAAGTGTCGATTAGGTGTATTTCGTTTGGGTCAAACCGAAATACATGTGGTGACCATGTGGCAAAATTGCATTAGGCCAAATGGCTGTATGTAAAACACTTTAGATGTAGTGACACGTAATCTTCTGAGCAAACGCAGTGCTCCTAAAAGGAGGTTTGAATAGTAGATAAGTGTTCTAGAACACGTCTTCTGTAGACAGTGCCGCTGTATTCCTTTTAAAAACATGTATAAGGGTGGACCTTACAGACAGACCTAGCAACACAGCCTTCCTTGGGCATCGCCGAGGTCTGGTAAAAATTCGCGTCTGCCCATTCCCTGGTAGTAGACGGGAAAGCTGCGTTCTGGCGCAGGGGCCACCCTGCAAGACCTGTGATACTAAACCCGCATACTACGAATTTTTCGAAAAAATTTACGAAATTGTCGTAAATTTTGTTAACTTCAAAAATTGTTGAAACAATTTACGAAAATATCGTTCGTTTTTCAAAAATTTTCGTAATTTACATTTTTGAAAAGATTTAGGAAATTTTCGAAAAATTTTGTCATTATCTTCGAAAATATTTTTTTTTAAATTTTCGAAAATTTCTTTACCTTCAGTCTTTAAAAAAATTTACGAAAATTTCGCTGATTTTTGATGTCGAAAAACAACACCAAACCAATATACCGAAACAACAATTTAAAAAAAAATCAGCGACATTTTCGTAAATTTGTTTGAAACATTTTGAAGGTAACGAAATTTTCGAATTTTTTTTGTATATTTTCGAATGTAATGACAAAAACTTTCGAAAATTTCGTAAATTTTTCAATAATGTAAAATTCGAAAAGCAAACATTATTTTGGTTAATTTTTCGAAAATTTTTGAAGGTAACAAAATTTACGAAAATTTCCTAAAATTTTCGAAAAATTCGTAGTGTTGCGGGTTTTGTGTCGTGCGGGTTTAGTATCAAAGGTCTTGCAGGGTGGTCCCTGCGCCAGGAAGCAGCTTTCCACTCTACTCCTGGGTACCCAATGTTGCGTACCAACTAAACTGAGTAAGCAGCACTACACGAACGCCCTAGAAAGCAACTGCCGGGTTATTAGTCGCGATTACATGTATTTCCCAACTCTTCGGGGCCCTTGGGGTGGTGCAAGTCATTAATTAATTACTTATTAATCGTCGCATGAGCCAGATCAACATTAGGTATAATTACCATTTTAGCCTTCGGGGCGACGGGACCCCGCCTTGATCACGAATCACCTCGCGGCGGCTTCGAAGTGGTAAATGAAGCCATTTATTCCAACCTGGGTAATTGACATCATCTGATAAGTTGGCGGAGAGCGAGTTGAGTGAGATAGATACCAACATCCTTGAGGAGCCGGCTCATTACTTAATCTCTCTCGCCTGCAGAATCCTGCAGATTCATATTGGTGCAAGTACGCTCGAACGATTGTTTCGAACCCAGCGTAAAATTTTATTTATTTTTGAAGAGTATTTCAGCACTAGTAATCAAAAATAACAAATAATGAGAACACCCTAAGAGTCACAGCTCGGAACAATACCAACCAACTTCAAGTTAAGATTTTCCAAGTGAAAATGGCTCAGGATGGGATAACACGGGAAATACCTTCAGAGTTTCACAAGAATTTAATTAAGCTTTTCATACCAATTTAGTTCCTCACCATATGGTAAATTTTAAAACAAAATGACACAATGAGTATATGGGGGTCTTCATACTCGATTCCAAAGGTTTGTTACTGAAAATAAACCAAAACAAGTGTTAGCTACCCTTGTAATTGAAATTTCAGTTGCGAATTGTATTGAAAATTTCAATTACAAGGGTAGCTAACACTTGTTTTGGTTTATTTTCAGTAAAAAACCTTTGGAATCGAGTATGGGCCCCCCCCCCCCATATACTCATTGTGTCAGTTTGTTTTAACCCTTAACACGCCAGGTGCCTCCAAAATATGGTATCACCCATCACGATTTCTGTAAGTTCAACCGTTTAAACCACTTTTCACGCGGATTTTCATAATCCTATGACTAGTATCAGCATAAACGGTGTTTCAAATGTATACAGGCATCAATAAAAACGCAAAGCCAGCTAAACGGCAAAAACAACGTTTTATTCTATAATGAGGTAGGAGAACACATTTTTGATTTTCTCTGAAAACTGCGGGTCGTCAGTCAGCAATATTTTTTTTGACACCTGAAAAAAGTTCAATTTAAAAAAGACAATTAAATAATTTCATACTGTGCTCAAAATCTTCATGGATATGGCAAGGAACAAGAAAAAATACTAAAAGATGGAAATGATCCACTAATAATTATTGAGGAGAAGGATTGTGTATAATGGTAGTTCTAAAAAACTTTGTTAGCTGCAAAAACACTGCAAATTATGACACAAGGGTTTATTATTCCTATATAGGGGGGTTGTGTGCATAGACAGGGAGTACCTATTATGTTAGATCACTATAGCATCGAGAAATAGTAAGAAAACATACCAAACATGACCGTTTTTCGCCCATAACTACCCATGGTAGTATGCGTATGGAATTACGAATACACAGGTGTATTATTCAGAAAGAATAATAGGTAAACCAAAAATTGGCTAAAGAGGTTCATCCAGAATTTTACACGACTTCTGGGTGCCCGGTGAGTTTGCCATAGTCACCTTTGTAACAGTGTGGGCTGTTCTCGATACATTTTTTCTTCCGGTGGAGAAGGGATCGGTTTGGGGAAGCCTAATCGATATCCCTTCTTAACCGGTGATAATCTCGCTGGTCTAGGAGGGGGACTCTCGAGGGTCCACCCCCACTGTTACACTCTGTCACACCTTTTATACACCGCTCAGGCACCAGGTGTTGTGGCATGCTCACTAGGTTTTAGAAGAATGATGGTTCCAGACAAATGGTTCCAGCAGATCAAAAATCCACACAGAGTGTGGGATCCTCACCTGGCGCGTTATGGGTTAAAATTTTCCATATGACGTTACGGCATATATGTTTGTGTAACTACTCACTGACATGAGGTGGAGGATGGTGTGAATTTAGAAACTCTTGGTAGGTGGATACCTCCTCGTTTTTATTTGGTGAAAATAAGAATTGCCATGATGAATCGTGATCTTGTTGAGGTGCCTTTCTCTTCTTCCTCCTATCGATCAACCCAGAGCACCTTGCGCCCGTGACGAAGACGAGGCCGTTGCCTTCGAAAAACAGTGATAACGATTCACGGAGTTATGACAGGTTAATGGGTTTACACGGTTTAAAACGTTACGTCATGTTCACCAACGCCCGGAGCCCTTCAGAGTAAACACGTCTCCGAGGGGGTTTTTGTTTGACCTTATCCAAGGAAGAAAAATCAAGAGGTCAACGAGAGGAGGACTTGAGCCCTGTCAGCAGCCCTGGAACATCTCATCTCCGGCCCTCACGATGTACTCAAAAACCTTTCGAGAAAAACGAAATAAACGACTCGAACCATCAGAACGTTCTCAACGCTTCCCTTCCCAACCCTCGCACTCAAGAGTCGTAAAAGGTGAGCTAATAATCAAAATGGCGCGGGAAGGTTCGAGAAATGGGTCGTAATGGAGGGGAGGGGTGGAGGGGAGGGGGGTTCGTAGTTGACTGACTGATTAAAGGCGCCCCTGGCGGCGGTCGAGGGAAAGATAATTATTGCTGGACCACCCAAGTTGCGCCGGGCTTGATTTACTGTGACTGGGCAAGAAGGCTTCTCCCGGGGGCCCCTTTAGGTCTGGCCCGAACGCTCCATCACCATTTTTCTCGAAGTTTTGTGGTCTCGATGGGGTTTTTTTTTGTATTTTGACTTTTTCTATCGGTGAAGACCTTCAAAATGGCCGGGCCCTTTGATCCTGAGCATCAGTAGGAGGAAGGTTATCTACCGTCGATACCGTTGACATCAAGCAACAGTAGGTACCACCTACCTATGACAGACAACTAGAAACAAAACAATTGATCAGATTGTAATACAAAAAAGTTAAATGTTGCTAAAATAATAGAGTCGATGACAAACATAAAATGGCGAAAAGAAACGCAAATAATGAAGTTCTGAAGGAAAATTGTTGATGTGGAGTGAAATAGAGATGCTCCTTCTGCGTAGATCACTGTTTTCTGTGGTCAATACCTATAATGCACCGTTGTGTAATAACTAGCCCATCAATAATACTTCAGCGGTTGTTCAAGATGCAAAAGTACCGATCAACAAAATCCAGCTCCTTGGTAGATGAACCGTTGTGTAATAATTTACCGTGGTGTAATAATTTACCGTTGTGTAATAATTTACCGTTGCGTAATAATTTACCGTTATGTAATACCTAATTTACCGGTGTGTAATAATTTGCCGTTGTGTAATAATTTACAATTGTGTAATAATTTACCCATCAACAATACTTCAAAGTTTGTTCAAGTTTCACAAGTACCTACCAACAAAATCCTTATCACTTATCAAATGAAATAATATCGTAGAACGTCCAACTCGACTTCATACAGCCATCCTTGATTATAATCAGGTGCTCCCTAGTGATGATATTCGTGCCTTTTGATTCACGATCGTGTTGACGAAGCTTTTTGGTGCACACGAACGGGTGAATGTACAATGCTCCGAGTGGTCTCAAAAAATTGTTTATCTCAAGGCAAATTTAATAACGTAAAAAAAACCATACCCTTCAATCGAAAGTTTTCGAGATACGGAGTTCTGAAAATTTCAACGCCTATTTTTAACGCCTTAGAGATGACTGACAGTAACGTCGAGCTTCGAGGACCAACTAGACCCCGAACGGAACCTGTAACCCGAATTTCATCAATTTTGTTTCATGGTAACTAAGAAAAGTGCGAAGTACGGCGTACGGCGGACAGACAGAAATATTTTTATTGCATTTTCGGATTCTAAATACCTTGAAACGTAAACCATCAAACTTTGATGGGGGGGGAGGGTTAGAATTTTTTTTCATGCTCGATTCCAATGGTTCATTATTGAAAATAATAAACCAAAATGGTGTTCTGTATCTTGGTTCTACAGTGAAACATCGAAACATGACAACATGATAAAATTATTCTATGCTGTGTTTAGTGCGTTGTAAGTAATCCCAGTGGATTCTCTTCACCGAATATTCTCACTTCCAGAGTTTTCATTCGCTGTCACCGGTCATGCGCTGTAACTTGTGACGCTGCCATTATTATTAGTCAACGACACCCACTGTACGTAGAAGAGGGGAAAACAAGAGAAAGCTGCTCTCCTAATCTGACACCGAGCTAACCCGAAGTTTCGTTTCCCTGAACACTTCTTAATAGGATTTTGATTACCTCAGGCCCAACTCCGTGTAATTACCAGTGGAATGTCCCTCCCATAAATCCCCCGAGTCTTGGCAACTTCCTTTCGCTTTTCCAAACACATTATCAACCTCTATCCAGTAATGAAGGCCCTGCAGTAACTTCTAAAGCTCCCCAAAGCTCATAAAATTTCACACCAATCATGGATCCGTTGCCAAAATTGACTCAATTTCACAATACTGTACAGTTTTATGAACTTGATCCAAAGAAACGGGAAAAGTGAGATAGCATTATCATTATTACATATAATAATTGCCGAACTCTTAGGTGTAGTAGTTACGTACCTAACGGATACTGACTTCAAGACTTCATGACTGGACGTTTCACAATCATGTTTCAGATTCTTTTTAGGCATTAAGTAGGAAATTGTCAGCTTTCCAGGTTATCAAACCATTGTTGGATTAAACGTCAATTGAGCCATTGATCAATACATTTCTTGTCATGTAGCATGACCGAACGAGCGAAAATTTGAAATGCCTACCAACAATTTGCTGCGATTTCTGATACTTCATGCATAGGGCTGGCTTTTTGCAACTTTGTGTGTGTTAATTCTGTTTCATGCGAATTCGCTGTAGGCATTAGTTTTGGTGCCACTACTACTTCTGAATTGGTGCCTTGGCGCCGCAAACCGCTTGAAAAATACGATGCACCTAACTGATATTTATGGGTCTCAAGACTTGATATCTGTGTTTAGTTTTGGTAGATAATACAATAATACAATATTATTGTCTGTTCTGGATTTCTGAGTTCTCAAATTTCAAGTCATAAGACCCAAAAATAGCGGTTGTAAGTATAAAATTTTGTGGATTTCAGAATTCTTTTGTTTTTCTCTTATTCGACTTTATAATATTCTGCGCATTAATTATGGCGCCAGTATTAAAAAAGAAAAAGTGACATATGTGATAGGTACCTATCGGTATATAGGTACCTGTAGTTATAGGTACCTATGTATAGCGATACCTGTAGATTAAAGCAAAGGCTTTAGGTATTGATTTTCGGTCAGAAATAAGAGTAGGCTGCTTATCCCAACGTTTCGACGGTTTATTTCGTCATTCTCAAGGGTCTACAATAGACAATCAATATACAACTATGTTGGTTTAGGTAGGTACTATATTATATGAACCCCCCCCCCCCCCCTATATTATCCTAACTTACCTATTACTTATTGAATTGAGTGTCAAGAAAGTACCAGATAGTTACTTGCATGAGTATATATGTGACCGCACACGGGAAAAGGGCTCTTAACTAATAAAAGCAAATTTTTCAAGAGAGCAGTTTTTTGAATAATCGTAAAAAAATGGATTTTCATGTTTTTATCGATTCTGCTGCAGCATCTATCCTTCTACATGCTACTAGAGTCCGTTTATGTTGTTTAAACGATTAAAACATCGATAAACACGAAAAATCGATACTAGGTCTGAACCTAGAAAAGGGGCCTTAACTTACCCACACCCCTCGCCACTCTATATCTCGCACCGAGGGGGGGGGGGGGGGGTTGAGGTCCCTTTTCTGAGTTGCCACAACCTCCCTTTTAGCAGTTTTTCATCAACAAAGCCAGCTTTTTCCTATTTTTCCAGTAGGTAATATTACCCCAAACTATGAGGAAAAATGGTCAGATAATGAAAAATGGTCAGATAACTACCTAAATTCATTCTAGGTAGTTACTGAAACAGTATGAAAGAAAAACTACCTCAAAATTCTTGGTAGACGTGGTAGAATTCACTTTTGAACATTTGAAAATTTGAGCGCTGTTTTCTCTAAACTGGCTTTTCCGGAACTCAAACGTTGAAAACACATGACTTTTCAATGGAAAGTTATAGAAACATTCTGAAAAAACCAGTGTGTTCAGCATGAATTGTACTGTCAGATGACATAAAAATCTCGATTTTCATACAAAATAAGTTAAGGTCCCTTTTCCCATGGACGGTCATACATTTATATCCGTTTCTGAACTATTTTAACTAACTAGTAGGTAACAGTATAGTATAATCGAGGACTCGTAAATTTCTACTGAGCAACTGAGGTGTTTAAAATTAATATGAGAGGTAGTTTGGAGGTAGACTGTCTATTGTACTATTGTTGTTACTATTTACAATAGACTACTGTCTACTGTACTATGTTGTGGTGAAACTCGGTAACAAAAGCTATGGTCTATTGAAGTAGTCTATTGTCTATTGACAGTAGTCTATTGTACTATTGACGTAGTCTGTTGACAGTAGTCAGTAGTACAATAGTAGGCTATTGTACTACTGACAGTAGTCAATAGACAATAGTAGGCTATTTTCTATTGACAGACAAGTCTATAGTCAATAGACTGTCTATTGTACTATTGTTGTGGTGAAACTCAGTAACAAAAGGTATGGTCTATTGAAGTAGTCTATTGTCCGCTGACAGTAGTCTATTGTACTATTGACATATTCTATTGTCCATTGGCAGTAGTCTGTTGTACTATTGACAGTAGCCAATACTACAATAGTAGGCTATTGTACTACTGACAGTAGTCTGTTGACAGTAGTCAATAGACAATAGTAGGCTATTGCACTATTGACAGTAGTATATTGACAATATACTACTGTATATTGTACTATTGACAGCAGTCAATAGACAATACATTGTACTATTGACAGTAGTATATTGTCTATTGACAGACAAGTCTATAGTCAATAGACAGTCTATTGTAGATACTATTGTTGTGGTGAAACTCTGTAACAATAGCTATGGTCTATTGAAGTAGTCTATTGACAGTAGTCTATTGTCCGCTGACAGTAGTCTATTGTACTACTGGCAGTAGTCTGTTGACAGTAGTCAGTAGTAGTCTATTGTACTATTCACATATTCTATTGTCCATTGACAGTAGTCTATTGTACTATTGACAGTAGTCTGTTAACAGTAGTCAATAGTACAATAGTAAGCTATTGTACTACTGACAGTAGTCTGTTGACAGCAGTCAATAGACGATAGTAGGCTATTGTACTATATTATGTAGGTACTGTATATTGTACTATTGACAGTAGTAAATAGACAATACTATTGTACTATTGACATTAGTCTATTGTCTATTGACAGACATCTATCGTCAATAGACAATAGACTACTGTCTACTGTACTATTGTTGTGGTGAAATTCGGTAAAAAAAGCTTTTGCTTTAATCTACACATCAACGGTAGATAAAAATCACTCCTGTAGGCACCTATACATATAAGTATTGTATCACACAGTAATTAACTTATACCTGCCTACTCGCATAAATCTTTTTGATTGAACGATTCCATTGTTGAACAGTAAATTTGAAATCATTCATATATTTTTCGTACAATCAGCTTCAGGGACATCTTGATTAGTTTCCAGTAGTCCAATCCCCTTGGCCATTCCCGGAAACATCGTTGAAATCGCCATTCTCACTCCTTCAGACACCGTCGATCAAAGCGAAAACGCGATGGAACAAATTATTAGTTCGTCGGCGTGAAAAATAAAAGGGAAGCCCAGTTTTTCCTTTATGGGGCCGCCTCACGCGATATTTCTTAATAGATTCCGCTCACAAAAATTCGATTGGCCGGCTGTCACCGAAGGTGATTTGTGAGGAAGGCCCGCCATTAGCGGTAATGTAACGTACCAACAGCTAATAAAGGGGCGTTTTCGTGTTTCTCCCGTATCACCCCAGCGTGTATTCGGTAGGGCGAATCTTCCGTCCGGACGATCTAAATTGGTAGGCCTTTACTCGTATTATACCATCAGGCAACGTGAGTTAAACATTACGACCCATGTCGTTTGCCCTCGTAATCCTGTCCTGAATTCAAATCGAAAATCGTTTGATTGGTTAAGTAAACAACTTGCATTGAATATACTATATCCAGCAACGTCTCTGACAAAAATATTTTGCTTCCACACTACCGAAATACTTGAAATACGCGCAAACGTGAAATACTTGACAGGCCCATAACTATCCTGAATATCGTTGAAATGGGTTCAAACTTTGAGGGTCGACCAGGAATTATAAATTGATAGCCCCACATGGATTTCATTGGAATCGTACTGTAACTTTCGTCTGCGCATGCGCGAACATGAAATATTTAACGTTTCTTGTAACGCTTCTATAACTGCGCGAAAAATAGTCGTAGAGAGCTGAAATTTTGAGGGTACACGCGGGTTGGATCGCAGATGGTCCCGTATCAAAACGAACCTACCCAACTATTCTTATACGTTCATGTGATTCAAGTGAGGAAGCTCCACTGCCTACTCGAATTGGCAGATGTCTTCGTTCAGTAATGCGAAGAAGCCTTAAGGTTTTCAATTTTACAAATTTGGCTCGTCATGTTGAATCAATCATCTCTGCTGGAATCAACCAACGAACATCCGGTGACAGGCCTCACGCAGACTTCTCTGAAAGTTTATTTCTATTTCCGGACTGTTTAACCAGTACTCGTATAGTTCAGTCGGCGTCGCACAGTGGAGCAAGGGGGATTTTCCGAAAGTGCTAATCTCGATTATCTGGTTGTTTTGAATGGAGCTGTTCAGCCTAAAATTTCGAAAGTGTGATAAATTTGGTCACTTTCTGTTTCGTTGAAGGAGTCTTTTTCCCGTGTGGACATCAAAATAACCGTATCGTAAAATGTTGTCTTTAATACAAAAATTTATAAAATGAAATGTTTTTTCGATTTTTTTTTGGTTGCCTTTAGCGCACATTTTTTCGCGTATTTGCGCATGTTTTTCGCACTAAAATGTTCGAGTGACGGGGTTATTTTTCCGCGCATGCGCTCTTGCGCAAATATGTCAAATTCGAATTCTACTAAAAAAACTAAGGGGGGTGACCATAATTATGAAACTTTTGTCGAAACCCCCCGGAGATACTCCGGTATTTAGGTGACCCTGCATATCGAAAAACCTAAATAATGGATTGTGGAATTGTTTAAGTAGTTTTTTCGTGTTCAGCACCTTAAAAAAACGTGGCTGTAGGAAGTTTCAGAATTTCTGCAGGAAAACGGCCATTTGGCCCAGCTTGCATCGTGACCGCTGGTATCAAGGGGCCCGCACAGGGCATAATTACAGTGGATTGAGACAGGAAAATTACTAATAGTATTTTTCATAAAAAAAGTGGGCCGAATTTGAATTGTTGTGTCATAATTTGTTAAAAATCGTCAAAAATATTCTAGAAATTTCAAAAACAAACTGTAATAGCGACAGTATTTAGACCAACCTCAAGCGCTTCTCTAGTTCCAACCCTCTTGGCGTTCTCTTGTTCCGCATCTGTTGTTCCACACAAGAGTCAAATATCCTATAATCATACATTATAGTAAGTATATAATTATATTAGCAATTACCTATGGAGGGGACTGTGTAACTTCGATGTCATTATCGCTTGACATCGATGTCGATAAAACATCGGACCAAACACGTCGATGTTTGCGATAACAGCGCGTAAAAATCGTATTTTTACCTTTTAATGACTTTTACTGAGACAATCAAGAATGGCATAGAATAAATATTTCCCTTTTAATTATCTTCTAGGAACTTTTAATGATAAGATGCATCGAATAAACGTACTTTTTATATTTATAAGGTCTACTACGAAAGTAGACGTATAACTACTTCAGAATGAAAGCATAATGATGGAAAATAAGTCAGATACCTATAATCAAAATTTTTTTTGATTATTAAAGAACAATTTATTAGGTACAGGAAATATATATTCGAGGAGAAAATATTTGACTGGTTATAAGAACATAGCCCTCTGTCCTTACCTTATTTTACCAAGTTGTCTCACTGAAGTGAGAGTTTGTTTAGGTTGGTAGGTACCTCGGATATTGGGGTTGTATCGGAAAGTGTTAAAATTCACCATAAATGGTGCGGGTTGGTGGCTTGAGACAGATCATTTTTATTATTCGATTAAGCGTAAGGCAAAACAATCGGAACGTGCGCGTAATCATAAATTCAAACAGGTATAACTCAAACATCGAACAGTAAAAAGAACGTTATGAAATATTTATGGTGACTCTACGGTACGAGCAACGATCTATGCCTTATTTCCTCGAAGTTTGTTTTGTTTATCTTATTAAACCTATCGATGATCGAATGAAAAATGTATTTCTCACGTTTCCCGTAACTCGTTGTCGGTCAGCGGTGGGTTTTTAACGAGTGGATCGAGAGTATCGGCCTTCACAATCATAATAAAATATCCAACTGCATTAAATCAAAACGTGAAAAAGCCAATTATTATACCTTTCCCAAGGTAAATAAATGCCACCCCCCTACGGGTTGGTGGCTTATTACCGGCTCAACCCACTACTCAGTAGTTCAGGCCTTTGTATACATTAGCGTTTCATGTAACTTTCTGGATCTAGGAATTATTGAGTGTGCGTAAACATTTCCTTAATACGCATCTCGGAGTATGTAAGTACGCTGTTGGTAACCACCTCTCAACAAAAGCAGACACGTCACATTACACGGCCAACAGTATACTGTCAGTGAAATTACTTTCAGTATTTTGTTAATTCACCATCAGTAGGTATTTATCAAACCTATATGTCGTGGAAGCCCTCAAATTCTTACATTTAGCACTTCTATGTAATACCTAAACGATTTAACCAAATAAACGAGAAGGGTCCCTTCCATCAACCGCCATCGCTCCTCAACGGTTGTAACGACCGTTCAGGACGGGGGAAGGGTGGATAAATAGCCCTGCTAGCCCAGCTCATACCACAGCAGGTACCAGGAGGGCACCCCGCGGTTTTCACCACAGGACGTGCGAGGAAAAGTAAGAGAGAGGGCGGGAGAGAGGGTCGAGAGAGAAGTCGTAAGTCGGCCGGTGGGATGGTCGCTGAGCCAGAAGGGCTGCTGATATAGGCTCTTTTACACCCGTACCCCACCCACAGTCGGCCGATATGCCCATTGAGGAGCGATGGCGGATGGGAAAAACCCCTTCGCCAACCGCCATCACTCTTCAACGGTTGTAACGACCGTTCTGGACGGGGGAAGGGTGGATAAACAGCCCTGCTAGCCCAGCTCATACCATAGCAGATACCAGGAGGGCACCCCGCGGTTTTCACCACAGGAGGTGAGAGGAAATGTAAGAGAGAGGGCGAGAGAGAAGGTCGAGAGAGAAGTCGTAAGTCTGCCAGTGGGATGGTCGCTGAACCAGAAGGGCTGCTTATATAGGGACTTTTACACCCGTCCTCCATCCAAAATCGGCTGGTCGGCCCCATCCACAGTTGTTCGGTTTTAGGCAGGAAACGGGGGTGAGTCATGCTTTGTATTCCCTGGTATTGGAGATTCATGGGGTTAAGGATAGAAGTCAAAAAGCCATAATTGCCTACCTGGACTTGGCTAAAACTTTTGACAGTATAGAAAGGAGTATTTTCCTCAAACGGATGGAAGAGGTCGGTATCAGAGGGTCTAGTTACAAGTGGTTTGAGAGCTACCTATCCAATCGAACGCAGGTGGTGTCGACCCTTGACTCAATCAGTGATCCTAAGAATGTTGCCGATGGGGTTATCCAGGGTAGTACTTTGGGGCCGATTCTGTTTCTCATTTACATAAATGAAATTGCTAGTGTATTGCAGAATGAAAGTTTGATTGTTTGCTGACGATGCCGCCATTTTGTTTGTGGGCAATGACTGGAAGACCGTTTTTGATGAGGCTCAGATAGGTGTTAACAAGGTGAATGACTGGCTTCGATATAGTTTTCTAACTTTGAATGTTGGTAAAACTAAATTTATGACCATTGGCAACCTCGCCAGATCTGACGACTTGCGAAGCACTGTTATTCACACCTACAGTAGTGATCCAACAAATTGTGAATGTGGGGAGCTAGAAAGAGTAAAAACCTGCAAGTATTTAGTCATACACATAGATGCTAAATTGTCCTGGGAAGGTCATGTTGGTTTTTTGTATGATATACTCAAGAAATCCCCATCACTCTTCTATAATATCCGCTCCATGTTGGGACTGCCTCAACTACGCCTTATATACCATAGTTTATCCAATATGGAATACCTACTAGTTTGGGGAGGAACCTACCCAACAAACTTGGAAAAATTATTAATTTTGCAAAAATCAATTATTAAAATCATCTATAAGAAGCTCAACCTATTTGATAGTGAGTCCGTTTTCAAAATGTCCAAGTTATTTTCTGTGCGACACTTATTTTTGAAAAAATTATTGTTCTATTACCACAAAGTTCCTCGATCAACTGGCTCACGATCCACTCGTTTCCAAATAACAGGCAATGCTGTAATTCCTCGGAGCCGCATCGTTTTAACATCAAAGAGCCCTCATTATATTCTTCATGTGCTTTACAACAAACTGGGCGGGGAACTTAAGTCGCCAACTACTTGTTCAAAGGCCAAATATAAGGCTATGGTAATTTCCTATTTGATTTCGCTGAATCTTGTACAGTCTAATTTGAAAACATTCATGTTTGTATTTTTTTCGTCTACCTTTCCATAGAGTTTCAACCATAGAAGGTTTTTCTGGTAAGTTGTTTTCGCTTATATCGACAGAGATATTTATTTGTTGTTGTCTCATTTGTTTTCTTATTTTCTTTTTAAATTTATAATTATATACATGGGGTCCTGATTAGTGACTCTTGACCCGTCGCCACGGGCTTAAGCCTTTAGACGGGCAATATATGTTCTGCAAATTATTTTGCTCATTTTGTACTCCATTTATTGCGAATAAATAAAAAAGGATTGTATTGCATTGTATGCCCGTTGAGGAGCGAGGGCGGATGGGAAAAATCCCTTCGGCTACTTTCCCATTTGACCTGCACCGGTCAACGTTATCTTCGTTTCGGTTTATTATTCTGTGAATAATACACCTATGTATTCGCTCAGCAAAAAATTTTTATAACAACCCCCTCAAACTTTTTTCTTTTCCGTTTCAAGGTACGTAGATTCCAAAAATGCAATGTCCGTCCGCCGTACGCCGTCCGCCGTCCGCCGTATCACGTGTACCGGCTTCATTTTCGGTCTAAAAAATTCGTTCTTTCGCACACATGCTCCATCTGGGCCCTAGTTGTGTCCCGAAACTTTTCAGCCCGATCGGAATATTCTTTCTGAATTTCTGAATTTTGATTTCTGAAGACAAAAATTTTTTGGCTCACGAAAGTGAACACAAGGCTTCCGCTGCTTCGCAGACTCGGACGCAAAACCGAAGTTGGTGTCAATTGCGCATGTTTCCGCGCATGCGCAAAGTGCGGGAATGAGATATTTGAATTCATTGTAAAAAATGAAGGGGGGTTACTTTAGAAGCTTTTTTTCATTTTCCTGAAAATAACGTAGTTAGAAAGGGTAGTTCACTACTTAAGAAACACCCTGTATAACGAAAAGATATTAAGTATCTATTTTGAAAATCTTCTAGAAGAGATAGTTTCCCTCGGGAGACAGTTCTTCCAATGTCTCCCAGGTTCGACTATTTTACTGAATAGCTCTCAACCCGTACTTAGACTTGTTTACTCATGAATCGATAGTATGTATGTATTTTTAATGAGTCGACTTACCTTTAAGAGATGAAAAATCATACATCAAAATTACCGATAATTATGATGGTGGATGAATGAAGGATGAAATATCACTATCAAACAAACAGAAATTATAAAGAGACTCTCTTTCGAGAAAAGACACCTAATCAGATGTCTCTCTGAAAGAGATCGAAAATGCCAAGATGGCCGCCAACTCTCTCTTGGTTTATTATTCTCTGAATAATACACCTATGTAATCGCTCAGCAAAAAATTTTTATAACCCCCCCTCAAACTTTTTTCTTTTCCGTTTCAAGGTGCGTAGATTCCAAAAATGCAATGTCCGTCCGCCGTCCGCCGTACGCCGTACGCCGTCCGCCGTCCGCCGTATCACGTGTACAGGCTTCATTTTCGGTCTAAAAAAGTCGTTCTTTCGCACACATGCTCTATTTGGGCCCTAGTTGTGTCCCGAAACTTTTCAGCCCGATCGGAATATTCCCAGGGGTGTTATGAGTGAAAATGTGTGTAAAAATAGGTACTTTTTGCGTTTTAGCAACATGTTGGTAACATGAGCTTCTGAGATATCTTTTTCCATGTTTTTGGGGACGAGAATACCGAATATGAAGTCGATTTTGACCAAAGAGTGGAAAATTGAGTTCTACCAAATGTTCAGCTCCCAAAATCGATTTTTAATGGGTGAAAAACCTGGGAAATCGTATGAAATCACCATCAGTTTGTGTAATAACACTGGAAAAAGTGTCAACACGTGGATCAAGACGATTAAATGGCACTACCAATGATCAAAGATAGGTAGTTAAAAAAAAAATAAAAAAATAATAATAAAAAAAGAAAAAAAAGGAGCTCATATGTCCAGCAGAATAATAAACCCATGTGACAAGGACTTTGTATCGTTTTTGGTTAAATCTTATAACAATATTATAGGACTGGTTACTGCGAGGGGAATCACGATAATTATTATGACTCTTTTATTGTTCTCAAGAATCGTTTCATGTTACAGAACGCATGTATGGACAAAGGGAACCCAAATGTTGCGAATATAACCCAATACGTACTATCCTGTGTAACGGACGATCACCGAGCCAGTTGGGAGTATTTGCGTAGTCTCATGAAAGGAGCCAATCGAAGATTTTTGCGCGAATAGATCGGACAGTCTACAGAATGTATGTTTGCTCAATAGCATTCTGGTGTGATATATGGGAGGTGTACAGTCGGAGTCGTATCGCGTTTCGGGAGGGGGCCCAACAAAGGCGCAACAGAACGCCCAATAGGATAATACGGTAAGGAAAGCATTGAATGAGACGCTCAATAGAAGGGCCAACAAACGAACCCAAAAGGGAATGAGGTCGCAGGGATCCATTAAGGACAGGGGGAAAAGGTACAATTAATAAAACTCGCGGTGTAGCCTTAACGAATGTGACAGCTGTATCGGGACTTTTGTACAAAAAGGTGGATGCATCAGCGGGAGGTTCTACGGAGGATCTACACTGGGTAGAGATAATAGCTCGGTGAAAAAAAAAGGAAACCTTCCCCCCATGGAGAAGAGATAAGAAGAGAAGAAGACGGACTTTGAAGGTGGCGCGCGGCGCGTCTGTAGATGTCAGGAGGTGACCCTCTCAACTCTCGCCTGATTTGTTGGCTGTTTTGACAGTGTTGTTGTTTGGCGTGTCCCCGTCGTCTTTAAAAATACGCCAAAAGGTGCCGATATAGCCCACCCAGGTAGCCGAGATGACTATCTGGAGTCAAAACACGGGCAGACTCCACAAACTAGGGTTTTTTTTCCATGGGGGTCCACTCCCTGCTATTCTTCTCTTGTTCCTTCGAGTGTCCTCCATAATTAGCTGACGGCGGTCAGCCAAGGTCCCTGTTTCTACCTATAGCTACCCCAATCTGTAAGGCAGTACCTACCTATTATTTATGCTAAAAAATTTCGCTATAATTATTTATACAGGGTGTCCCAGTTCCTTCTGGAGAAAATCAGGGAATCGATTCCACCCTTCATTTGGAACAAAAAATGCTCAGTAGAAAATTTTCGAAAAGTTCTTCGTTTCAAAGATATCCGACAATTTCTGTTTTTCCAACTTTCCATTAGGTACCTTTCCACATAAGAACGCTAGTAAATTCGAAAATATTGAGACTACAACAGATCCAATCACACCGTTTGAAAAAACGTTAAATTTCCTGTAAGATTATTTTGTTTTCAATAGTCAGAATTAATTAAAATGTTGGCCAATATCAGTTGGAACATTTGAAAATTTCAAAATTTAAAATTTTGAGAAAGATGAGGTTTAAAAAAAATACGTACAGCTTGTCAAATGTCACAAAACCTTCTTAATCTACACTGAGAAAAAAAAGGGGGGTGTTTTCTATCAAAACTGATAGATGGTATCTATCATCAGGAACCAATAGAGTACCGATAGTGTGTGATAGTCTATTGGGCCGAATTTCGGCCCAATGAATGACAGACGGTATGATAGATAAACACTATCAGTACTCTATTGGTTCCTGAAGATAGTGTCCCATCTATCAAATTGTAGGCTCGGTTTGGGACGGTATTTCATAGGGTTTTGATAGGGTATTTTGATAGGGTTGTGGCCATTTTTTGATAGATATACCTCCATCTATCAATTATGATAGTGTTAATCTATCAGAAAACTATCGTTTCCCATCAAAAGACTATCATTTCCTATCAATAACCTGCCATTCATTACAGGCAAAATCTATCAGAAGACTATCTATTTCTATCAAAAAGCTATCATTTGCTATCAGTACACTTTCATCATATCTATCAAAAGACTATCGAGTCCTATCAAAAATCTATCACTTGCTATCAGTACTCTTTCACCAATATCTATCGAAAGACCATCGTTTCCTATCAGTACACTTTCATCAATATCTATCGAAAGACTGCCGTTCCCTATCAAAACACTATAGTTTCCTATCAGTACTCTTTCATCCATATCTATCGAAATACTATCGTTTCCTATCAAAACCCTATCGTTTCCTATCAGTACTCTTTCACCCATATCTATCGAAAGACTATCGTTCCCTATCAAAACCCTATAGTTTCCTATCAGTACTCTTTCATCCATATCTATCGAAAGACTATCGTTTCCTATCAAAATCCTATCATTTCCCATCTGTACTCTTTCATCCATATCTATCGAAATACTATCGTTTCCTATCAAAACCCTATCGTTTCCCATCAGTACTCCTTCATCCATATCTATCGAAATACTATCGTTTCCTATCAAAACGCTATCGTCTCCTATCAGTACTCTTTCATCCATATCTATCGAAAGACTATCGTTTCCTATCAAAATCCTATCGTTTCCCATCAGTACTCTTTCACCCATATCTATCGAAATACTATCGTTTTCTATCAACACCCTATCGTTTCCCATCAGTACTCTTTCATCCATATCTATCGAAATACTATCGTTTCCTATCAAAACCCTATCGTTTCCCATCAGTACTCTTTCATCCATATCTATCGAAATACTATCATTTCCTATCAAAACCCTATCGTTTCCTATCAGTGCTCTTTCATCCATATCTATCGAAAGACTATCGTTTCCTATCAAAACCCTATCGTTTCCTATCAGTACTCTTTCATCCATATCTATCGAAAGACTATCATTTCCTATCAAAACTCTATCGTTTCCTATCAGTACTCTTTCGTAAGTTTTGATAGATGGAAGGGATAGTTGTTTGATGGAGTTCATCTATCACCTTCTGATAGATGAACTCTATCAAACAACTATCCCTTCCATCTATCAAAAGGTGATAGACGACGATGTGACCACACTTTCAGTGATAGATTTGATCTATCACTGTGAAAGTGTGGTCAAATCGTCGTATATCAGAATGCTATACATGTGATAGATCGTCTCAAGGTTGAAACAATAGCGCCTTCAGGTTACTCTGAACCCCTCTTCCTTACACCAAGCTATAAGCTAGGTGTATGGCGGTGGTGATGGGGGGATGCAGCGTAAGCTAAAGGCGCTACTATTTAAACCTAATGACGACATAATTATCACAGGTATAGCATGCTGATGGACGAAGAGTTCACTCACAGTGATGTCACCCCTGTCAATTGAAACAAAATTGTTGAATAAATGATAGTAATAAATTTAAAAACAAGTAGGTGTAATAAACTAGTAACTAAGAGAAAAAGGATGCAAGTAATCGTGAACAAATTTTGAAGTTTAACAGCAATTATATTTTGATGACTTTCAAACACAAGTGTATAATAATAATATTTCAATTCAATTCGTTTCTTTGGAATATTGAATCATATGTAAGAACATTTACTAATACTACTGTTTAAAATCATACTATTTAAACAAATATGTACAGGATATTTACGTATTAACACTGAAGGTTTGGAGTCAATTATTTCAATATAGGTACGAAATAAATATAATAGAGTCAGCCTAATATAAAGAAATATAGCTAATGATGACTCTTATGATTAGGTACAATTCACTTCAAGTATGTACAGAATATTTATATTGTAACATTAAAGGATTGGAGTCAATTTCAAATAGATACGAAATAAATACAACAGAGTGAGTCTAATATAATAGTATAGCTTATGATTAGATAAAATTCAGTTTAAATCACTGAGTAATATTGAAATATAGGTTTCATATTTAAATTGCAAAAGAAATAATTAGGGTTCTTAGCTCAGCCCCACAAAATATCCTCTCCCCTCCCTTATGTAAATACAAAATCGATTTATTTGATTATTATCAGACGAAAATTCTATTTTAAATTCAGTGTACCAGTGATGAAACGTTATCAAGCATATTACTTCACAAACATGCTCATGATTTGCTAATGATAATGATGCTCACTAACGGGTGTAATCATCGCATAAAGCAATGTTTTTTGTGACATTTGCATGATCTCCACAATCCCGGTTTCATAATTCATCTGTATCTGTTTACTCAAAATTACATTGAGTAAACACTCAATTCAATGAATTTAAAATAGAATCTTCAATTAATGTAATTATTGAGTAAACAGATAGATAAATATTATGAAACCAGGATTGTGGAGATCATGCACATTTCTAACGAAAAACAGCTTTATACGATGATTACACCTTCTAGTGAGCAGAGAAAACAATGGTAACTAGATTCAATCTACGCCCATTTAATCTACTGACCTTTCGAAACTAATACATCTTAGAATTCCTGGTCCTGCTCCCCTCCTCCCCAAGAATAAAATTATTAAAATTCCCAGTCAGTAGATTAAATGGGCGATAAAATTACGCATGGTGACATATTGTTTGCTGCGTGCCTTATGCATGTTGTTGGGGAAGGGGAATTCGAGTTTTTCTAAATCATACCATTTTAAAACACAAGTTGGGGTAACTTCGTAAGCGTAGAAATGTTCCGAGAAGCAAACAGTAAGGAAAACGTGGCACTCCCCAAATGCCTTATCCAAAACTGAAGAGTAAAGAATACGGTCCAATTAGACAAATAAAGGGCCGTCCACAAAATTTGGGATCAGGATAACCAGGCTTGTCAGTTATGTTGTTAGGGGATGTAAGAGTTTTGGTTCTCTTCAATCAAGGAATTAATGGAAGTACGATCCACAGAGTAAAGAGCTCCTGGCTTGTAAGTCAGAGCTGGTAACCAGCTTATTAATAATAAATTGTTCAGCTGAAGCTGAATTTTTTTATAGGCAGAGAGGGGGGATTGACGGTGGTGGCAACAGAACGCAGAGCAGTTTTCAGTGCCCTATAATTTGACTCAAATCGAAGACAGGACAAGGAGAAAATGGGACCATTACGCTGCATGGAAGAGGGATAGTGGGTGAGGAAATGCAGTTTAGGCGGAATGGCTGTGGAAAAAATCTTGTGGCTTCGATCACTGTGGCCTTCGTTCTTGGACGATTGGTTTCCACTGGGCCTGCAGCTACGGCGTAGGGAGCAGCAGAAGTGCCACCTCCCACTGTTTGATCTTGTCTGTAGTAGGAAATGAATAATTGGTTAAACAGATGTGGCATACAAACTGATTCAAGTTACGTGAACCGGAGGGGGGGGGGGGGCTGTATCTATGGAAAACAGCATTTTGAACTATCAAAATGCTATTTTCAGATGAGAATTATAATGAAAATATTTCAAAGTATAAAATGGACATTGTTCATACCATGAAAACACTATCCCTGTTGGAAAATGATAGAGGGAATAAGCCCCTTCACTCAGTGATTGAATTTATTATTGCTCTATTAATAAATGTTCTCTAGAAATTAACTCACCAGTTATTAATAGGCACTGTTTCATTTATGGTTTAAAAAATCGATTTTTGTAGAACTTGACGATTTTAATATTGATTTATTTATAACCCCTTTTTGGTTTATTATTTTCAATAATGAACAATTGGAATCGAGCATGAAAAAAAAATTCTTACCCCCCTCAAAATTTGATGGTTTACGTTTCAAGGTATGTAGAATCCAAAACTGCAATAAAAATATTTCTGTCTGTCCGCCGTACGCCGTACGGGCCACTTTTCTTAGTTAGGTACCATGAAACAAAATTGATGAAATTCGGGTTATAGGTTCCGTTCGGGGTCTAGTTGGTCCTCAAAGCTCGACGTTACCGTCAGTCATTTATAAGGGGTTCAAATAGGGGTTGAAATTTTCAAAACGCCTATACCTTTTTTTTACGTGAATATTTTTACGGTTTTAAATATTTCTTTAACTTACGAGTTTTTTAAGACCACCCGGAGCATTTTACGTCCCTCCTTTCGTTCACAGTAAGGCCCCGAAGTTTGCACCGACAGGCATTTTCGACTCCAGTGTGAATGAAATTGTATACATTCAAACCAAATCTCGTTACCAGAGACGCGCCGAGAATCGGAAATTGGGCGGAGATAAAATCATTGCTAGGGGCCACCTGATTTTATTGGTGGGGTACCTATGAAGTCGAGTTGGTTGTTCTATGATATTATTTCGTTTGAAAAATGATGGCTCTTTTGGAGTTTGTTGATAGGTAGTGAAACTTGAACAAACGTTGGGTAAATTATTACTACACGATGGTAAATCATTACTCAACGGTAAATTATTACACAACGGTTCATTATACCATCTACGTAGGAGGGGCTGGAGTTCGTTGGTAGGTACTTTTGCAACTTTTTTCACTCCTCATCAACAATTTCTTTTCAGAACTTCATTATGTGTGTTTCTTTTTGTTAGGTACTGTTTGTCATCGGCAGAATTATTTTAGGAACATTTAACTCGTGATTTAGGTAGGAACCTAGTAACGAGTACGGGGTTAGGTAGGTACTAACCTACGGAGAGTCTGCGATCTACATAATATGTATAGAATAGTACATATCATTTTATATAGACGGGTTATCTATACAGAGAGCTGTGATCTGTAACAGAAGGGTATTCTGTACAAAATAATAAACCGTTGTGCAGGGATTTGCAGCGTTTTTGTTAGGTACTGTTTCTCATCGGCAGAATAAATTATTTTAGCAACATTTAACTCGTGATTTAGGTAGGTACCTAGTAACGAGTACGGGGTTGGGTACTAACCCTTCTGTTACAGATCATAGCTCTCTGTATAGATAACCCGTCTATATAATATGATATGTACTATGTTATAGATATTATGTATATCGCAGACCCTCCGTAGGTTAGTACCTAACCCCGTACTCGTTACTAGGTACCTACCTAAATCACAGTTAAATGTTCCTAAAATAATTCTGCCGATGACAAACAGTACCTAACAAAAAGAAACAAACATAATGAAGTTCTGAAAAGGAATTGTTGATGAGGAGTGAAAAAAGTTGCAAAAGTACCTACCAACAAACTCCAGCCCCTTCTACGTAGATGGTATAATGAACCGTTGTGTAATAATTTACCGTTGAGTAATGATTTACCGTAGTAATAATTTACCCATCAATAATACTTCAACGTTTGTTCAAGTTTCACTACCTACCAACAAACTCCAAAAGAGCCATCATTTTTCAAATGAAATAATATCACAGAACAACCAACTCGACTTCATACTCCGCCAATATAATCAGGTGGCCCCTAGCAATGATTTTATCTCCGGCAAATTTCCTATCGTCCCTGGTAACGAGATTTGGTTTGAATGTATACAATTTCATTCACACTGGGGTCGAAAATGCCTGTCGGTACAAACTTCGGGGCCTTACTGTGAACGAACGGCTGGACGTACGATGCTCCGGGTGGTCTTAAAAAACTCGCAAGTTCAAGAACTATTTAAAACCGTACAAAGATTCACGTAAAAAAAAAAAAGGTATAGGCGTTTTGAAAATTGCAACCCCTTATTTTGAACCCCGTCGAGCTTCGAGGACCAACTAGACCCCGAACGGAACCTATAACCCGAATTTCATCAATTTTGTTTCATGGTAACTAAGAAAAGTGCCCCGTACAGCGTACGGCGGACAGAAAGAAATATTTTAATTGGTTTATTATTTTCAATAACGAACCATTGGAATCGAGCATGAAAAAAAAAATTCTTACCCCCCCTCAAAATTTGATTGTTTACGTTTCAAGGTTTTTAGAATCCAAAACTGCGATAAAAATATGTCTGTCTGTCCGCCGTACGCCATACGGGGCACTTTTCTTAGTTACCATGAAACAAAATTGATGAAATTCGGGTTATAGGTTCCGTTTGGGGTCTAGTTGGTCCTCGAAGCTCGACGTTACTTTCAGTCATCTCTAGGGGGTTCAAAATAGGGGTTGAAATTTTCAAAACGCCTATACCTTTTTTTTACGTGAATGTGTTTACGGTTTTAAATAGTTCTTGAACTTACGAGTTTTAGCGAATTTTCAAAGAAAATGAAGCTATTGCAATGGCTTCGAAATTTAAATAATATAAATTTTTGGAAATTTTCTTCATAGAAATCCGTTTCAGACCATTCTAAAACGATTCCTGAAATTTAACACTTTTTTATATGTATATATATATATATATATTATATATATATTTATTTATATATGTGTCACTCCAGACGATAACTCTCGATAGAATTGAGATAAACAGCTCAAATTTGCACAAAAAATCTATCTTGGCAATCGAAAGGCTAAGTTCGAAGATGGGCGAAATTGGCCTACTCTAAGGAGGGTTTTGGCGCATTTAAAGTGCGCAAAAATTACCCAAAAATCCCCAAAATGTTATTTTCCAACAAGTGACCCCTCATTTTAAAGGTTTTTGCACGCTGAACACGATGGTGGAATCGGATTTTAGATATCTTGATCCGTTCTCAAATTAGAGCATTTAAAGTGCGCAAAAATTACCTAAAAATCCCCAAAATGTTATTTTCTAACAAGTGACCCCTCATTTTAAAGGTTTTTGCACGCTGAACACGATGGTGGAATCGGATTTTAGATATCTTGATCCGTTCTCAAATTAGAGCATTTAAAGTGCGCAAAAATTACCCAAAAATCCCCAAAATGTTATTTTCCAACAAGTGACCCCTCATTTTAAAGGTTTTTGCACGCTGAACACGATGGTGGAATCGGATTTTAGATATCTTGATCCGTTCTCAAATTAGAGCATTTAAAGTGCGCAAAAATTACCCAAAAATCCCCAAAATGTTATTTTCTAACAAGTGACCCCTCATTTTAAAGGTTTTTGCACGCTGAACACGATAGTGAAATCGGATTTTAGATATCTAAATCCGTTCTTAAATTAGAGCATTTAAAGTGCGCAAAAATTACCCAAAACTAGGATAATCTTTAAACTCTTACCCCCACCCCCTTAGAGTGGTCAGATTGAAAAATGTGAGAAGTATTAATTGAAGACGAGAGTTCGAAGCAAAAAAGGGGGAGGCAAACGATTAGTACAACTCCTTGAATTTACCCACAGCGATCAAATAAATAAGCACTTAGTACAATTACGTAATAAACAAACGGTAGAATCAGGATGGACAAAACGTACAAATTAAAATAAATACGAAGAGAATATACATAGAAAACCAAATTTTAGACCGAAGTTTTCCTTTATTCAAAACCATAGCCATTAATTCGAATATTTCTTTGAAAATTCGCTCATTAAGTCATGCTGCATGACTGATTTTTTTAAGACCACCCGGAGCACCTTACGTCCAGCCGTTCGTTCACAGTAAGGCCCGGATTTTGTTGATAGGTACTTTTGCAACTTGAACAACCGTTGAAGTATTATTGATGGGTAAATTATTACATAATGGCAAATTATTACACAATGACAAATTATTACACAACGGAAAATTATTAGTACACAACGGCAAATTATTACACAACGGCTAATCTACCAAGAAGGGGCTGGATTTTGTTGATAGGTAGTTTTGCAACTTGAAAAACCGTTGAAGTATTATTGATGGGCAAATTATTACACAACGGTTCATTATACTATCTCCGTAGAAGTGGAACCTATACAGGTAAATTATTATACAACGGTTTAGGGAGGTACCTAGTAACGAGTACGGGGTTAGGTACTAACCTACGGAGGTCCGCGATCTACATAATATTTGTAGAATAGTAGGTACATAATGTTAGAGAAGGGTTATCTATACGGAGACCTGTGATCTGTAACAGAAGGGTATTCTGTACAAATAATAAACGTTGTGCAGGGATTTGCAGCGTTTTACAGTTTTGGATTCTACATACCTTAAAACGTAAACCATCAAATTTTGAGGGGGGGTAAGAATTTTTTTTTCATGCTCGATTCCAATGGTTCATTATTGAAAATAATAAACCAAAATGTAAAAAAATCATACCAACGGCATGGTTTTGAACTGGAACGCTCAAAGGCATTTTCATGAATTTCGTCACTTTTGTTGTAAAGATGAATTTGCAATAAACCGCCGATTAAAAGTAGAAAGAACATTGGAAATCCATACTGTAACGATTCACTACGTACGTACGACAAGTTATATCATGAGACCACAGGTGATACCTATGTTGACAATACGAAATTAGAAAAATACACTTTCTTCTTGGAATTGCAATTCACGTTTCTTTAATATAATATCTGTAGGATATTACATACATTCCAAATAAAAGGAATCAAATCGGTCCTGGATGACTAGCTGTTGAATTTCACAGTACCTACATATTGCCAACGGTTGCAAGTAGCATCGAAGAGCAATCAACAGATTAATATGCAACATTTCAACGAACCTCCGCTTTCGACAGCTTGGTTGTAGGAATCATTGTGAACCCAGGCGTTGGCCTGGGTGGCCCCTGTCCTCCTTGAAGGGAAGTTTTCCGTAGCTTTTTGCACAATTTGTTTCCGCACGTTCGACAGGTTGTAGAACAGCCCCTCCTGATATTGGGGATGGAGCGTTATGAAGTCTTCTTGAACCTGAAAGTAGGTATGGTCAATAAATAAACTGGGAACGAGAAGGGAAAGTGTACGTAACGGCTTCTCTAGCGCGCTATGTATCCATCTGCGCCTTTCCCGCCACTTGGGATAACGGTTAATTTAACCCCAAACATTGCCAGGTAGTCGCACCCCCCCCCCCCCCCTCCCCCCAACAACATCAACATCAACCTGAATAACAACTAGAAAGTCATCAACAAATCCGTACCTACCACATTTTTGAAATTTAATTTACCTAATTTTTTTTTAAATGTTACCCACTTTCTCATTAGTTTTGCCAGGAACTTTACTGTCATTTGAACTGTAAATTCACATTCTAGCAACCAAAATTCACGAAGAAATGATTGAATTGTGGCAAGATATCTACTTCAGTTTTCATGAAATAATCTTGAACAAGGTGAAGGAAATGTTTGGTAATAGTAGGTAAACCAGAAAATGTTGAATTCTCGATGAACTTGCCGTGTTTTGACGATTTGGTGGGGTATTTTCATATGATTTTCTCGATTGCCTCTTCAGGTAGATGCCAACTTATGAGCAAGTCACGCACTTCACCAGCCTGGGACATTGCTACAAACAAAAACCACACCGGGCGTATATATGGTGCAATACTCACAATGTTTAACTGGTTTATGGAGGTTTGGAAACTCGCAAAGACAACACACAACCAACTCGTTACCACTGACTGGAATCTGGTGTGAATGGAATGCATGGAAGACCGACACGACTTGCACAAATGCTGAGAATGCACTGATACTGGTTGGGAGCGCTTGCTCATTATATAGGGTCATTCCCCTCCTCCGCCTAAGTTGATAGAGGTATGATTGTGTGCAGGCTCGTACTCTATCAAAACACTATAAGAAAACTATCACAGTATAGGGTATTGAAAGTGTGCAACTCAGTGCACTATTATCATCCATAAGAACACTCTTCAGAGTATTTTTGTAGAAATAGATTTATCTCTCACTTACCTCATCCATTGCCACACTACTGGATCACGTGAGGGAAATCTTCATTGGAGTGGCACAAAAATGAGAAGGAAATCATGAACACAAATTTCAACACTTTTCACATTAGCAAACGCTGACTCAGATCCATCCCGACTTTATATGGTCGGGGCGTCAGTTTATCTATATTTTCCAGACCATAAATAAATGTAGTTATGCTTCCTGAAATCACCTTCAAGCACATATATGTCCATATTTTTATAGGAATATCAAGTGTTCCACTCAAAACCACCAAAACCTACCAATATAGCAATACAAAAATTCGATGTTCAGATATAAATTATCAGATCCAAAAGAAACTCTTTCAAACACTATCAACCGAAGGCTATCAAAACCCCATCAGGTCACTATGAGATCTCCATCAAAACACTATCAACAACCTATCAGAACGCTATCAGGCAATGGTGTATCTATCAAAAACCTACCACAAGTTATCCTGTGATAGACCAGCACTACAGGATTTTTGATAGAGACACCCCTTCATCTATTACAATTTAAATTTTACAACATTTCTACCCAATTATTCGTACTTCTCAACACTTCTTCGACCATATTATGCACATACAGATTTGAAAAATGGGAAATAATAATACATTTCACATTTTCAAACTTTTTTAAACAATATCCGCTTCCCTAATCCGCTCAAACTGTTCTCTCTTCTCAATATTAATTGTTCAGGTCCACTTGTTTTCAATGGCCATGCACTGGAGAGTTAGGCTCCCATAATTGTCCATCAAATAAGCTATATATAAATAAACTTCATTCAACAATCTGGGTTCTAACTTGAGCAACTTTGGTAGATATTATGTCCTGTCCTGCTCAGATAGTTCTCTCACCTCAACATTCATTGTTCAGTTTCACTTGTTTTCGACGCCCAACCACTGGGGAGTTAGTACATCATTATTATCAATCAAATAAACAATAAATAAACTTATTTACGCTACTTATCACCTTCGAGCAGACATGTCCGTATTTCTGTAGGAATGTGAAGTGTTTCATTCCAAACCACCAAAACCCATAACCTCCTCACTGTGATATTGAATTGATTACAAAAATTTGATATTAGGATATAAATTAGCAAATCCGAAAGTTACTCTTTCAAACACTATCAACCGAAGGCTATCAAAACCCTATAAGTTCACTATGAGTTCTCCATCAGAAGACTATCAACAACCTATCAGAACACTATCAGGCAATGGCGTATCTATCAAAAACCTATCACAAATTATCCTGTGATAGACCAGCACTACAGGATTTTTGATAGAGACACCCCTTCATCTATTACACTTTAAATTTTACAACATCTCTAACCCATTTTTCGTACTTCTCAACACTTCTTCGACCATATTATGCACATACAGATTTGAAAAATGGGAAATAATAATACATTTCACATTTTCAAACTCTTTTAAACAATATCCGCTTCCCTAATCCGCTCAAACTGTTCTCTCTTCTCAATATTAATTGTTCAGGTCCACTTGTTTTCAATGGCCATGCACTGGAGAGTTAGGCTCCCATAATTGTCCATCAAATAAGCTATATATAAATAAACTTCATTCAACAATCTGGGTTCTAACTTGAGCAACTTTGGTAGATATAATGTCCTGCTCAGATAGTTCTCTCACCTCAACATTCATTGTTCAGTTTCACTTGTTTTCGACGCCCAACCACTGGGGAGTTAGTACATCATTATTATCAATCAAATAAACAATAAATAAACTTATTTACGCTACTTATCACCTTCGAGCAGACATGTCCGTATTTCTGTAGGAATGTGAAGTGTTTCATTCCAAACCACCAAAACCCATAACCTCCTCACTGTGATATTGAATTGATTACAAAAATTTGATATTAGGATATAAATTAGCAAATCCGAAAGTTACTATTTCAAACACTATCAACCGAAGACTATCAAAACCCTATCAGTTCACTATGAGTTCTCCATCAAAAGACTATCAAAAACCTATCAGAACGCTATCAGGCAATGGTGTATCTATCAAAAACCTATCATGAGTTATCTTGTTATAGACCAGCACTACAGGATTTTTGATAGAGACACCCCTTCATGCATTACAGTTTAAATTTTACAACATCTCTACCCGATTTTTCGTACTTCTCAACACTTCTTCGACCATATTATGCACATACAGATTTGAAAAATGGGAAATAATAATACATTTCACATTTTCAAACTTTTTTAAACAATATCCGCTTCCCTAATCCGCTCAAACTGTTCTCTCTTCTCAATATTAATTGTTCAGGTCCACTTGTTTTCAATGGCCATGCACTGGAGAGTTAGGCTCCCATAATTTTCCATCAAATAAGCTATATATAAATAAACTTCTTTCGACAATCTGGGTTCCAACTTGAGCAACTTTGGTAGATAATGTCCTGCTCAGATAGTTCTCTCACCTCAACATTCATTGCTCAGTTTCACTTGTTTCCGACGCCCTACCACTGGGGAGTTAGTACATCATTATTATCAATCAAATAAACAATAAATAAACTTATTTACGCTACTTATCACCTTCGAGCAGATATGTCCGTATTTCTGTAGGAATATGAAGTGTTTCATTCCAAACCACCAAAACCCAAAACCTCCTCACTGTGATATTGAATTGATTGCAAAAATTTGATATTAGGATATAAATTAGCAAATCCGAAAGATACTCTTTCAAACACTATCAACCAAAGGCTATCAAAACCCTATAAGTTCACTATGAGTTCTCCATCAAAAGACTATCAACAACCTATCAGAACACTATCAGGCAATGGCGTATCTATCAAAAACCTATCACAAGTAATCCTGTGATAGACCAGCACTACAGGATTTTTTATAGAGGCACCCCTTTTTATAATGAATTTTAAATTTTACATACCTCCACCCTGTTTGTCATACTTTAACGCTTTCTCAACCAAGTTATGGACATACAGATTGGTTTCAACTTTCTTTAATCTTTCGGGATTGTTAGGGGTAGGACTGGTTCCAAACCATTGAAATGTTCCTAAACCTTCATTTGATGATACCTGGAGTGCAAAACTTATATTCGGATATAAATTTGCAAATCCGAAAGAAACTCTTTCTAACACTATCAAGCGAGGGGTATCAAAACCCTATCAGTTCACTATGAGTTCTCCATCAAAACACTATCAACAACCTATCAGAACGCTACCAGCCAATGGCATATCTATCTGAAACCTACCACAAGTTATCCTGTGATAGACCAGCACTACAGGATTTTTGATAGAGACATCCCTTCATATTATAAAATTTAAATTTTACAAACCTCTACTCTGTTTTTCATACTTTCATGCTTTCTCGACCAGATTATAGACAGACAAACTGGTTTCAACTGACTTCTCTCAACTGGCTAGGATTGGTTCCAAACCATTGAAATGTACCTAAACCTTCATGTGATGATACCTTGAGTACGAAATTTGATATTCGGATATAAATTACCAAATATGAACTATACTCTTTCAAACACTATCAACCAAAGGCTATCAAAGCCCTATGAGTTCACTATGAGTGCTCCATCAAACAACTATCAACAACCTATCAGAACACTATCAGCCAATTGCGTATCTAACAATAACCTATCACACCTAATGCTGTGATAGACACATATCATTCTATAAATTAAAGTTCGTGCCTATCAAAAACCTATACCATTACTATCACAGGTTTCGGTATTTGAAAATGTCAAATTGGCTTTTTGTACGTATGTACGTACCCATTTTTAATTGTTGAGGAGTATTCGACTCATCATTCCAATGATGGAATCCGACGACTTCCTAAGAATGGGCTTTGCAGATATTACAGGTGGTACCTCAGGTACTGCGGCATTCCCCTGCATAGTCAGCTGAATAACTGCTGTCCAGTGCAGGAAGGTATTAGTCCAGAAGGAGACCTATCCTTTATCTGCTAATCTGATTTTGGGCAAAAGCATTGTAATAGCATTTTTATAGTGTTACAATATATCGTACCTACCTACCAAAACTGCATCCTGTGAATGCATACAGGCTGTGCAATGTGCAGTGAAAGGAATAATGTAGTCCCTGTTTTCATTGGATAGAATCATATACGTTATAGTGTTCTCATGGTTGTCTGACAAGCTGACAGAACACTGACGCACTCTTCTCTGCAACATTTATAGCATGAAGGCTGTTGATTTTCATCAAACGGAATAGTTCTATATTCTCCACTGAAGACAATGTTTTAAAAAGGCTGATCTTTTAATAGGATGAAGTATTCCCATCTATAATTTTCGAATGGCGATAGTGTTTTCATGGTATGTATGACCATCATTTTGGTAGTTCGAAATATTTCCATCTATCATCTTCCAATAGAGATAGTGTTTTCATGGTATCAGAGCTGATCATTTGATAGTATGAAATATTTTCATCTATCATTCTCATCTAATGATAGCGTTTTGATAGTAACCATGTTGAGCTTTTAATAGAAGTGAAAAATGCCATCTACCATACTCATCCAATGATAGCCTTTTGATAGAACTGTATCTATAAAAACGCTATTACAACGCTATCATTACCCTATAAGAACACTATCTCCTTCTTCACTAGTCTCAAAAAAAAAATCCCCCCCCCCCCCCCATTGGAGGAGTAGGGATTTTTACAGTGCCACATTTATAGCATGAAGGCTGTTGATTTCATCAAATGGAATATTTCTATCATCCTTCACTGAAGGTAATGTTCTAAAAAGGCTGATCATTTAATAGGGTGAAATGTTCCTATCTATATTTTCCAATGATAGATGATTTCTATGATTTTCCAATCATTTTGATAGTTTGGTATATTCCTATCTATCGTCTTCCAACTAGGGTAGTGTTTTCATGGTATCAAAGCTGATCACTGTGAAATATTTTCATCTATCATTCTCATCTAATGATAGCGTATGTTGAGCTTTTGATAGAGGTGAAAAATTCCATCTATCACACTCATCCAGTGATAGGTAGCCTTTTCATAGTAACCAGGTAGAGATTTTGATAGATATGAAAAATTCCCTCTATCATTCTCATCCTACGATAGCCTTTTGATAGTAACCAGGTTGAGCTTCTGATAGAGGTGAAAAATTTTATCTATCATTCTCACCCAATGATAGCCTTTCGATAGTTCTTCAGAAAGAGATGAAAAATGCTATCTATCACTCTCATTGCATGATAGTTTTTCGATGGTGTATTTGCCGCATTTTTGATAAAGATGAAAAGTGCTGTCTATCATTCTTTATGAGTGAAAGATTTTTGATAGTGAACAGGCCGCATTCTTGAGAGACGTGAAAGATGCTATCTATCATTCTCATCATGTGATAGTCTTTTGATAGTGATCAGGCCGCAATTTTGATAGAGTTTTTTCTTTCACTCTTTCACTGCCACATTTTGATAGGTTTCTGATAGGTCAGATATATCGGATTGATAGGTATCTGATAGAATGGGATGTCAACCACTATCACTTAAGGATGTTTCATCCATGTTGATAGACTTTTGATAGCATGCAAAACCAAGTGATAGGTTCCCGATAGATGAGTTTTGTCATGTGATAGTTATCTGATAGGTGCCTCATAGTTGTCTGATAGTGTGCCACTTGAGGGCAAACTGGGCCACGGAGGAGGAACCCTTTGATAGGGAACTGATAGGAAACCGATAGTGGGTATGTTCATCTATCACTGAGATAGTGTGCAGTGATAGTGTATTTTTCTCAGTGTAATAGGCTTTACAATGATATACTTAAATTTAAAAATAACGCTGTAGTTGAGTTACAAAATAATAATTGAACGTTTGAAAACGTGAGCAGAGGTGAATGGGGGTATTAATTAGACCTCGTAAAATAAAACTAACGCTGCCTTGACTGGTTGATTAAAAATAATGCTGGAATATGAAGGGGACATATCGAATTTCAAACAACAACGAATGGTTATCATTTTTTAACTCTGACCACTGAAACAGAAGAATCTTACAGGAAATGTAACGTTTTTTCAAACGGTGTAATTGGATCTGTTGTAATCTCAATATTTTCGAATTTATTAGCGTTTTTATGTGGAAAGGTAATGAAAAGTTGGAAAAACAGAAAGTGTCGGATATCATTAAAACGAAGAATTTTTCGAAACATTTCTACTGAGCATTTTTTTGTTCCAAATGAAGAGTGGAATCGATTCCCTGAGTTTCTTCAGAAGGAACTGGGACACCCTGTATATAGGCTCATTGAAACATGGGGCATAGTGAAACAACAGCTCTAATTCAAGGCGAGTTAATTTGAGGAGTTGACACAAGACTGTACTTCACCCAGTGTCTTTCTGTCTCGATGCCAGTCTTCTTTGGGACATCATACAAAGTGTGTTTTTCGCCTACTGGCGTAAATCATTGAAGCAACCTTTTTCTTCATGTAAGACGTAAGTAAAACGATTTTCATTGCATACTATCGTTGATTTGAATCAGTTTCTTGTGTAGAATAAGTTGCATGGTTTCCATCATGTTCTACTATTTACAGTCAAATTTGGAATAAAAAGTATGCAAAGGCGGCGACTGGGGCAGATTTCAATCTCAAGATCAATATCAATCTCAAGATCAAGATCAATATCAATCTCAAGATCAATATCACTTTCAAGATGGGGCTCACTGAAACATTTCAAGATGCCCCAATCAGATGTTTCGTTGTGTCTCATCGCTATAAATAATCATCTCCTAACAGGAATTTCAATACGTATTTTTCAATAGGTTTAAGAACATTCAACCGTTTTCCACCAGCGCTTCGTCAAGATTTGCTTCTCAAGTTACAGCGCTCAGATAAAATTAATCTTGTTTAAAAAAAAAAAAACCTTTCTAACAATGACAAATAATATATAATCAATGTATGATCACACATTCAATAAGTCGCTCATTTTGGTTTATTATTTTCAATAATGAACCATTGGAATCGAGCATGAAGAAAAAAATTCTTACCCCCCCCTCAAAATTTGATGGTTTACGTTACAAGGTATGTAGAATCCAAAACTGCAATAAAAATACTAGGTACCTCCCTAAACCGTTGTGTAATAATTTACCTGTAAAGGTTCCACTTCTACGGAGATAGAATAATGAACCGTTGTGTAATAATTTGCCCATCAATGATACTTCAACGGTAGTTCAAGTTTTTTCTTTTTAAATACTAATAATTTGAAATGCCCAGTGCACCATAATGCACCGATGTTGTAAATAATCATCAACGTCTCCACCAACTCGTCTCCCTAACACGGGCGTAGTCCTCTAGGGGGCTACTTCTACACGTTATCCATGTAATTTTGTATTTTTGTCGTGTATTATGGGAATAAAGTTCATTTCATTTCATATCATTTCATTTCTTCGTTGTGCATTTCATTATTTCTAGGATGGTGCGAAACCGAGTGAGAAAACCTGGAAGAGGCCTCTTTCTCGCTGAGGATATGAAGGAAGCTGTTTTGGCCAAACTGGTACCTGCGTCTGTTAGGAGAGCTGACATGAAAAATATTAAGCTTGTCACACTTTGCTGATGTGTACAAGACATGGACAGTGAAGGGAGTGCTGTGGCCTACACCCTACAGTACAATGCGAGAAGTATTCTCCTCTGAACAAGAACTGCTCTCGAAGGGATATGTGATGATGATATGGTCTTCGTGACTACAAGCTGCATCATTTGAGAATACGGAAACTCCAATCCTCCTCCTGTGATATTTCCAAAGGTTCCACTTCAAATCATTCAAGATAGTACCCCCCTGGTACTCTTGGCTGGGCAACTCAATCTGGTTGGATGTTATCACTAACTATCCCTGTTCGTGTTATGTCAGTAACAGGGTATATCAAACCTAGTTACTATATCCTGGCCCTGTATTTTTTTTGTATTTCAAAATAAATAGTTTTCTGAAAAAATGCAGCTGATTTTACACCTTTTGTGTTTGTGATTCACTGTGATGGGTCTTTTCAAGGCATCACACATATGGGGCACAATGGGACAAAATTCCGATAGCGACAAATTTTTTTTGGTGATGACTGTGTGATAAACAACTAACTGGAGACTAATGAAATATACTCCCGATATGTTAGAAAGTATTTCTATACCTTTTACACCACAATTTGATACTGAAGTCAGGAAAAATAAAAGCAAAAAGTGTTTCATTGTGCCCCTCGTTCCCCTACATGTACATGTAAGTGTGTTAACATGAGCTCTTTACTCTGTTGGCAGGTTTTTTTTAATTACACAATTTATTTATTGAATAAGACTATCATATTTCGTAATATACCTTATTGATTATTGTTTTAAATTCAAACTTAGGGCTCACTTGTATTGTTATGTTCAACATGGGGAACGATAAATTAAACCCCCCAGTTATAATCGTGCATGGCTGAATGATGCATGAAATCGAGTTGGTTGTTCCGAGATATTATTTCATTTGAAGAATATATTTCATTTCGGATTTTGTTGATAGATATGTAGGTAGTTCTTTGATTTGACAAACGTTATAATATGCTTCATGAATAACGACAAATAATTAATTATAGAATTCTTGAACCCACCGCATATTTATGAAATGTGATTGCCCATCTGGCTCTAGTATTATTTTTTTAAATATATTTTTTCCATTTAGCTATTTTGTAGATTTCAATAATTTTTTTTTTCTCTTTTTTTGGCCGTTCGCATGCCTCAGTATTTACCTAGCTAGTATTTAATGTAATTCGAGTGAGCAACTTATGGACTTTCATGTCTAAAGCTCAATAAATGATTATTATTATTATTATTATTATTAGTACTTGATTTAGGGCTTTCCTGGGGGGAGCTCGAGGGTATTGATCACAGAAAAAGCGATCTACGCAGAAGTGGCATCTATACAGGTAAATAATAAGCCGTTGTGTAATAATTTGCAGCGTTTGGTTCATGAAGTTCCCCATAGTTTTCTTGAGGTGCATATTCAGTCGGAGTATACTGTAGAGTTCCTTACGGTGGAGGATGGGATTTTCTTTAGAGTGTGGCATTTTACTGGCATTTGTTAGTTGCGAAGGCGAACAAGTGCCACATATGGGAAGGGTGCAGGACCGAAGAGGGCTTATTAATATCTTGTATATGAGAATTTTGTTTATGAGTGAAACGTCAGTATTGTTCAATAATACTTCGGCTTTTCAGGTGATTAGAGCGATTTTTAGGCGATTTATCACCATCGTTACCTACATAATGTGATCCCTGAAGGTGAGTCGGCGACCCAGGATCATACCAACATACTTAGTGATAGCACGTTGGGTTATAGGCTGTTGTTAGGTGCTGCAGACTCGTAGACTTTACTGTGAACTGAAACATACCTATCGCCCAAATGGTCACCTGAAATCACGCAGACGGCTTGTTTAGGCCTTCAAGTCGGCCCAACCCACCAGGTGCGAGAAGAATTACACGTATGATTATAAATTAATTCTCCTTGATGTGCTGTAAATTTCGAATTATTTATGAATATAGAAAATTCGCATGCTTGTAAATTAGTGTGTTCACCCAGTTGTTCTAAAAGCCCTTTACGGCGCTCAACAAAAACAACGATTCAAAGTAACAGCGGTCATCACCTCTTGGATGATTATCTGAGATCGTAAAAGTTAACTGTTGGATCGCGCGATGGCAGACGCGAAAACGCCCTGAGGGCCCCCCCAAGTCCGTTTAGATGGTGCTGATTACCCTCTCAGAGCCCTGTTACGGAAATGTGGTGTAGTTACGGACCTTTTAAAAGCTTCTCTTTGAACAAACAGTTGGACGCTCGAGTACAATGCGATAAAAGCTGGCACACGGAGGCGATGGCCTCGGCCAAGATCGAGAGGGGAAGTCCCTTCGAGCAAAATAGGACCCAATTAGCGGTGAGTTATGTTCCTCCGGGGAATCGAATTTTCCCTTTTGAATGCTCCCGCATGGGAGTTTTTGAAACGAGAAGCAAATTAGCCGTTTTCAGGCGTGAGAGTTATCAGATGAAGACGGTGGCGCTTTGTTGAAGAGCCGATTGTCAAGTTTAAATTACGCTCTGTGGAAGAGCAACTTCTGTGCAAGTGATCCATAGACTTGTTTATAGCGACGGGTTTGAAATGATTGGCCGATCTGGTATAATGTGCTCGAGGTGGCTTCCATTTCATACACAGTTGGTGCAGTTTTCGAAATTCAACTTGGGAGAACGCTTGTTGACCTGGTGCTTATTCACTACATAGGTGCCCTGTTTTGGTTTATTATTTCAAACAATGAACCTTTGGAATCGAGCATGAAAAAAAAAAAAAAAATTCAAACCCCCCTCAAAATTTGATGGTTTACGTTTCAAGGTATGCAGAACCTGAAAATTCAATAAAAAAAATTCTGTCTGTCCGCCGTACGCCGTACTTAGCACTTTTCCTAGTTACCATGAACCAAAATTAATGAAATTTGGTTTGTAGGTTCCGTTCGTGGTCTAGTTGGTCCTCGAAGCTACTGTCAGTCATCTCTAAGGGGTTCAAAATAGGGGCTGAAATTTTCAGAACGCCTAGCTCGAAGACTTTCAATAGAAGGGTATGGTTTTTTTACGTTTTTAAATTGATCTTGAACTAAAGCATTTTTTGAGACCACCCGGAGCATTTTACGACCAGCCGTTCGTTTGCAGCGAAAAGCTTCGTCAACATGATCGTGAATGAAACGGTATACATTTGGCCCAGATATCATTACTAGGGAGCACCTGATCATAATCACGGATGGCTGTATGAAGTCGAGTTGGTTGTTCTGTGATATTACTTCATTCGAAGAATGATGGCTATTTCGGAGTTTGTTGATAGGTACTTTCGCAACTTGAAAAAATGTTATGCTTCATGAATAACAACAAATCTAATTAATAATGAATTCTTAATGATCTAATTATTGAATCCCGCGCATTTTCATGAAATGTAATTTCCGGGCTGGCTCAATACTCGATTTAGGGCATCTATACAGGTAAATTATTACACAACGGTTTATTACTTGTGAATTATCACACAACGGTTTATTATTTGGTAAATTATTACACAACGGTTTATCTACACAGAAGGGGCATCTATACAGGTAAACTATTACACAACGGTTTATTATTTACAGTTTTAATTTTATTATTAGCTTCATGAATAACTACAAATAATTAATGATTGAATTATTGAATCCCGCGCATTTTTATGAAATGTAATTTCCGGGCTGGCTCAATACTCGATTTAGGGCATCTATACAGGTAAATTATTACACAACGGTTTATTACTTGTGAATTATCACACAACGGTTTATTATTTGGTAAATTATTACACAACGGTTTATCTACACAGAAGGGGCATCTATACAGGTAAACTATTACACAACGGTTTATTATTTACAGTTTTAATTTTATTATTAGCTTCATGAATAACTACAAATAATTAATGATTGAATTATTGAATCCCGCGCATTTTTATGAAATGTAATTTCCGGGCTGGCTCAATACTCGATTTAGGGCATCTATACAGGTAAATTATTACACAGCGGTTTATTATTTGTAAAGTATCACACAACGGTTTATTATTTGGTAAATTATTACACATCGGTTTATTATACTATCTACACAGAAGGGGCATCTGTACAGGTAAACTATTACACAACGGTTTATTATTTGCAGTTTTTATTTTATTATTAGCTTCATGAATAACTACAAATAATTAATGATTGAATTATTGAATCCCGCGCATTTTTATGAAATGTAATTTCCGGGCTGGCTCAATACTCGATTTAGGGCATCTATACAGGTAAATTATTACACAGCGGTTTATTATTTGTAAAGTATCACACAACGGTTTATTATTTGGTAAATTATTACACATCGGTTTATTATACTATCTACACAGAAGGGGCATCTGTACAGGTAAACTATTACACAACGGTTTATTATTTGCAGTTTTTATTTTATTATTAGCTTCATGAATAACTTCAAATAATTAATGATTGAATTATTGAATCCCGTGCATTTTTATGAAATGTAATTTCCGGGCTGGCTCAATACTCGATTTAGGGCATCTATACAGGTAAATTATTACACAGCGGTTTATTATTTGTAAATTATCACACAACGGTTTATTATTTGGTAAATTATTACACATCGGTTTATTATACTATCTACACAGAAGGGGCATCTGTACAGGTAAACTATTACACAACGGTTTATTATTTACAGTTTTTATTTTATTATTAGCTTCATGAATAACTACAAATAATTAATGATTGAATTATTGAATCCCGCGAATTTGTATGAAACTTTAATTCCCGGGCCGGCTCCAGTACTCCATTTAAGGCTTTCCTGGAGGGAGCTCGAGGGTATTGACTACAGAAAACAGTGATCTACGCAGAAGGGAGCAACTGTACAGGTAAATAATAAACCGTTGTGTAATAATCTGCAGCGTTTTTTCTTTAATGACGACGATTGTTTCGTTGACGCTGAAAACTCCGTTAATTGGGTTAACAAATTTCGTGCTAATTTTTTTTTAGTCCCTCGTTCCATGAGTTTGTTATTTGCCCGTTCATTATGTTATTTGAACATTCTAGTTGTCAATAACTATCTTTAGTTTATCCGTATCGCGTCACATTTTTCGTGTCATCACGCAGATTTCAGAATGACCTCCAGCCCAAAAACATATCCACGTTGAATTGTAGAAGTGACTAAGTGTTGGGCTTAAATTAATTAAAGCTTAAATCTCTAATTGTGTTCCGAAACTGCTAATTGATGGGCAGGAGAGAGATATCCACGTTTCCTCGTATCACGTACTATTCGTGGGGTCCGGGTCCTCATTCGAAGCAACGCCGGTTCGGTTTTCCAATGGAAATTTCTGAATCGATTCTGGAAAGGTGTCAAGTTGCTCCGTAAAGAACGGAGAACGGTTTTCCAATATCCCAACCGTTCTCTGTTCTTTACAAAGCAATTTGACACCTTTCCAGAATCGATTCGGAAATTTCCGAACCCGACGCTATATTCAAACCATCACGAGAGCATTTAGGTGGACCCTTCCACCGTCCCTTGTATATTAACAGTTTTTTTTCCCTCTACCCATCCCTTCGTATCTAAAGCAATATATTTCCCGATCCCCAACAGCATAAGAACTCCCGAGGATCGTCTCCCGACTTTTTATTCATTTTTTTTCTTTTTTAAACAGCCTTTCGATGTTATCTCCGGAATGAGGTAGACGAAAATAACCTTTTTAGTAGTATTTAAGATTCGGAGCGTTCAGCTGAGCGCGCTTTCACATCCAATTGGTCGCCTTAGCTCACTCAACGCCTCCCTTTTTTTTCCTCGTTCCGTCCATTTAAAAGGCAAAACACATCGAGTCCCCGGACCTTCAACTTTATCGAACGAATTGGTCGTAAACCCATTAAGAACTTGAGCTGACTGTTTAGGAATGATTCAATATGAATTAGATTAGGATCGAACATCTCCACCTGCGGTGCACCCACTCACTGGGTAATAAAATCGAAAAGGTTTTGTTTTTACTGTCCTTGCCCAACCCGAAGGGTAGGAAACAGGAATGTATTGCAATCCCCTGAATCAAAATATCTGGAACTCACCCATTTTTCGGGTTTCAAAATGGGTATATTTCAAAATAGATAGTTAGGTACCTATGTAATAGGAATGTATTGTAATCCCCTGAACCAAAATGTCTGGAACTCACCCATTTTTTTGGGTTTCAAAATGGGTATATTTCAAAATGGGTATATAGGTACCTAATAGGAATGTATTGTAATCCCCTGAACCAAAATGTCTGGAACTCACCCATTTTTTGGGTTTCAAAAAGGTTATACTTCGAAATATGTATATAGGTACACAATTGGCCGTTACGACCGTTAAGGCAGTTGGCGGTTGAGGAAAACCCTTTGTGTTGACCAGCTCAACGTTCTCCGCGTTCATTTGGTTAAATATCTCTTAAAAGGAGCGCACCTAATTCGTGTTTTGGGGACCAAAATTAGTGGAAACCATCAGAAATAGCTATTCGAATTATTTCACGTGAAAGAAACAATAAATGAACAGCCAACATTTCTGTAGGTATGTCCAATAGAATAATAAACCCATGTGACAAGGACTGCAGCGTTTTGTGTTTTAGTATCATGTTAGTACATGAGCTTTTGAGGTATTGTTTTCCATGTTTTTGCGGCGAGAAGACCGAATCCATTTTGACCAAAGGGTGGAAAATTGAGGTTGTAAGGAACTTTCAGCCTTAAATTTACGTTAAATTTTGGTCTAAAATCGTCGTTTTTCCGCACATACTCGTAGTTCTGGTCCCCATTTGGGAACACATTTTGGCCCTAGGTGTGCTCCGAAACACACCAGCCCGATCAGCAAACACCCAGGGGTGATATGGGAGAAAAATGAGTGTAAAAGTATGGGTTTTCGAGGGATTTTTGAGGTTTTAGTGAACATGAGCTTGTGAGGTATCGTTTTCAATGTTTTTTACGGCGAGAAGACCAAATATTTGGTTCATTTTGACCCAAGAGTGAAGAATTGAGGTTTTAACGAGGGTTAAGCTCCCGAAATTCATTTTTCATGAGTCAAAAACATGGGAAATTGTTTGAAATCACCATACATTTGTATAATAAACACTAGAAGTAGTACCAACAGGTGAATCAAGACAATTAAATGGTACTGTCAGTGATTAAAAATAATCTGTTGAATGGAAAAGCCGAGCCTAATTCGTGTTTTTGGGGGCCAGAACTGGTGGAACCATCAAAAATAGCCATTTCAATAGTTGCACACGAAAGAAACAATCATGAGTGTACGTGTGAGTGTGACCAAAAAGTTCGAGCCGTTTCGAAGGAATGTCGAAAAATGAGGTAAAAACTGACTTTTTATTTTCCAAGGGTTACAGGAATATTAACATCTGATACCATCAATACGTCTCAGACGAGCGTGTGTACGTGTTTATGTAACCCGTGTATAACTTAAAACACTTGCGGCGGAGTAGAGGAAATCAATAGCAAAAAACCACAGTCATGCAGCATGGCTATAAGAGCGAATTTTCGAAGTTTTCGGCATCTTCCTCTTCCGCCTAAAATTTTCTGAAAATTAATTTTCGGCCAATGTTTTCCCAACTTGATACCATACAAAATTAAAACAGGAGTAGTTTTACGCAAAGTAAAATTTGGGGTGGAAGGAGGGGGAGGGGGAAATCAAAAATGTTTTGAATACCAGAAGAGTAGGTATTGGGTACGTAACAAATTTTTTGTTCCATTTTTTGGCGAGTAACACCTCGGTTTGTAGATTTTCCAACGCTGAACACGATGGTGAAGTCAGAATTGCGATATCCCATTCCGTTATCAGATTAGAGCAGACGAACCAGGAAGAACATCTCAAGAAATAACCACGTTCCTTCATCTTCAAAGTGCTCCAGTTTGAGAATGGAATGAGATATCGCAATTCTGATTTCACCATCGTGTTCAGCGTACAAAAACCTTTAAAATGAGATGTCACTTGTCAGACTTTTTCATTTTGGGAATTTATGGGTAATTTTCCCCCCCTAAAACTCCCCAAAACTCCCCCTTTGGGTGACCCGATTCTGCCCATCTTCGAACTTAGCCTGCCGATTGCCAAGACAGATTTTTCGTGCAAATTTGAACTTTTTATCTCAATTCTTTCGAGAGTTATCGTCTGGAATGACACATACATATATAAATATATATATAAATAGATATATATATATATACATATAATTTTTGGTGTCTTTCTGCAGGGAATTCAGGATGGTCTGAAACGGATTTTGGTATACAAATCTTTCGGAAATTCGAGTTTTAAAAATTTTGGACCGAGAACAATAGCTTCCTTTTCTTCGAAAATTCGCTAAAACTACAGGATACAAACAGAATAGTCTATTTCCACGTAAACTAACAAACTGTAGACCGGTTTCGGTTGTTAAACCATCATCAGTACACAATAGAATCTATAGATCCTAGAATCTATAGAATCTATAGATTCCATTGTGTAATGATGATGGTTTAACAACCAAAACCTGTCTACAGTTTGTTAGTTTACGTGGAAATAGACTATTCTATTTTTACCCTGTAGTTTTTTAAAAACCCGTGTAGGTACAAGATTCCAGCCACTGTAGTATACATTCTGTAGATTGTGAACAATTTTCGATTTCGATTATCGATGTCCCCAACGAAGCTTCTGTAGAATTTATTTATATATGACATAGCGTATTATACCAGTTTCGATCTTTTCCCCTCAAAAACACTGCCAAATGAATTTGCTCAAAAAATGCCAGCCGTTTTTGAAGGACAGTGGAAAAAAGATGTAAAAACGGATTTTTCACTTTCCTCGCCCAACGAAGAGTATTTGGATTGTATAGCAATCGCCCTGAATTCTTTATGTCTGGAACTCACGCATTGTTTGTGTGTTCGCCCTATCTGATACCATCAGTATGCTTCTATTCAGACGATGTGTGTACGTGTTTATGAATATAACCCGTGTTGGTACAAGGTTCTCACCATCAACTTTCACCATCTTATATTAGGAGACAAAACACAAAAAATTGTTTGCAAATTTTTTTAAAGCAAATTTTCCACTTTTTTTCGAAGCTTTATATGATCTTGATCAAATCTCCATGCTGACATTACACGACTGCAACTAACTTCGTCAAATTTTAAAGTACCCATCATTTCGATTGAGAAACGATACCTAATTAAGATGATTGAAACCCACCTCTCCTGTCTCGAGCTATCAGCCTGAATTTGTTGTGCCTACTATTGGTGCCTACAATTATGTAATTTTGAGCGAATTTTGACCAAGAAAACTCCAATTTATTTGACCCACTTTTCGAGAGAAAAAAAAAAAAAAATGTTCGACTGTTCAACTATTCTTTTTGATCTTCAAGTGATTTTATGTACAATTTGAGCAATTTTCGGTCACTGTAACCGATTTCTGGCTCTCAAAAACCCAAATGTGACCTGCTTACTATGCATATGACCAGCGTAAGAATCTTGATGGTAATTTGTAATCTCTCGTGCCCACTCATGTACTTTACGATGCAAAACGTATTTCATCTCTCATCTTTTTATAAGTAACAACAACGTATACTCACAATCCGTGGAATAGAAAATATCAATCAAACCTGCCCTGTACGTTTTGTGGGTCCTAATTTACGCCTACGATACATTTAATAGAGCCGAGTGAGATTTCACTTTAATCCCCAATTCAAATCACATAACCTTCTACCAATATTTATCTTCCTCCCCTTTGATTGGAACGTTTTAATTTTTGAATGGGTAGCAAACACAAAAGAAGTTATCGGTGGACCCGATCAATCAATTTTCCCATCCGGATGATTTAACGTGCCTTGTATGAATAGTCAAATGTTATTTACATTTTAATGGCTAACGTCCTAATTTGAAAGATGCCGGACGAGGCAGAGGCCCTGATTGGATATCCACTCACGATAAATTCGGGTGTCGGGAGATGTATTTTTTCGTCCCGAACAAAATTGAAAATAATGAAGTTTCAGATTAAAAAATCGATCTATATTTATTGGTTTTACAACCACGTCAATTTAAATAATGATTGGATTTTCTTTCTTGGTTCTATCAGTGTGCTCTCGGTTCTCCGTTATGCACCGATTCAGTTTTCGTTTGTGTATTTGGGTTGACTGATCGAGGTAGATTTATCAAAATGGTACTAGAGTACTACAAAACTCACAAAAACATGAGAGAGCTATTGTAATGTATTAAAAAAGTTGAGCTGATGCATTTTTGTTGATACTGAAAATTGTAATGAATGATGATCAATCTACAAAAATAGGAGAATTTCCAATAGAACGAATGAAAATGTTTTTTCAAATAGATACATCATTTACATTGATACATAATTTACATTGAGAGATAGGAGAAAAATAGGAGAATTTCCAATAGAATGAATGAAAATGTTTTTTCAAATAGATACATCATTTACATTGATACATAACTTACATTGAGAAATAGGAGAAAAATAGGAGAATTTCCAATAGAATGAATGAAAATGTTTTTTTCAAATTGATACATAATTTACATTGATACATAATTTACATTGAGAAATGGGAGAAAAATAGGAGAATTTCCAATAGAACGAATGAAAATGTTTTTTCAAATAGGTACATCATTTACATTGATACATAATTTACATTGAGAAATAGGAGAAAAATAGGAGAATTTCCAATAGAATGAATGAAAATGTTTTTTTCAAATTGATACATCATTTACATTGATACATAATTTACATTGAGAAATAGGAGAATTTCCAATAGAATGAATGAAAATGTTTTTTCAAATAGGTACATCATTTACATTGAGAAATAGGAGAAAAATAGGAGAATTTCCAATAGAACGAATGAAAATGTTTTTTCAAATAGGTACATCATTTACATTGATACATAATTTACATTGAGAAATAGGAGAAAAATAGGAGAATTTCCAATAGAACGAATGAAAATGTTTTTTCAAATAGGTACATCATTTACATTGAGAAATAGGAGAAAAATAGGAGAATTTCCAATAGAACGAATGAAAATGTTTTTTCAAATAGGTACATCATTTACATTGATACATAATTTATATTGAGAAATAGGAGAAAAATAGGAGAATTCCCAATAGAACGAATGAAAATGTTTTTTCAAATTGATACATCATTTACATTGATACATAATTTACATTGAGAAATAGGAGAATTTCCAATAGAATGAATGAAAATGTTTTTTCAAATAGGTACATCATTTACATTGAGAAATAGGAGAAAAATAGGAGAATTTCCAATAGAACGAATGAAAATGTTTTTTCAAATAGGTACATCATTTACATTGATACATAATTTATATTGAGAAATAGGAGAAAAATAGGAGAATTTCCAATAGAATGAATGAAAATGTTTTTTTCAAATTGATACATCATTTACATTGATACATAATTTACATTGAGAAATAGGAGAAAAGTAGGAGAATTTCCAATAGAATGAATGAAAATGTTTTTTTCAAATTGATACATCATTTACATTGATACATAATTTATATTGAGAAATAGGAGAAAAATAGGAGAATTTCCAATAGAACGAATGAAAATGTTTTTTCAAATTGATACATCATTTACAATCATACATCATTTACATGATGATATCAGTATTACCTATAACAACTAAAGCCAAGCCGTACGATAATTCATATTTTCTAGAGAAAATAGCCCGGTGGCTATCAATTTACTCTGCTCACTCCACTGCCTTACATTACAAGAGCAAGGGTTTTTTCTGCCCTATTGCCGAAGGACGTTGCAGCTGTTGCCTAGAAGACGAAGAACTTCTGGATCCATAATAATGATACTGTTTATTGGCAAAAAGAAAACAAACTACACATTTAAACGTCACGATGGACAATAAATAGCTCACCGATAAAAACGTTCAGGAATGAAATTTAGATAGCCGGTGGAGTTGTCATCTTTATAAATAATAAATGTTGGACGTCCCATTCCTCAGGTGAAGAAAAATCGGAGGCCGCAAGAAGTAGAGGTGGGCAGTTCCTGACTGAACTATATACTCTCGAAGAACTAATTCCGCCAACTGAACTGCTCCTCATCTTAGTTCACTTCACGGAACATTTATTCACTAGGACCACAGAGTAAAATAATCAAGAGTCTGGAGATGGATGTAGGAAGCGGGAACTAAAGAACTACCGTTCTGTGCTTTATGAACTAAGAACTATTAACTCACACACAAGGCGACTGAGTTAGTTCTTGTAGTTCATAGGAGCGGTGGATACCATATGAGGAGTTGATGGTATCCACTGAAAAATGTTCCTTAGGGAGTATTCAAGTGGGGTGAATTAATACTTAAGGAGTTTATAGTATCCACGGAACGGTAGTTCCTTTACTACACGAGGAGTTTGACGCATAGTATTGAGTGTATTTTTCATTGGCCGAGTGCAGATAAGTAAAATACCTACCTATTTGCAGAAACATCCACAGTTATTATAATATTAGATATAGGCAGAAGGTAGTGTCGGAGGGCAATCTCCCATACATAACCACTACATTAACGATCATTACCACTCCTTGCTTTCACAGTTTCATACTAGTAATTCAAAATGTTAAGCCAATACTATTTTCAGTCGTTCTTGTTTGACTGAAGTCCGGAGGTATGTAGAATAAATTTCATAAATTAACACTGTTGGGAAAAAAGGCAAATTCGGATAGGCAAGATAAGGTGCCTACATCAATCCTCTGAATCTAGTCAGCTTCATCATGTCAAAGTTTTTATCGAATTTGGAGCTATAAAAACTATAATTATTTCCGTAGCAAATTAACTGTCTGATTCAAACAAAATTCATATTTAAAAACCGTACTTATTTATGTTAAAGGTAAATCTATCCAAGGGTTTCTGTTGTTGAAATTATATACCTACCTTCGATTGGATCTCACCTTCATTCAAACTGAGTATAAAACGTAACCACCAAACTAGTGGATCGAAAACGATCTTCTCTTCCTTTTAACCCGATCTGTAGGTCCATTCCACCTCTCACGATCAACAGCGATTACACAGTAACTTCAAGTGTTGGTAGCTATAATTATAAAGTAAAATACCAGTCGGACGTTTAGGTAGCTACCTACATTTGAAAACGTAACGTTGGTTATGTACTAGGTACCTACCTACCAAGCGAGTATCCTCAATATTTTATATATCTCTATACAGAGTACCTACCTACTATTAGGTACTATACCTGCTAGGTTTAGTTCCTAGTATTTAGATGGGGATATCAAGTGGATGAAAATATTTCAGTGTACCTGTTTACTTATTGCAGCATATTTTTTTATATCAGTATTTTCAGAATATTTCCAACTTATCTCTGATCAGCTGAAATTATGGCTGCTTGGATTTTTTCCATTTTGAAGAACTCGATTTCAATCCATCTCCTTCGACGGACTAGTGATAAGTAATGACAAATCCATGAAACCATCTTCGTCACTTTCATCCATAATGAACACCAGCTATTAAAACTTGAGATGTTGGGGAACTGAGAAAGCAACACAACTAATAGACAACGAAAATGAACCGATAGTAAACGAGAGATACCTAACACTGATAGTCGAGTGAGATAAAATAATAAAAGAAAAAGAAAATATTAAAAGATAAAATAATGGTATTCTCTCGAATTTTATGTGAATATGATAGGAATATGTTCATATTCATACAAATTTCGTGGAAACATGGTAGGAATATAATGGTATTCACTCGAATTTCAAGTGAATATAGTACGAATATGTTCATATTCACACGAATTTCGTGTAAATATGGAAAAATAATATATAATCGTATTCCCTCGAATTTCATGTAAATATTGTACGGAATTTCGTATAAATATTGTAGAAATAAAATTGTATTCACCCGAATTTCATGTGAATATGATAGGAATATGTGCGTATTCACACGAATGTCGTGTAAATATGGTAAATATAATGATGGTATTCACTCGAATTTCATGATGTGTATTCAATATAATGCACAAATACACGTATTTACTGAAGTAAAGTTGAACTGAATATTAAGAATTTACTGAATTCATCCCTCGGCTCCTATGTTCGTGGGAGTTTAATAGTTTCTCTTTTGTATTTGGACTAAAAACACCGTAGCTGCTACCTACTCACTTTCCTTCCGAGTCTACTTAATGAAGCTTTGTGATTCACATTCTTTGTGTTTTCCTCCAAAACATGAACACACTATTTCTACTGAATTTATTGTATTGTATTTACTTGAAATTCGTGTGAATATGAGCATGTTCCTACCATATTCACATGATATTCGAGGGAATACGATTGATTATATTTCTACCATATTTACACAAAATTCGTGTGAATATGAACATATTCATACCATATTCACATGAAATTCGAGGGAATACGAATATATTTCTACCATACTTACACGAAATTCGCGTGAATACGAACATATTCGTACCATAGTCACATGGAATTTGAAGGAATACGATTATATTTCTACCATAATTACACGAAAATCGTCTGAATATGAACATGTTCCTACCATATTCACATGAAATTCGAGGGAATACGACTATATTTTTACCATATTTACACGAAATTTGTGTGAATATGAACATGTTCCTACCACATTCACATGAAATTAGAGGGAATACGATTATATTTCTACCATAATTACACGAAATTCGTCTGAATATGAACATGTTCCTACCATGTTCACATGAAATTCGAGGGAATACGATTATATTTCTACCATGTTTACAAGAAATTCGTGTGGATATGAACATATTCATACCACATTCACATGAAATTCGAGGGAATACGACTATATTTTTACCATATTTACACGAAATTTGTGTGAATATGAACATGTTCCTACCACATTCACATGAAATTCGAGGGAATAAGATTATATTTCTACCATATTTATTCGAAATTCGTGTGGATATGAACATATTCATACCATATTCACATGAAATTCGAGGGAATACGACTATATTTTTACCATATTTACACGAAATTTGTGTGAATATGAACATGTTCCTACCACATTCACATGAAATTCGAGGGAATACGACTATATTTTTACCATATTTACACGAAATTCGTCTGAATATGAACATGTTCCTACCACATTCACATGAAATTCGAGGGAATACGATTATATTTCTACCATATTTATTCGAAATTCGTGTGGATATGAACATATTCATACCATATTCACATGAAATTCGAGGGAATACGACTATATTTTTACCATATTTACACGAAATTTGTGTGAATATGAACATGTTCCTACCACATTCACATGAAATTCGAGGGAATACGATTATATTTCTACCATAATTACACGAAATTCGTCTGAATATGAACATGTTCCTACCATGTTCACATGAAATTCGAGGGAATACGATTATATTTCTACCATGTTTATTCGAAAGTCGTGTGAATATGAACATATTCATACCACATTCACATGAAATTCGAGGGAATACGATTATATTTCTACCATAATTACACGAAATTCGTCTGAATATGAACATGTTCCTACCATGTTCACATGAAATTCGAGGGAATACGACTATATTTTTACCATATTTACACGAAATTTGTGTGTATATGAACATGTTCCTACCACATTCACATGAAATTCGAGGGAATACGATTATATTTCTACCATATTTATTCGAAATTCGTGTGGATATGAACATATTCATACCATATTCACATGAAATTCGAGGGAATACGACTATATTTTTACCATATTTACACGAAATTTGTGTGAATATGAACATGTTCCTACCACATTCACATGCAATTCGAGGGAATACGATTATATTTCTACCATAATTACACGAAATTCGTCTGAATATGAACATGTTCCTACCATGTTCACATGAAATTCGAGGGAATACGATTATATTTCTACCATGTTTACAAGAAATTCGTGTGGATATGAACATATTCATACCACATTCACATGAAATTCGAGGGAATACGACTATATTTTTACCATATTTACACGAAATTTGTGTGAATATGAACATGTTCCTACCACATTCACATGAAATTCGAGGGAATACGATTATATTTCTACCATATTTATTCGAAATTCGTGTGGATATGAACATATTCATACCATATTCACATGAAATTCGAGGGAATACGATTATATTTCTACCATGTTTATTCGAAAGTCGTGTGAATATGAACATATTCATACCACATTCACATGAAATTCGAGGGAATACGATTATATTTCTACCATAATTACACGAAATTCGTCTGAATATGAACATGTTCCTACCATGTTCACATGAAATTCGAGGGAATACGACTATATTTTTACCATATTTACACGAAATTTGTGTGAATATGAACATGTTCCTACCACATTCACATGAAATTCGAGGGAATACGATTATATTTCTACCATATTTATTCGAAATTCGTGTGGATATGAACATATTCATACCATATTCACATGAAATTCGAGGGAATACGACTATATTTTTACCATATTTAGACGAAATTTGTGTGAATATGAACATGTTCCTACCACATTCACATGAAATTCGAGGGAATACGATTATATTTCTACCATAATTACACGTAATTCGTCTGAATATGAACATGTTCCTACCATGTTCACATGAAATTCGAGGGAATACGATTATATTTCTACCATGTTTACAAGAAATTCGTGTGGATATGAACATATTCATACCACATTCACATGAAATTCGAGGGAATACGACTATATTTTTACCATATTTACACGAAATTTGTGTGAATATGAACATGTTCCTACCACATTCACATGAAATTCGAGGGAATACGATTATATTTCTACCATAATTACACGAAATTCGTCTGAATATGAACATGTTCCTACCACATTCACATGAAATTCGAGGGAATACGATTATATTTCTACCATGTTTACAAGAAATTCGTGTGAATATTAACATATTCCTATCATAGCCACTTGAAAGTCGACTGAATTTCATCATATAAATATATACCATATTCACATGAAATTCGAGTTAATACCTTCATATATCTACCATATTCACACGAAATTTGTGTGAATATGAATATATTCGTATTCATAGAATATACGCCGTGTGAATATATTCATATTCGTATTTACGAATATGAATATGCCCATCTCCGGGGGGGGTATATTGTTTCACTCAAAAAAAATTTCCACTCGACGAGCTCCCCTTCCTGGGATACCAAGTAAAACAGATTTGCCTGTAACGGATGGATGACTGCTGGGGCTTTATTGAGCAACATTTCCCCGAAGGTGAAGCTGAGAGGTTCTCCCAGGCGGAGACTGTTTGGGTTTTTGCCTCCCCGGATTATTTATTCACCCTAATGAATACCACAACCCCATGTTCAAGGCTCCGCCTCGGATATCGTCTGGTCAGCAGTTAAAAAGCGATCTGCCGCTAACGACTTACCGGCCTATGGCTTTCGACTGCATTTTACATTTTGTTGGTTCGTAGACTCCCCTCACCTCCCCTCCATCCCCACCACCTCCCCTCTACCGCCCCTCCTTGCCGCCCCTCGCTTCACATAATTAGGACTCTCACGGAGAAATTTTACGACGTCGTATTTCTTTGGGGCGATATATTCGCCGGGTTGTTCCTCACTTTTGACTCCGAAGGCGAGGGCTCGTTAACCCGGCTCCTGATAAAAATGTCTGGCTGATGAAAAATGGCGGGAGCATGGGGCTTGTTTAGCTAGGTGAGCGTTCAACCTTCCTGAAGTTCTCTTAAACACACGGGGAACATACAATTTACTTTAAACGCCGCCCTTCAGAGGGATCGATTGTGCCAGAACTGTAGGTGCTTGATTTAAAAAGAATTCGACAATCCATATGAGCGAATTTTCTGAGTTGAAGACCTCATTTCCAACGATACCTAATGATTTTTGACTTCTAAAAACTGAAGTTTGACCCCTACATTTACAGAGAAAACAGTTTTAAATACTGAAACAGACTTTCATGTCAGTCAGTTAAAACCCTACTCGTTTTGATGAATTTCGTTAATTTTTATTAATTTCATAACTTTTAACTGTTTATAGCAAATTTTTGATACACAAAAACTCATCTACTACCAGGTAAATAACTACCTGCTACTTACTGTTTTCGAAAAATGCTCATCTTCGAACTCATCCTTTGTCTGCCATTACAAACATATTGGCAAGATTTGGAATGTTTTGCCTCGTAGCCACGGTAAGATTACATCAATCCTGAAATAATTTACCTGAAATTTACCTGAAATAATACCTGAAATTTTTAATGTACCGAAACGGAAAAAAACGGTGCGAATTATTACACAAGGGTTTTTTGTTTAATTATAGATGCCCTCTCTGCGTAGATCACTGTTTTCTGTGGTCAGTACCCTCGAGCCCCCCCCCCCCCCTCCCAGGAAAGCCCTAAAATCAAGTACCTACCAGAGCCGGCTGGGCAATTACAGTTACATAAGTATGCATTTTTCCACTTCCCCCATCTCCTGTAACGCACCATTTCGGCCCAACGAAACCCCCAACTGGTTATTTTTGAAATTCTGATGGCCGCTGAACCCAAGTAGGACCCTCGACATATTTCAAAATTATAACCTAATTTGGTTGATTCGTTTGGCTGCAATCAACAAACTTGTGCCTATCAAGAAAATCCAAAATAACCACCTTTCTTTGAATGAAATAATATCGCAGAACAACCAATTCGATTTCATACAGCCATGCGCCATTATAATAATTTTTCCCCCAGCAATGATAGGTATCTGGGCAGTTTTATGTATACCTACCTGATGTATAATGTATACTTATATGACGACGCTTTTCGGTTTAAACTTCAGGGCCTTAACTGTGGCTGGATTGAACGGTTGGAGGTGCAATGCTCCTGGTGGTCTCAAAACATTCTCGAGTTCAAAATCAATTTAAAAACGTAAAATAAAAACAAACCCTTCTGCTGAAAGTGTTCGAGTTACTGCATTCTGAAATTTTCCCTTTAGAGACGACCGACAGTAGCATCGAGCTTCGCTGACGAACTAGACCCCAAATGGGACATACAAACCGAATTTAATCAATTTTGGTTCACGGTAACTAGGAAAAGTGCGATGTACGGCGAACGGACAGAAATTTGTTTTATTCAATTTTCAGATTCTGGGTACCTTGAAAAGCAAACCATCAAATTTTGACTAAATGAAAATAATAAATCCAAGTTTCCTAATGAAAATAATAAAGTAGAAACGACATATTTGAACAATTAATGTATTGCAAATTTTGAACTTATATATTGCAACAGCATAACTTTCTCCGGAAATTCGCTGAACTGACGGTTTAAATTTATCATAGTCAACAAAAGTTGATCAATTTCGAGTTTTGGAGGGTCAAATATCGTCAGAATTAGCCAGAAACAAACTTCGACAGTTCCGACTGGAAATTTTGTTGTTCGAGTTTTAGATTCTACTTAGGTACTTACATAGAAAAATGAAGCAGGGATTTTTGAGGGGGTTCAGATTTATTTTCTTACTCGATTCCGAAATTTTCAGTAGATACCTACCTAATAAACCAAGATTTCGGGTGAGGAAATTCTGTTGATGACGGAAATTCTAGACGGACCATCTTGTTAAATATTACCCGTTGTGATGAATTTGTACAGTTTTCATTGTATAACTACGACCTTCGTGGGATGTCAAAATTTTACCAGTTCATGACAATAACCCTCCAGCACTCGCATCATTTTACACACTTGAGCACTCGCGTCGGGTCTTTTTGGCCCAAGCTACTTTAAATTCAAGTTTTGTGGGTAAAAAGGTTAAAAAAGCAAAAACAGACACATATTCTGAAAGAGGGACTAATTTTCTTTATTTAAATAACAACATTTCCACATTAAGATCATTCTTGGTATTTTTAAATTAAGCTCGAATATCACGTGCCATTTACCCATATTTTCACTGTAGTCCCAACTTTGAGCGTCATTTACCTATATATAGAACAACTACTAATAATTCTCTGTATTTTTTATCGACATTTTAAATGTTGAAAAATCACAGAATGAATGGTGTTGGGCAATAAACCGAAGGGGGTGCAAGCAACGTTCCACTAAAAAATCTTAATTTTTTGGGGTTTTCAGTCTCCAAACTTGATGAAATTATCTTATTTTTTTACTCTAGCAGTAAAAACTAACTTATCGATATCAATTTCAGAGACCAAAGTCTTCACAGCTCTCATCATTCATAATACTAAGTAATTCGTTTCCGTAATCCTCCGCCGTGCTAAATTTCCATTTCGCTCGTCAAACCTTCGTTTTATTCAATACCCAATTCAATATTGTTTTTTCATGAAGATTATTTTTTTGTGATTGTTTTTCGAGCGTTCTTATTGTTCAATTTTGAACCCTCATTACTATCAGTATGTTTGTTCTAGTGTAAACAGTGGAGTTCTCATTTCCTCAACTTTTGTGATAAATTTATTTTGTGGGTTCAAATCTTGCTTTGTTCAGTAGGTATTATTGTGCTTGTAACCCTATGTCATGCAAACAAAAGGTTTAAATTTGTCGTGTGGAATATAGTAAGACTGACTTGCTCCTTGTTCTAGTTATGTTACTTTTCCTCGTCCGTCGTCACTTTCAGGGACCAACTCGTCGTCATCCGGAATTGGCGATTCACAATTTTGCCGCTCTAATTCTTGTAAAAGTTCATATCACTCACAAAAAGTATTTTTTCCATTTTCTGATCGAGCGTTCAATGGAAAAAAGAGCAAGCAGTCACAAAGGTAACTCTCCGTCAGAAAAAGTTACGAGTTCACTCGCGTCGGGTCATTCGGGGTTCCAAAAACAATACGCAGTCACTCGCGTCGGGTCAAAATATCTCGTTTGCCTATCAAACATTACTCTTTGGACTGGCGAATCATACTGACAGGTGCGTCTAGCCGACTTGGAGGATTAGCAAGTGGTTTGGAGAGGAGAACAAACACTGTTTCAAAAAATATTCACCTTTGAATGGAGGCTCGGGTCACTATGACCCGAAGCGAGTGCTGAAGGGATTGAACAATCAGCTGTCCGAAATCTGTGGAAAAGGGCCGAGATGAAATTGTGCAACGCATTATCATTCGAGGTTCGATCTGCGCTTGGGTCCTTTAGTGTCCACGCAACAAGTTTCTCCACAGCCAGGAATCTTAGCTTCTCCTTTTCGCTTTTCTTCTCCCTTTTAACTTCCTTTCTATCAATTTTCTCTTCCTCTCCTTTCATAACTTACCTTCTTCTAAGCCGCTATAGTGAAATCATAATCATGTAGACACAAGTCACGTTCTCGTTCTTCCATTACTTCATTAACATTATTATACTTTTTTTTGTGTACTGTACGAACTTAAAATTAACTTCTTGTTTACTCTTTCTAAATTTTTTCTGTTTTGCTTTTATTCTACTTTCAATTGTGCTGAGTCATTTTTAATCTCTGACTCAATCTTTTTTTAACGTATAACTCAATTGTTTAACCTATGACTCAATGACTCAATTTAACCTATGATTCAAATGAGTCATTTTTTAACCTATAACTCAATTTTTTTACCTATGACTCAATTTTTTTTAAAACTATGGCTCTATTTTTTTGAGTAATTTTTAACCTATGACTCAATGATTTTTAACCTACGACTCAATCGTGCTGAGTCATTTTTAACCTATTGTAGGTATGCTCGGAGGGGGCCCCTGACCCTATGTAAAAATAATTATAAATAAATAAATAAATAAATTAAATTAAATTAAATTAAATTTGATGCTGGTCGTTCTGAACCGTTACCGATTACTTAGGTAATGTCTAGGTATGTTACACAGGTCAGCCTAATGTATAGTGTTATGTACTGGTTATTTATTGGTTATGACCACGATAATCCTGATGTTGTCAGTACGTATGCACTAGAAGTATTGATTTGATTGACCAGTATTATAGATATCCTCGGGAATGAACGAGTCATCCAGTTCGTCCGAGATACGAATAAATAACTCCATCCAGCTGTAATACTATCTCCACATCCGGGGCTTCCATCTGTTACCGTGGCCTGTTTGAGCAAACAATCCGGATAAAGCCTCATAAATCTGAGGAGCCTCGAGTCCCCGCGATTGTTAAGAGTTTTTATTATTATTTAAAACGGTTTGGGAAGAGTTGGACCGTCGGAGGAAGAATGGAAGGCGAAATTAATGGGCGAGGATGGGCGTATTGACTTGACAAATAGAGCTTCTCGTTGTCGAAACGGTTTCTGCGGTTTTATCGGGGGCAGATGCGCCAGGGATGCGCGTGACTCCGAATTAATGACGATGGGCACCTATAGTCGGAGGTTGGGGGTATTGTGAACCGTATGCTTAGGGCGTGGGACGGAGTCAAAACGGATTCAGTATAATTATTCTTGTGGTAGAAATTAATAATATTATCATCCACCAATTGTTATCAATGAGGATGCCGATTAGCAACATTGAGTCGCTTTGACAATTACCGGCAATACCGTGGAATTGAGACTGGAGAAGTAGTAATTGGTGAGTGGCCTCGGGAGGCCGCCATGGTGGGACGGGCCCGGGCTCGGCTGGACACCCCGTACTTGTCAGGCTTTCTTTCGATTTTTATTACAGTTGGTCTTTGAAAAGAGTGCTGTGATAAAGTAGCTGTCAAATGATACGACTTTTTTCATGGAATGTGCTGTCCACGACTCTACATTACCTCTTATTTTGGTTTATTATTCTGTGAATAATACACCTATGTATTCGCTCAGCAAAAAATTTTTATAACACCCCCTCAAAATTTTTTCTTTTCCGTTTCAAGGTGCGTAGATTCCAAAAATGCAATGTCCGTCCGCCGTCCGCCGTCCGCCGTATCACGTGTACCGGCTTCATTTTCGGTCTAAAAAATTCGTTCTTTCGCACACATGCTCCATTTGGGCCCTAGTTGTGTCCCGAAACTTTTCAGCCCGATCGGAATATACCCAGGGGTTTATGAGTGAAACTGTGTGTAAAAATAGGTACTTTTTTGCGCTTTAGCAACATGTTGGTAACATGAGCTTCTGAGATATCTTTTTCCATGTTTTTGGGGACGAGAATACCGAATATGAAGTCGATTTTGACCAAAGAGTGGAAAATTGAGTTCTACCAAATGTTCAGCTCCCAAAATCGATTTTTTAATGGGTGAAAAACCTGGGAAATCGTATGAAATCACCATCAGTTTGTGTAATAACACTGGAAAAAGTGTCAGCACGTGGATCAAGACGATTAAATCGTACAATCAATGATCAAGGGTAATTTGAAGAAAAAAAAAGGAGCGTAGTACCTAATTCAAGTTCTGGGGGCCAAAATTTGTGGAAACCACCAGAAATAGCTATTTCAATTAATTTACATGAAAGAAACAATAAATAAACAGCCGGCATTTCTGTAGACCAATAAAATAATAGAATAATAAACCCCTGTGTGTAAAAATAGGTACTTTTTGCGTTTTAGCAACATGTTAGTAAAATGAGCTTTTGAGGTATCTTTTTCCATGTTTTTGGGGACGAGAAGACCGAATATGAAGTCGATTTTGACCAAAGACGCGGAAATTGAGGTTTTACCAAAGGTTCAGCTCCCAAAATTGGTTTTTTTACGAGTCAAAACCTGGAAAACTGTCTGAAATCACCATCAATGTGTATAATAACATTGGAAAAAGTGTAAACAGGTGAATCAAGACCATTAAATGGTACTACCAATGATCAAAGATGATCTGAAAAAAAAGAAAAAAAAGCGTACCTATTTCATGTTTTGGGGGCCAAAATTGGTGGAAATCATCAGAAATAGCTATTTCAATCATTCCATATGAAAGAAACAATAAATTTAACAGCCAGCAAGAATCTCTAGAACTCCAATAGAATAATAAACCCATGTGACAAGGACTTTGCAGCGTTTTTTGTTATGAAATGTTATGTAAATTACTGTTATGTGTGTCTGTTAAGAAATGAAAACTTAATTATTAGTATTATACACTCGTTTTTCCACTATGCATGTTTATTTCTATAATGCAAGGAGACATTTTTCTGATTTTTTGATCATTTTTGAAAGCAATGAGTCTTCGGCGGTTTCGGAAAGGGACTTGAAATCTTTTTTCCCCACATAGGCGAAGTGATTTTGCGCAATGGTTGTTCTAGAAATCGGCACATTCATTTGTTTGCCAAATGCTCACCTCGCCTGTAACCTACGGTCAACTGATTCAAAGTTTGTCATTCCCGATACCTGCTTTATACTGAGCACAACATATTGTTATATTTTAGTTGAAATCTTTCGGGCTTCGAAGAGTGGTTTGGAGTGGAAATTATATATTAAGGGCGATACATTGATACATTGGGGGGGGGGGGGGGGGGGGGTGCCATGCCAGCGTTTCGTAACTCACACATTTTAACCTTATTATAATCCGTCTCCAGTTGATAAATGTTATACCTAAATCTTTAAAAATGAAAAATGTACTTATATGTAAGTCAAGATTATAGTTGAAGATATTGTAGCTTCACTACGGTATATCTCTAAATTTCTAAATTCCGTTTCGTACAGTGTCACAGGTGAAAAATTCAATTTGAGAATAGTTTTGGCTAGAAGCGCTTTGTGTTGTGCGTTACCAAAAAACTTTGCTCTCAACTTTTCGTTCGATAAATTTTCTACGGTTAAATTTCGAACAAGGAGTCAGATTTATTGATTGTTTGTAGTCACCGTCTACAATATAAAACATTCTCTTTTAATACGAGTAAAAAAAGAGCGTGTTTTGAGTAGATCAGTTTTTTACTAGGTACCAACTTTAAAGCTTTATTGTGTTGTGTTGTTTTAGAGCGAACAATCATGAATCATGACAGACACATGATGACATTTTCTTGTTTGTATCAGTATACCTGAGTCTTGTTTGTTTTACCAGTTTTGTTTTGAAAAAAAAAAAAAACTATACCTGACGCATTAAAAATACTATTTTATTGAAATCCTCGGCAAATTACGTATAAAACGATTTAAAAGATTCAAGCTGTTTTTTAAAAAGAGAGTATGATCGAGTTACGTAACATTAAACGGGGGGGGGGGGGGGGGGGGGGTACGCTCAAGCGGCACGGTGTTTTATATGGTGGAGGGGGAGGGTTGGATATGACGAGAAAATGCGTTATAATATGTTTATGGCTCCTTATCTACACCGACCTGAGGGAGTTCCGTATAATGCATTGCTGATTAATACGTACCTACAGAGCCCTTTTGTAGCGTTATTATTATTAAATTATAAATGGTATTGATTATAGCATTAGTAGTATAAATTAATAGCACCTAATAGTCTTAGCCTACCAATGCCAGTAATCATGTTGAAAAATGCCTGTCCTATTCGTTTTGTATCTATGTTCGAAAGAAACGTGAAAGTTAACAGCCAGTTTTGAACTTGTATTTATGCCTGACGACCCTACAGCTTTTTAGCAGAAGTGATCGGGAAGAGGATCAGAATTTGTCTGAAATTGAGATCGAAATAGCGCAGAAAAGCTTCGTAAAACCGCCAGCCTCTTACCTCAGCTCCGACTTAGCAATTTTGTAGCAATTACCACTTATTACTAACCGATATTGTTAATTACGGGGAAACTGTAAAGTCCCTCGAATAAGTGGGGATAGCTACCTGGTAAACCCTGTGTTGCAGTGGGAAGGGGTGAAGGCTGAAGGCTTGTTGGAACTGTGAAGCACAGTAAGCGATATACTGCAGGACGGAAGAGCAGGCAATCACCTGTGTAATGGAAGAAGACAATTGAAGTCGTTAAGCGTTAGTTTGTCCCTCCGCTGTTACCTTTGAAAGCGTTCAGTTCAAGTTCTTCCTCGACATCCCACCGCCCGACACAGCTCCAAGTAGCCTTTGCAACACCTCCGTTCTGAACAATGGCCAGCGGAGATGTCTCCCCTCATTAATTAGCCTTGTGTATTCATTAGCGCTCGAAACCTTTTAACAGCTGCCGATCTGAGTGCATTCCACCTCTAAAGCCACCTCTGAGCACCAGGTACTTAGCACACTTTCACACCGTACTTACCGAAACTCCGGAAGCTCTATGAGTAGGTATATAATTTTATTTATTTGTTTAAATTATTTAACTAATTAATTTCACCTTATTTAACTAATTCATATATTTTGGTTTATTATTCTGTGAATATCCATGTATTCGCTCAGGGAGATATTTTTGGAACACCCCCTCAAAATCTTTTTCTTTTACGTTCCAACGTGTCTGTCCGCTGAGTCATCAATATCTATCTTCATTTTCGGTCTAAAAAATTCGTACTTTGCAGCCCTATCGGAAAATACCGAAGGGTGTTATGGGTGAAAAATAGTAGTAAAAATAGGGGTTTTTTTGGTAATGCGAGCTTGTGAGGTATCGTTTTCCATGTTTTTTAGGGCGAGAAGACCGAATATGAAGTCGATTTGACCAAAGAGTGGAAAATTGGGGTTCTAACGAAATTTAAACTCCCGAAATTCATTTGTTATTAATCAAAAACCTGGGAAATTGTCTGAAATGACTATAAATTTGTATAATAACACTAGAAGTATAGTATCAACAGGTGAATTAATACAGTTAAATGACAATATCAATGATCAAAGGTAGGTAATTTGTGAAAAGTAGGAGCCTAATTGGTGGGACAAAATTGGTGGAAACCATAAAAAATAACTATTTCAATTATTGCACATGAAGGAAACAATAAATGAACAGCCAACATTTCTGTAGGTATATCCAGTAGAATAATAAATCCATGTGATAAGGACTTTGCAAGCGTTTTTTCGTGTACAGCAAAAACGCTCTTTAATTGGCCGTATATCCAAGTTCCTTTCTATACGGACTGCCCAGGGAAAAAGTTACCATGGCCCAAAAAAAAAAACTTTAAAATTTGATTTCAGAATCTTATTTTTTAATATCATATCATGTACCTATACGAATACTGAAAGTTCTACGGCATAAAAATATATCCATAGTTACAAAACTGTCGTTCCAAGCGATTCAATAAAATATTGCATGAGAAATATAAACACACAAATATAAACAATCGACCCCCCCCCCCCCCCACCAATAAACCTTCTCCCCTTAATTTTCTCGGGTTCTCTCCTGTCAGAGGAGTCGTCGAGATCCTACATTACTCTTTAATTTCCCCAGTACCTACAGTAGATGCAGAGTACAGTTAGGTTAGTACGGTTAGTTTAGTAAGGTTATAAATTCTGAATATTCGAAACTGTTTAAAAGCAATTAAAAAATTTAACTATAATTTCGACCTAAGTTGGAAGTTGGTACTTGACGTGGTACCCTCAGCCGCGATCCACTCACATAAATGATAGATTTAACCAATAAATACGGAGAACGACGAGCTGAGCGACGCCTCGGGAAAAGGATCAGAAGGGTCCCCTCGATCAAGCTCCCAACGTTTCTCAACGGTCGCAACGGCCGTTGACAGACGGGGGACGAGGTGGAGGCACCTTTATATACCGCCCGGCTCGCCCAGCTCTTATTCATTCGACCGGCAGCTCTTTTTTTTGTTGTTGTATTATTGTCAATGTTTTCTTGCCAAAAAGGCAGAGAGAGCCTTCGGGCTCTATTTTTGTGCAAGTCTATAAATAAAATAATCAATCAATCACTCTGTCACCCTTACTCGCATTTGCTGTGTTGGTAACCACGGGATGCTCTCTCTCCTCTAATACTCGCTGTGGTGATAACCCCGGGACGCTCCTTCATCTAGCACTCGCTGTGGTGATAACCGCGGGGAGCTAGCCTCCTTCTCCTTCCACGTCTGCTGTGGTGATAACCCCGGGACGCTCCTTCATCTGGCACTCGCTGTGGTGATAACCGCGGGGAGCTAGCCTCCTTCTCCTTCCACGTCTGCTGTGGTGATAACCCCGGGACGCTCCTTCATCTGGCACTCGCTGTGGTGATAACCGCGGGGAGCTAGCCTCCTTCTCCTTCCACGTCTGCTGTGGTGATAACCCCGGGACGCTCCTTCATCTGGCACTCGCTGTGGTGATAACCGCGGGGAGCTGCTTCCTTCTCCTTCCACGTCTGCTGTGGTGATAACCGCGGGACGCTCCTTCATCTGGCACTCGCTGTGGTGATAACCGCGGGGAGCTGCCTCCTTCTCCTTCCACGTCTGCTGTGGTGATAACCGCAGGGCGTTCCCTTATCAAGCACTCGCTGTGGTGATAACCACGGGGTGCTAGAATCCTTCTCCTTCCACGTCTGCTGTGGTGATAACCGCGGGGCGTTAGTCCTCCTTAACCTCACCCTCAACAACCGCTCACCGCAGTGATGTATAGAAAAGAAGAAATACTTACCTGAATACCTGATTTCATCGGCCTAACGGACGAAACTACCCTTCTGGTGATTGTTAATTACTGGGGGTTTGGAACTTGAAATTAGCCGTCGTCATTTGGGTCAACTCCGACGAAAACCTTCCGAGCAGATCAATAGCCTTTTCAGCTTGAGATACTCGTTGATGGGTATAATTTAAATTACAGATAGATAACAGTGGATCTTATAATAATGGGTGGGCATTGAAACAGCATTGATTTCTCTGTCGGCATTTGCACTGTCACAGTCTTGGAGTGCACCTCGGGGATGATGCTAACGTGCTAAGCGATGGTTGAACGTTGAAAGCCCTCCGCCGGGTTATAATAGACACGGAATAATTAGAAAGGGTGCGAAATTAGTTGGGGAAAGGGCCTCCGTGATCCTGCATAACACGGACTCGCCTCGATTGGGGCCCTGGCCGAGCCTGATAGCGGACCTAATTGCCGGGGCGAGATTTCAAGGGGGTTAGGGTGATTCGGATAAATTAGAGAAGAGACGAGGACGGAGGGACACTACTGCCGCTCAATTTACTGCCGCAATGGACAATCGGAAAATTATGTATCAAAATTCTGCCAATTACGATTTTGGTTTATTTATCCTGTGAATAATACAACTATGCAATCGCTCAGCAAGAAATTTTTATAACACCCCCTCAAAATTTTTTTCTTTTACGTTTCAAGGTGTGCAAATTCCAAAAAGAAAAAATGCAATGTCCGTCCGCCGTCCGCAGTATCACGCATATCTACTTCAGTTTCGGTCTAAAAAATTCGTTCTTTCGCACACAGGCTCCATCTGGGCCCTAGTTGTGTCCCAAAACTTTGCAGCCAGATCGGAATACACCCAGGGGTGTTAGGGTGAAAAATGGGGGTAAAAAAGGGGTTTGGTGGTGTTTTAGTAACATGAGCTTGTGAGGTATCGTTTTCCATGTCTTTTAGGACGAGGAGACCGAATATGAAGTCGATTTCAACCAAGGAGTGGAAAAATGAGGTTCTAACGAAGTTTCAATCTTAAATTTATGTTAAAATTCGGTCTAAAATCGTCGTTCTTCCTATTTGGGAACACATTTGGCTCCTAGTTGTGCTCCGAAGCTCGGCAGCCCGATCAAAATACACCCACGGGTGTTACGGGTGAAAAATGGGGGTAAAAATAGGGTTTTTTGAGGGTTTAGTGAACATGAGCTTGCGAGGTACCGTTTTCCATGTTTTTTTAGGGCTAGAAGACCGAATATGAAGTTGATTTTGACCAAAGAGAGATGAATTGAGGTTTTAACGAAGGCTGAACTCCCAAAATTTATTTTTTATGAGCCAAAAACCGGAGAAATTGTCTGAAATCGCCATCAACTTGTATAATAACACTGGAAGTAGTTGCAACAGGATAATCAAGACAATTGAATTGTTCTATCAATGATCAAAAATGATTTGTCAAAAATAGGAGCTTATATCGTGTTTTTGGCGGACAAAATTGGTGGAAACCATCAGCAATAGCTATTTCAATAATTGCACATGAAATAAACAATATATGTATTTCCAGCATTTCTGTAGTTATGTCCAATAGAGTAATAATAGTTTTATTTTTATTTTTCGGATTCTACGTATCTTGAAACAGAAACCATCATCAGATTTGGGGGGGGGGGGGGGGGGGGGGTACAAAAGTTGTTTCAGTGCTCGATTCCAAAGGTTCATGGTTGAAAATTATAAATCAAAATAAACCATTTACTTATACGACGAAAATCGCTTTCGTACAGTGTTTTCCGGTAGACACTGGGGCATCAGTGGTTTGAAAAACTTGAATTTCCAAAACTGTAACTTAAGCCCAACTGCCTGTTCACCCACTGTTCACTGTTTTAGGACTTCTCTCGGCTAAACGTAGAGGACTGTTGGGACCTGGATCACTGTGCTTCGTTTTCTGTGTGAATTGTTCATCAAATTCCGCAAACTTCCTCGTCGGTATCGATCTTGATTTAATAATATTTAAGAACCAGCCAACTTTGTATGCCCCGAAAAAAAAAAAATTCCTACGCTGAGCAGTTAAGCGAGTTTTATAACCCTCGATTGGGAAGGTTGGTATTTCGTCGAGGCAATTAGCTGAATAAATTTAGCGGCGGAATTCCGATGTACGTTCCAAACTTTTTTTGCGTTCCCTTTGTGCGTTGATATCGCCATTTTGGACCAGAGCGAAAATATTTTTCCGTGGCCCCGAGCTGCAGTCATTCAGAACTCCATTATCCTCGTGCCGCGGCATAACTCGCCGTGAAAAGGCGTATGGCTTTTTCTCCGCGTATTCCGTCGGATGAAAAAAAAGTTTGTAAACGGTTTCTTTTCCCGTGGATCCGATGTTTATCTGGAGGTAGGTCAAGAGGAAAATGAAGAACAATTATTATAATAGACGCGGTGGGTTGGTCACTGGACGAGGCAGGGGAAATTGCTCAAAATTGATCTGAAGAACCGACCATCGGTTTCAAAGACCTCGGATTACGTTTATGCCCGAAGAATTTCACAATATAATTTTGGGGGCAGTCAGGGGGAGACAGTTATTTGATAGCAATACTTATCGTGGGATTTGAACAGAACATGCAAAGAATTCATGAATGAATACACCGTATATTTAGCATCCAAACTTTCAGTTTTCTTCAGTGTCCAGGGGCCCGTCCCAAATATAAAGACTGTTCACTCTGCACTCTTCAAATCCACACTCTGCACTTAGCGAACGAATTTCCATTCCTAAAGAACGCTGTTGATTTGAACAGGAAGACTGAAATGCAAAGTGTAGAACTGCGGAGTTTTGCCTTTGAACAGTTCCGTTCCTAAAGGTTATATATCGCAAAATGCAAAGTGAAGAGTCTGCGTTTCAATGTTGATGGTTTAAAACATTGAGAGTTTACAACATTTTTGCAGTCCCAAATGACAAAAATGTTGTAAAACCCAACATCGAGAGCTGCAGCTAAACAACACCGAGAGTTTACAACATTTTTGCAGTCCCAAATGACAAAAATGTTGTAAAACTCAACATTGAGAGCTGCAGCTAAACAACACCGAGAGTTTACAACATTTTAGCAGTCCCAAATAACAAAAATGTTGCAAAACCCAACATTGAGAGCTGCAGCTAAACAACACAGAGAGTTTACAACATTTTTGCAGTCCCAAATGACAAAAATGTTGTAAAACCCAACATTGAGAGCTGCAGCTAAAACAACACAGAGAGTTCACAACATTTTTGCAGTCCCAAATGACAAAAATGTTGTAAAACCCAACATTGAGAGCTGCAGCTAAAACAACACAGAGAGTTCACAACATTTTTGCAGTCCCAAATGACAAAAATGTTGTAAAACCCAACATCGAGAGCTGCAGCTAAACAACACCGAGAGTTTACAACATTTTTGCAGTCCCAAATGACAAAAATGTTGTAAAACTCAACATTGAGAGCTGCAGCTAAACAACACCGAGAGTTTACAACATTTTAGCAGTCCCAAATAACAAAAATGTTGCAAAACCCAACATTGAGAGCTGCAGCTAAACAACACAGAGAGTTTACAACATTTTTGCAGTCCCAAATGACAAAAATGTTGTGAAACCCAACATTGAGAGCTGCAGCTAAACAACACTAAGAGTTTACAAAATTTTTGCTGTCCCAAATGACAAAAATGTTGTAAAACCCAACATTGAGAGCTGCAGCTAAAACAACACAGAGAGTTCACAACATTTTTGCAGTCCCAAATGACAAAAATGTTGTAAAACCCAACATTGAGAGCTGCAGCTAAACAACACTGAGAGTTTACAACATTTTTGCAGTCCCAAATGACAAAAATGTTGTAAAACCCAACATTGAGAGCTGCAGCTAAACAACACTAAGAGTTTACAAAATTTTTGCTGTCCCAAATGACAAAAATGTTGTAAAACCCAACATTGAGAGCTGCAGCTAAAACAACACTAAGAGTTCACAACATTTTTGCAGTCCCAAATGACAAAAATGTTGTAAAACCCAACATTGAGAGCTGCAGCTAAACAACACTGAGAGTTTACAACATTTTTGCAGTCCCAAATGACAAAAATGTTGTAAAACCCAACATTGAGAGCTGCAGCTAAACAACACTAAGAGTTTACAAAATTTTTGCTGTCCCAAATGACAAAAATGTTGTAAAACCCAACATTGACAGCTGCAGCTAAACAACACTAAGAGTTTACAAAATTTTTGCTGTCCCAAATGACAAAAATGTTGTAAAACCCAACATTGAGCGCTGCAGCTAAAACAACACCGAGAGTTTACAACATTTTTGCAGTCCCAAATGACAAAAATGTTGTAAAACCCAACATTGAGAGCTGCAGCTAAACAACACTAAGAGTTTACAACATTTCTGCAGTCCCAAATGACAAAAATGTTATAAAACCCAACACTGAGAGCTGCAGCTAAATAACACTGAGAGTTTACAACATTTTTGCAGTCCCAAATGACAAAAATGTTGCAAAACCCAACATTGAGAGCTGCAGCTAAACAACACCGAGAGTTTACAACATTTTTGCAGTCCCAAATGACAAAAATGTTGTAAAACCCAACATTGAGCGCTGCAGCTAAAACAACACAGAGAGTTTACAACATTTTTGCAGTCCCAAATGACAAAAATGTTATAAAACCCAACACTGAGAGCTGCAGCTAAAACAACACAGAGAGTTTACAACATTTTTGCAGTCCCAAATGACAAAAATGTTGTAAAACCCAACATTGAGCGCTGCAGCTAAAACAACACAGAGAGTTTACAACATTTTTGCAGTCCCAAATGACAAAAATGTTATAAAACCCAACACTGAGAGCTGCAGCTAAAACAACACTAAGAGTTTACAAAATTTTTGCTGTCCCAAATGACAAAAATGTTGTAAAACCCAACATTGAGCGCTGCAGCTAAAACAACACAGAGAGTTTACAACATTTTTGCAGTCCCAAATGACAAAAATGTTATAAAACCCAACACTGAGAGCTGCAGCTAAAACAACACAGAGAGTTTACAACATTTTTGCAGTCCCAAATGACAAAAATGTTATAAAACCCAACACTGAGAGCTGCAGCTAAACAACACCGAGAGTTTACAACATTTTAGCAGTCCCAAATAACAAAAATGTTGCAAAACCCAACATTGAGAGCTGCAGCTAAAACAACACAGAGAGTTTACAACATTTTTGCAGTGTCCCAAATGACTCTGCGGTGGAACGAAATGATTTCCAAATCGGTTTTAGCGAAATTTCGAAGAAAAGGAAGCTATTGTTCTCGGTCCAAAATTTTTAAAACTCGAATTTCCGAAAGATTTGTATACCAAAATCCGTTTCAGACCATCCTGAATTCACTGCCGAAAGACACCAAAAATTATATGTATATATATTAATTGCTATGCAATTTTAACGCCGGGGGTCATGTGAAAAAAATGTCCTGTCACAATATCCTGTCACAAAAACGCGTCACGCAAAGAGGAATGTGATGAAGATGAGCACAAAGAGGAATGTGATAAAGATGAGCACAAAGAGGAATGTGATAAAGATGAGCACAAAGAGGAACGTGATAAAGATGAGCACAAAGAGGAATGTGATAAAGATGAGCACAAAGAGGAATGTGATAAAGAATTACCATTGTTATCTTTGTTACCTATGAATAACTAGTTACCTACATTTCATGGTAACGTTTAAACAGAATCGTTTTATTTTTTTGTGTGTTGGTGGTGTGGGGGGGGGGGGGGGTAAATTGCATAGCAAATTCTCCTTTGTTATACGAAGTATAAGAACACATCCTTCGGGGGTGAGGAACGGCGAAGCCGTTCCGAGGGGGCGGAGCCCCCTTTGGGGGTCCAGGGGGCTTGCCCCCTGGCGAGGCCCGAAGGGCTGAGTATATATATATTTATATATTTATATATTAATTGCTATGCAATTTTAACGCCGGGGGTCATGTGAAAAAAATGTCCTGTCACAATATCCTGTCACAAAAACGCGTCACGCAAAGAGGAATGTGATGAAGATGAGCACAAAGAGGAATATGATAAAGATGAGCACAAAGAGGAATGTGATAAAGATGAGCACAAAGAGGAACGTGATAAAGATGAGCACAAAGAGGAATGTGATAAAGATGAGCACAAAGAGGAATGTGATAAAGAATTACCATTGTTATCTTTGTTACCTATGAATAACTAGTTACCTACATTTCATGGTAACGTTTAAACAGAATCGTTTTATTTTTTTGTGTGTTGGTGGTGTGGGGGGGGGGGGGGGGTAAATTGCATAGCAAATTCTCCTTTGTTATACGAAGTATAAGAACACATCCTTCGGGGGTGAGGAACGGCGAAGCCGTTCCGAGGGGGCGGAGCCCCCTTTGGGGGTCCAGGGGGCTTGCCCCCTGGCGAGGCCCGAAGGGCTGAGTATATATATTTATATATTTATATATTAATTGCTATGCAATTTTAACGCCGGGGGTCATGTGAAAAAAATGTCCTGTCACAATATCCTGTCACAAAAACGCGTCACGCAAAGAGGAATGTGATGAAGATGAGCACAAAGAGGAATATGATAAAGATGAGCACAAAGAGGAATGTGATAAAGATGAGCACAAAGAGGAACGTGATAAAGATGAGCACAAAGAGGAATGTGATAAAGATGAGCACAAAGAGGAATGTGATAAAGAATTACCATTGTTATCTTTGTTACCTATGAATAACTAGTTACCTACATTTCATGGTAACGTTTAAACAGAATCGTTTTATTTTTTTGTGTGTTGGTGGTGTGGGGGGGGGGGGGGGGTAAATTGCATAGCAAATTCTCCTTTGTTATACGAAGTATAAGAACACATCCTTAAGGGGTGAGGAACGGCGAAGCCGTTCCGAGGGGGCGGAGCCCCCTTTGGGGGTCCAGGGGGCTTGCCCCCTGGCGAGGCCCGAAGGGCTGAGTATATATATATTTATATATTTATATATTAATTGCTATGCAATTTTAACGCCGGGGGTCATGTGAAAAAAATGTCCTGTCACAATATCCTGTCACAAAAACGCGTCACGCAAAGAGGAATGTGATGAAGATGAGCACAAAGAGGAATATGATAAAGATGAGCACAAAGAGGAATGTGATAAAGATGAGCACAAAGAGGAACGTGATAAAGATGAGCACAAAGAGGAATGTGATAAAGATGAGCACAAAGAGGAATGTGATAAAGATGAGCACAAAGAGGAATGTGATAAAGAATTGGTGGTGTGGGGGGGGGGGGGGGTAAATTGCATAGCAAATTCTCCTTTGTTATACGAAGTATAAGAACACATCCTTCGGGGGTGAGGAACGGCGAAGCCGTTCCGAGGGGGCGGAGCCCCCTTTGGGGGTCCAGGGGGCTTGCCCCCTGGCGAAGCCCGAAGGGCCGAGTTATATTTATATATTTATATATGTATGTGTCATTCCAGACGATAACTCTCGAAAGAATTGAGATAAAAAGTTCAAATTTGCGCGAAAAATCTGTCTTGCCAATCGACAGGCTAAGTTCGAAGATGGGCAGAATCGGGTCACTCTAAGGGGGAGTTTTGGGGAGTTTTAGGGGGGGGGGGGAAATTACCCATAAATTCCCAAAATGAAAAAGTCTGACAAGTGACACCTCATTTTAAAGGTTTTTGTACGCTGAACACGATGGTGAAATCAGAATTGCGATATCTCATTCCATTCTCAAACTGGAGCTCTTTGAAGATGAAGGAACGTGGTTATTTCTTGAGATGTTCTTCCTGGTTCGTCTGCTCTAATCTGATAACGGAATGGGATATCGCAATTCTGACTTCACCATCGTGTTCAGCGTTGGAAAATCTACAAACCGAGGTGTTACTCGGCAAAAATGGAACAAAAAATTTGTTACGTATCCAATACCTACTCTTCTGGTATTCAAAACATTTTTGATTTCCCCCTCCCCCTCCTTCCACCCCAAATTTTACTTTGCGTAAAACTACTCCTGTTTTAATTTTGTATGGTATCAAGTTGGGAAAACATTGGCCGAAAATTAATTTTCAGAAAATTTTAGGCGGAGGAGGAAGATGCCGAAAACTTCGAAAATTCGCTCTTATAGCCATGCTGCATGACTGTGGTTTTTTAGGTTTCATTTCTTCGTTAAATTCAGTGTTTGGTAGAGTGCCAATAAAAATAAGATAATTCAATATTTCGATTAGGTCAAAAGGTGGCCCAGTTAGTGTGAGGGCAACCATTTAAAATACCATCGAAGTTAGTTCCATGAGGCCACCAAAATACTATTCATTTGGGAGGAAAAAAATGTTTGGAAGCGACAGGTTGTTGTATATAGTTTGTGTATAAAAATTTACTACCTAACCTAATTGTAATGTAGGTACCTAATTTTTTTTTAAATAATGGTAAATTTCTGATAATTCTCATCAGAGGATGATGATGAGGATACTGAAGTGCTTGAAAGATGAATCAAAGCCAATTGTTGCTCCACGTTTATTTTCTACAATACACCTTTGTGGCAGTAAACTACCTACTTAATTCAGGAAAATTGAATAGACCTTACGTTTGATGGGGGACTGAAGAAAGAGAGACGGAAAACGGCCAAAAACTCTATTTCTCTATTATTTTCTAAAGTTCTTCCAAAAGTTCTATTTTTACAAATGAAAAAAACCAAAATATTCCAATAATTCCAGCGAGATAGATAATATCTATCTTATAATATCTTATATCTATCTTATATATTATATTATAATAGGTTGCTGGTGATATTTTGAAAACGGTAAATGTTTATTGAAAAATGTATCTCATCTGCAGTATTTACTCGGGTGAAGTCGTGGAAATATCGCCAGGTCGGCCATCGATGGCGGCCCCTCCACGTCTCGACGCCCATCCGGAAGAGATGTGGGCCAGCCGTGTGGAAGGTATACTCGGCCGAGTGAACCCTCACGATTTACCCATATTTCTGTAACCGAGAGGTTAATGTCTTCTTGAAGACCGTATATCCTCAGTTCCTTTGAAATATGCCGTGGGGGGCCCCTCTGTTCGAGCGTGGCTCGTTTACGGTTCTGCATCGATCCACCATCGCCGCAGATCCATCAAGTGATTTGAGTGGGAAGAAAGACACCTCGATTGCGTCATATATAATAAATGAGCGTCTAATACACTGAAATACATGTAAACCAACTCGAGCTCGCCAGCTATAATGGGTTTTGGATATTTTTCAAAATTAAGCGACAAGTCAGAAAAAGGAGGTCTTCCCCTAGGGCCAAGCATATAATTTACTTCCCCTTCTCTGAATCCTATTGTAGACATTAATCGATTACTTAAGGGTTTTTGAAATTTTGAGTTGATTCCGATGGGAAATAGTGCGAGTTCCAAATCGGTCCGTCCCTCAGGCTGAACTTGTGAGTGCCTCATCAGATGTCGCTCAGTAGGTTTGTTCGCACTGACCGTCTGACAGTTGTCTGACCGCCAGAAAGGCAGTGATTCTCCTACTCTTTTAAGAACTGTATAATATCCACGGCTGGTTTGCAGTGTTTTCCTGACCATCCAAAGCCAGTTTTCTTATCGTCATTCCAGTCCACAGAAGACAGTGCGGACGAGTTACTGCCCATGCACCGACTTCTTGATTCCCAACTATTATCAAACCGAACCCCTTCTCAGACGCTTATCAAGGCGGTATTGGATCATGGATCGTTTCTCACGGGTTTTCTAGGAGACAGCCGACATTCAGAAAACGCTGCAAATTATTACACAACGGTTTATTATGTAGCTGTATAGATGCTCCTTCTGCGTAGACCACTGTTTCAGTGGTCAGTACCCTCGAGATCCCCCAGGAAAGACCTAAATCGAGTACTGGAGCCGGCCCGGGAATTAAAGTTTCATACAAACGCGCGGAATTCAATAATTCAATCATTCATCATTCATCATTTTTTGTAGTTATTCATGAAGGCTGGGCTGGGCTGTATAGATGCCCTAAATCGAGTATTGAGCCAGCCCCGGGAATTACATTTCATAATTGTTGTTATTCATGAAACATAACGTTTATTCAAGCTACAAAAGTACCTATCAACAAAATCTAAAAGAGCCATCAGTTGTCAAATGAAATAATATCACAGAAGAACTAACTCGACTTCATACTCCGTGATTATAATCCAGGTGCTCCCTAGCAATGATAATTTCGGGCTAATTCCCAATTGTTGTAGCGTCCCTAGCAATGATATCTGGGCTGAATGTATACAATTTCATTCATTCTCCTGTTGAAGAAGCCTGTCGGTACATCTGGGCCTTACTGTGAACAAACGGCTGGACGTACAATGCTCCGGGTGGTCTCAAAAAACTCCCAAGTTCGAGAGAACTATTTAAAACCGTAATCAAATTCGAGATAACGGCGTCCTGGAAACTTCAACCCCTATTTTTCACCACTAAGGGATGACTGACATTAATGCCGAGCTTCGAGGACCAACTAGACCCCAAATGGGACCTAAAAACCAAATTTCATTAATTTTGGATCATGGGAACCAAGAAAAGTGCGAAATACGGCGTACGGCGGACTACATATACCTTGAAACGGAAACCATCAAATTTTGAGGGGGGGGGGGGGTTAAAAAATTTTAATGCTCGATTCCAAAGGTTCATTACTGAAAATAATAAACCAAAAGCCAGTGCGAACGGAACCTGATGTTTCAAGATGAAAATTCGCAAGGCGAAAATTCGCTCATATGCTCATGCAGCAACATGTTCATGGCATTTTTCCAACTCAGCCACTCTTTCCACTCTTGCCACATTATTATTTTCTCTAGGTATCAGGAGACGATCTTCTATATATCTCTCTCTATATATATATATATATATCAATCGATATATCTATCGATCCTATATATATGTATAATATATCAATATCTTTCACACTGGTGGGAATGCAGTACTACTAAATGAAAGCTGTCGAATAGGAAGCGTTGACAGGAATCTCGAACAAAAGAGTTCGTGGAGATAGGATCGAATGTACCCCCGGTGGGCAGAACGGAGTAGGCAGGTACCGCACATCCCATTGGAGAACCGTGGAAGATGATGTGATAATGGAGTCTATCGGGGACCGTGGGGACACGACTCGGGTCGCTTTTGAAAAACAACGAGTTGCTGTCCACCGTGGGTAACTTATGGACGTGTGACTAACTCACCTTCAATAGCTCAGAGTATAACTTCATACATCACGCGAACAGGACCAACCTGCCTGACCCGACTGCGACGTTGCAAGTTTTGATGCCGATGAATAAACGCTGCAAATCCCTGCACAACGGTTTATTATTTTGTATAGAATACCCTTCTGTTACAGATCACAGCTCTATGTATAGATAACCCGTCTATGTAATATGATATGTACTATTCTATTATATGCATATTATGTAGATCGCAGACACTCCGTAGGTTAGTACCTAACCCCGTACTCGTTACTAGGTACCTACCTAAATCACGAGTTAAATGTTGCTAAAATAATTCTGCCGATGACAAACAGTACCTAACAAAAAGAAACACACATAATGAAGTTCTGAAAAGAAATTGTTGATGAGGAGTGAAAAAAGTTGCAAAAGTACCTACCAACAAACTCCAGCCCCTTCTACGTAGATGGTATAATGAACCGTTGTGTAATAATTTACCGTTGAGTAATGATTTACCGTAGTAATAATTTACCCATCAATAATACTTCAACGTTTGTTCAAGTTTCACTACCTACCAACAAACTCCAATAGAGCCATCATTTTTCAAATGAAATAATATCACAGAACAACCAACTCGACTTCATACTCCGCCAATATAATCAGGTGATCCCTACCAATGATTGGCCGTATTCACAAATTCCTATTGTGGGCGCGTCTCTGGTTACGAGATTTGGTTTGGATTGTATACAATTTCATTCACACTGGAGTCGAAAATGCCTGTCGGTGCAAACTTCGGGGCCTTACTGTGAACGAACGGCTGGACGTACGATGCTCCGGATGGTCTTAAAAAACTCGCAAGTTCAAGAACTATTTAAAACCGTAAAAATATTTACGTAAAAAAATGGTATAGGCGTTTTGAAAATTTCAACCCCTATTTTGAACCCCTTAGAGATGACTCACAGTAACGTCGAGCTTCGAGGACCAACTAGACGCCGAACGGAACCTATAACCCGAATTTCATCAATTTTTTTTCATGGTAACTAAGAAAAGTGGCCCGTACGGCGTACGGCGTACGGCGTACGGCGTACGGCGGACAGACAGAAATATTTTTATTGCAGTTTTGGATTCTACATATCTTGAAACGTAAACCATCAAATTTTGAGGGGGGGTAAGAATTTTTTTTTTCATGCTCGATTCCAATGGTTCATTATTGAAAATAATAAACCAAAATTGTCAATAACACAAGTACAGTTCAGATTGGGATTTTTTTTCACTACCCACTTCGGTATCTGAATGTGGAGCTTCTAGTTTTAGTGCGTCCTCTGTATAGTTAGCACAGTAAATTGAACCTTGTCTTCACTAAACCATTCAGTCATGGCCCACCTTGGGTTGATCCATGCAATAAGTTTGATTAATTATGTTTGTTGCGATGCTTACTCCTTTCTTGTGATACTTTCTGTTACGGGTTGATGGTTTGTACGTGTGATGAATTTAAATTGTGAGCTTCATCACGAGCGGTGTGAGGATATGCCCAGGCGGGTTATGAGCGAATCACCACCCTTCTTCCTGGGATCTTTTTGGAGGTGTCCGTTGGTTATGGGCGTACCACCACCATGCACGGAATCTTTTCGTGGGATGCTGCCTGTTAATGTTATGGGCCGACCACCACCATGACCAGGATCTTTTTGGAGGTGCCCAGGCGGGTTATGAGCGAATCACCACCCTTTTTCCTGGGATCTTTTAGGTTGTTTGGCTGTTGGTTATGGGCGGACCACCACCCATGCACAGCATCTTTTAGGAGAGGAGAGAGAGATGAGGTAAGGAGGAGAGAGAGTAGTCAGCGACTAGAGGAGAGCGTAGAATGAGGAAAAAGAGGCAGGCGCCGGGTATTTATAGACCCTGTAGTCGTCTCCCTACATCCCTTAGTTGATAGGGGATGGTGGGGACCCAGGTTAGGCTTCTACCTCCTGCGTCTTTCGTCCCCACTTCTGCGTGTTTATTTGCGAGATCTAAAGTTGGCGAATACAATGGTTGTGGGTCTGGGAGGAACCACGACAGTACGCATAAACTGGTAGACCCCAGCAGAGGACACACTTGAATCATCCTGAACGGGGATTTTACTCTTACCGTAGAGATACCCTTACAAAAATCAAATACAGGCAACCGTTACGAAAAGCAGAAACCGTTTTTTAAAAGATTGCTTAATAGTTTGTTGTTGGAACAAAATTTTTCTCTCCCGTAGATCATGAAATTTTAGGAGCATTAAACCTGCCTGGTCCAGCAGCACCCCCAACCAAGAGATGGCGCTGTGGACCGTCTGGCGGGAAGTTGTTTTCACGAAGGCCGGCAGAGTTCGCAGCTTTGAAACCTGCTGCATATAAACTGTATATAAACCTACTATGCTGCAGATAACCTGTACTGCGTATAACCTGCACTGCATATAACCTACTATACTGCCTATAACCTGTATTGTACTGCACATAACCTGTACTGCATATAACCTGCACTATATATAACCTACTATACTGTATATAACATGGACTGCATATAACCTGTACTGCATAAATATAACCTGCACTACATATAACCTACTATACTGCCTATAACCTGTATTGTACTGCACATAACCTGTACTGCATATAACCTGCACTGCATATAACCTACTATACTGCCTATAACCTGTATTGTACTGCACATAACCTGTACTGCATATAACCTGCACTACATATAACCTACTATACTGTATATAACCTGTACTGCAGTGCATATAACCTGCACTGCATATAACCTGTACTGCATATAGGTAGCCTACTATGCTGCATATAACCTGTACAACTGTACTGCATATAACCTGTACGGTACTGCATACCGCATATAAACCTAATAAACGGTATACAAACCTACTGCAATTTAGTTTCGACGGATCCCTGTAGAACCAGAAGTCAATCATCGAGCCATTTAACTGCCTCCTCGCTGTTCACCTGTCCATCTCCGAGGAATCCATTCGCGCTGAATATTTCGCCAAGAAGAAACAAGTTTGGACGAAAGTATTATATTATAAGATACCTTCGAAACGCCAGCGATGTCTCTACAAAAATCTACGCAATATCTTCAATTCTCAATTTCTTATTCTAAATAATCGAATGCGTCGATTGAGTAATTTACTATTTCGATGTACAACGTTGGGCCTAACATATACAACCACAGTTGATTCTGGGGGGCCTATTCACTAAAATATATAACGAATAGATATTATCTATTTTGAAAATCTTCTAGAAGAGATAGTCTCCCTCGGGAGACAGTTCTTCCAATGTCTCCCAGGTTCGACTATTTTACTGAATAGCTCTCAACCCGTACTTTGGCTTAGTGAACAGGCCTTTGTAGTTAACAGGTATTGTTGTATTTTGACATTTTTGAGAGTCTACAGGCAAGTCCGGTGGAGCGTTGTGCGAACATCAGGACTTCCTGGACGACCTTGTTAGGGCCAAAGTCACCAAACTTTTTAATCACAATCACCGTTTACTCATTAAACCGAAGATATCAGGTGTTGAACACCGGTGCCCAGTTTCACCAACCTCGTTTAAGATAGATCGAGGATCAAAAAATACAAATCGATGATCAAAACTAACCAGCCGATTTTGGGTGTTTAGCGTCCAAAATCAATGTTTGAACACTTCACCGTCTTGCCAGTTCGACCGTTTTCATGTGACCCCTTCTTCTGCTATTATTGTTCTTGACATTATTATTGTTGTATATCCACAAAAATTATTAGGGGACTGATTAGGGCATTTCTGTTGGTATTCGTGGACGAAAATTTCACAATTCGCCGTCTTCGATGGATGAGAGAGAGAACGTATTATTTTGAGCTGGATGTTTTCGATTCTGTGACGAGGTACCTACAACATAATCAAGTGAAAAAGCTTTCAGGCTTTCTCGTTTCCTTGAACTGATGGGAGTGAGAAAAAAATTTACCTGCTTATCAACAAAAAATTTCTAATCGATCATGCAGTTTCTTTGGATAATTATTAATACTGCGATTTAAAAAAAACCATTTTCGGTTTGGGAGATCGGGATTTCGCATTTGCGCAACCATAGTTGAGCTATAAAATTTAAAATTTGCAATAAAACTACAATTCCAATCGCAATGAAATTCATATAGGACAATCAACTATCTGCCCATCAAATTTGAGCGAAATTGGACCATTTGTTAGTGAGAAATTGTGTACGTGACCTGCCTACCTTGGCGGGACATTGATAATATGATGTACGGCATAAAAAATATATTTTATAACAGGTAGTACGACAGATAAAGTCTACCTTCGGTAGTAATGTTAAAATAATTGCGAACAATGTCAACCAAAATCTGTTTTTCACTGCCCTCAAACTTCGGTCCGCGTTTTCATTTTTGCGACGCTGGCTACGTGCTGGTTTCCGCGATTTGGACAGTCAACAAACAAATCGTGAACTCGGAATTGCGGAGAGCGGATGAGAGTAAATTTTGTAATCGTCTCGCAGTTATGGTCCAGTTATGCAAGGAAGTTGAGAAACTAGTTCAAATACGTTGCAGTAGAGCCATTAGCGGTGCGTGGGGTCTGAAAACGAACCAGACCAGAACACAAAACCGACAGATTTGTCTACAAAATACCGCAAGGAACAACACTTCCCTTATTTACTGATTGAGTGATATTCAGCAAAGGCTTATCTCTTTTAATCAACACTCTATCGTCGCATGACAACGTCGACAATTTCTACTGCAACTTAGCCACCGAACTCATGTGTTACAAAAATATAGTAAAATAAACAACAAAACAATGACCCGTCGGCTGGAACCTAATTGAATGGAGAAGCTACTGACTAAAAGCTAGCTAGTTATCTGTGTGTCGACGCCGATCAATCCAGAAACCACAAACAGCAAACAGGAAAAACCGCACAAAGGGCCAAATATAAATCTGTCATCGGAACCGGACGGAACGCAAAACGCGCAAAATTTGACGCAAAAAAAAATTGAAAACTTACAGACTCAACAGAGAAAGCGAATGTGATTCACGTTACAACAAAAACAAATCAAAAGACGAAGAAGCATCTCGTATCCAGATGACAAATTGAATAGAAGGGATCGAATCGATTGTGAAAACGAACGATTTTGGGGTAGAAATGAGTTTCTGGGGACGGGGCCCAAAGTGGGCGTGGCGAGCAACATTTTTACTCCACTGAGCATGCGTGAACGGGCCACTTTTCTCGGTTGCCATGGTAACACTACGTCCCAGGACCTGCCAGTTTCAAAAGCCTAGGTTTCGATTTCGATTGCAGGACATCGATTACTGTCGCTTTATTCTGATAACGTGTTTGGCCTATGGAGCTAATATTAAGGAACCACCATGGATATTGAATATCCATAGCCAGAGAAATCTGGCGAGTGGCTGTTGAACTTTGTGAAAAATGCTAGGTAGGTTAAATATGTTTTTGAATAAAGAATTGAACTTGAAAAAAAAAATGGTATGTATTGAGGGAAATTCAGATGCCAACTGAACAATGGGTGGTATTTTTTACTGTACTGTTTTTTGGTGCCGGGGCAGTGGCTCAATTGGCCTTATGGACGTAACGCTCCTGAGTAGAGCTATTAATAGGTACTTATTATTTAACACAGCCACCTGTGGCTGTCTCCTATAACACCTCCACTCAACAGTATCGTTGAAGTTGTAATACAAAGTAAACTAAACAAACCAGCAGCGGTGCGTGGGCTCTGAAAACGGTGGGGCACCAAACCAGAACACAAAACCAAGATATTTGTCTACAAAATACCTCGAGGCAACAATAAACACCCTTCCCTTATTTACTGATTGATATTCTGCTAATTCCATTTCAATCAACACTCTATCGTCGTACGAAAACGTCCACAATTTCTGCTGCAAATTAACAACTGAATTCACGTGTTATAAAAATATAGTAAACTAAAATATAACAAAACAATGACCCGCCGGCCGGTACCTACTTGCAGAATCGAAGGGATCGAATCGATTGTGAAAACGAACGATTTTGGAGTAGAAATCAGATTTTGGGGACTGGGCCCATTATGGGCGTGGCAAACAACATTTTTACTCTACTGAGCATGCGCGGATGGACCACTTTTCTCAGTTGCCATGGTGACACCAGGTCCCAGGACCCAGAACCTACCCGCCAGTTTCAAAAGCCTAGGTTTCGATTTCGATTGCAGGACATCGATTACTGTCGCTTTATTCCGGTAACATGCTTCGTCTATGGAGCCCACCATGGATGCTTTACAAGAACATTGAATATCCATAGAATTTCCATTCCATAGCCAGAGAAATCTGGCGAGTCGCTGTTGAACTTTGTGAAAAATGCAAGGTACAGTGTAAGGAGAGAAATTCAAATTCCAACTGAACAATGGATTTTTTTTTAAACTTACCTATACCTGTACAGTGTTTTTGGGTGCCGGGGCAGTGGCCCAAGTGGCCTTATGGACGCAACGCCCCTGAAACAAACTAGTGCCTGCCTCATCAAGTTTGTCGAATTGAGCAATAAATACGCCAATGATCAAGAGCTTTCCGGCGTGACCCATCATCACCCTCAGAACGGACCCATACATCTTCAAGACGTTGCTTAGCTGTCCACAATAACAAACTAACCTGAAATAGAGGAACGCGGAATGGTCGGGATGATAACAAATGCATCATCCGTGGAAATGCGTGGGACTATGATTGTCGACAAATCACCTTCTAAATCACTTGCGCCGTTAAGAGAACGACGGGGAGTTCTCTTGCGCCTCTTCTAAAATGGCGGATCTCACGCCCGCGCGCGCCTTGAAACGAGTCGATAAATCGCAAATTGTGCTCGTTTTTATTTCCCGCTCATTTAACGAGAATGAGACGACGCGACGGGTCGAGGGCATAAATCATCAAGTGGCGTCTTCACGAAGGGACCATTCACCAGGGATTTTGAAACTCACGAAAAGGAGACGGTTTTTTCGTCACGTTACTAATATTGAATTGAGGGGCAGAATGGGATCTCAAATTTCGAAAATTCCACAACTATCCTAATTACATCAAACAATAAATTATTATATATTGCTCTGGTTAGAAGTCACCTTGAGTTTGCCTGAATAGTGTGGAATCCCTATATTATATTTTGTACATTGATTCAATAGAGAGGGTACAACACAAATTTTTACAGCATGTACAGTATGTGACTAAACAGTAAGTGATGTCGGAGTGTTTAGGAACCAAGCGATTCACTTAAGTTGAATTCACTTTCTGATCGACGGAAATCTAGTTATAACTATAGTTTTTGTATACAAATTGATAAACGGTTTACACGATGCTCCTATAAAGTGCCATCTTGTTCAACGAGGAATAAAGATTTATTTGCACCAGATTTTAGACGCATAAATTATGCATTTAATAGCCCAATAGCTAGAGTGCAAAGGCTTAATAATAATAATAACGTTAATAATAATAATAACTCTCACAGACTGATTTCGATTTTATTTTTGATAGCGAAAATGTGCCTAAGAGGATTATTTGAACATTTTCCCAACATTAGTCATTATGAGGTACCATTTTTTTCCATAATTTTTTTCCCCGAAAATTGTTTATTTTTCTCTAGCTTTTAAATAATTTTCCAAGGTTTTTTGTTCAGTTGTTGGTGTATTTCTTTTTTTTTGTAACTGGGATTTTATTCCGTTTTCTTAATAAATAAACAACTAAATCAGATTCTCACTTTATGCTGGTTAATATATTTTCCATTTCGAAGCTACAGTTTATGTGATCCAAAATTGATTTGCAATTTAGGAGCTAAAAAAAGGCTGCCCTGCCTCGGCTTGAATGTAATAGAAAATGCAATATTAGCCAGTTCCCAAGAATTTTCCTCATTACAGCTCAGCTGGAAGGAAGTAATGAACAGTACGTGAATAAAAAAATTAATGTGACTACACTGACGATTCCTAAAATGAGTAACTCGCCAAATTGAATAAAACTGAACAAGAAAAGGTTGGCCAGTATGTGGGGGATTCACTGTTTCAAGTTTAGGTGCCTAAGGTGACTGAATAAGCTTGAGTGAAACGAAAGAAAGAGAGAGGTCTCTTGTAGATGAGTTTCTTAGTCGTAAAAATATTCGATTATCAGACTCAGGCCAAATAGGTAAGTAAGTGAGTAAGTATATGTATAGCCATCATATGACACACACCCAATATGAAGATCATTTCCAAATCAGTTCCAACAAACGCCAAAACATTCAACTGGGTCACAGTGAGGAATGGACGTGGGTACGAATTTGCTGCTTTTGAACTCAGAGTCGGATTCAGCACCTCGAAAACCCCCGTATCTAAATTTTCAGCTCCGAAATCCGAGAATTTGGCGGGAATGAGCTATAGAAAAAACGCATGACGTCACCTGGTGTATATAAATATATCTCCCTCTCACTCGGTTCTCACGCGCGTGGGTGAGGGGATAATACATATCAGACGACGTAGCACGCTTTTTCCTTCCATTTTTCACCCACTTCCGTTCATTTCCCACCTATCATACATCACCTTTTTGGAAAGCTCTCCGTTAGACCTACAATTTTAAAGTATAAAAAAAATGCTGCAAATTATTACACAACGGTTTATTATTTACCTATATAGATGGTCCTTTTGTGTAGATCACTGTTTTCTGTGGTCAGTAACCTCGAGCTCCCCCAGGAAAGCCCTAAAACGAGTACTGGAGCCGACCCGGGAATTAAAGTTTCATACAAACGCGCGGAATTCAATAATTCAATCATTCATCATTCATCATTTTTTGTAGTTATTCATGAAACATAAGGTAAATAATAAACCGTTGTGTAATAATTTACCTGTATAAATTCCCCTTCTGCGTAGATTAGTATAATAAACCGTTGTGTAATAATTTACGGTTGTGTAGTAATTTACCGTTGTGTAATAATTTACCTGTATAAATTCCCCTTCTGCGTAGATTAGTATAATAAACCGTTGTGTAATAATTTACAGTTGTGTAGTAATTTACCGTTGTGTAATAATTTGCCGTTGCGTAGTAATTTACACAATAATAAATCGTTGTGTAATAATTTGCCTGTATAGATGCCCTAAATCGAGTATTGAGCCAGCCCGGGAATTCCGTTTCATAATATTGTCGTTATTCATGAAACAAAGTTTATTCAAGTTACAAAAGTATCTACCTATCAACAAAATCCAAAAGAGCCATCTTTTTTCAATGAAATAATATCACAGAGCAACCAACTCGACTTCATACTCCGTGAATATAATCAGCTGCTCGTTAGCAACGATTATCTCGGACCAATTCTCAATTGTTGCTTCGTCCCTAGCAATGATATCTGGGCTGAATGTATGCAATTTCATTCACCCTCCTATGGAAGAAGCCTTTCGGTGCAACTTTCGAACGGCTGGACGTAAAATGCTCCGGGTGGTCTCAAAAAACTCCCGATTTCGAGAACTATTTAAAAGCGTGAAAAAATTCGAGATAACGGCGTCCTGGAAACTTCAACCCCTATTTTTTTATCCCTTAGGGATGACTGACATTTACGCCGAGCTTCGAGGACCAACTAGACCCCAAATGGGACCTATAAACCGAATTTCGTCAATTTTGGTCCTTGTTAACTAAGAAAAGTGCGAAGTACGGCGTACGGCTATAGCGGACGGACAGAAATTTTTTTATTGCATTTTCGGATTCTGCATACCTTGAAACGGAAACCATCAAATTTTGAGGGGGAGGGGGTTAAATTTTTTTTAAATACTTGATTCGAAAGGTTCATTATTGAAAATAATAAACCAAAATTGACGTCCATTCCTCACTACACAATACAAAAGCAAAGGCGGTCAGTCATATGGCTGACTGTAATTTTACAGCGCCTCGCGACGATAAAAAATAACGTCACAAGGTCAGAAATTGGATATGACCACTCCAGTGATCCTGGTCTTGATATTGGGTGTGAGAGTCATATACAGAGCCCTTCAAATGCCACATTGCCATGGCGCCATACAAAAATGCCATATTCTGCCGATTTTTTAATAAATGCCATATTCGGCCGATTTTTGGGAAAATGCCATGTTTTGCCTTTTTTTCGTCAAACTCCTTCAAAAAAATCAAAAAAAAAAAATTGAAGTGAAAATTTCTGAATGACATGAGGTTTCTCGAACCCTGAGGACATTAGTGTAGAGGGATTACTAATGCCTCTAACCCTTTTGGAATGGGGTGCTTCCACGGGTCGCCACTCTGGTGAGGAAGCCACTCTGAAGGAAGGCTGGGAACCTGCTGATGTCCTCTCTATGAAATACCCTGGCAACATCAGCTGATGTGGAGAGGACTTTCTCAAAAATGAAATACCTTCTGAGTGGTCGACGGCTGGGATTTTCAATGGAAAGCGTTGCAGCACACCTTATGTTGTTATTTAATAATAATAATAATAATAATAATAATAATAATAATAATAATAATAATAATAAATTATTTGTATAAAGCTTTGTAAATAAAATAAATTATTTAGTATAAATAACTTGTATGTTGTGATATTGTCGTCTCAGAATAGCTGGGGTGATCGGAGAGGGTTGGAAAATAAGTGCCATATTGAGAGAAATAAGTGCCATATTTGGGCCAAAATAAGTGCCATATTGCCATATTTTTTAGGGCCCTATTTCACAAAACTAAGTGCCATATTGTGAAGGGCTCTGGTCATATATGATGGCTATTCATAAGCCTTCAGGGTGCTGGTAAGTTGTCCTCTGAACCACGACCATGTACCTACCAGAACCAGACCCCACACCACATACTCTTAATATTGTAATCGCCTGGATTTTGGTGAAATCAATTCACAGGGCTTTCATTCCCTGGTATCACTAATTCAACGGAGTTGTTCACATCTGTAAGGTGTGAGGTATTTGTGAGGTATTCTCTCATCATCGGTAAAGGATCTGACTTCGGGGGCGAAACATCTGTCGTCAAGAGGCGCAAGTTGACACTACGAGAGCGTCCGAATCGTCAGAAGACGACAGGAGCAGGTAACAAAAGCGTGTCAAACCCCCCCGTAAAGGCAAAGCCAAATAGGATCAACTTGAAAGGGTCCAGGACGGATGTTTGTGTTTGTTGTGGGTACAGGGATCACCAAGGGAAGATTGATGCTCCCTCAGCCTCCCTGAGTATGCGCCAACTTTACTCCGGAGGAAAGGCTTCAAAAGGAACATCTGTTACAAGCTCTTCTGTCAATCTTCCCGGCCCGGGTCTTTGTAAGCTAATGCGACCTTCCCTTTTCATTTCAAAAAAAAAAAAAACCCACCTCCCGAAGGGAACATCTAGAGGATGACTGTAATATATGATCCTGGTAGTCCTTATAAAACCAGAAGGGAAGGTTATACTCACGGTTATACCTCCGCCTCACCGCCACAATGAGGCGCATTAGCGTTTTCGGTGAGTTTCAAGCCCTAATTCTCTCCGTCTCACCCCCTGGGACTCCCATCAGAAAGATTTGTAAGGCATAGGGAAGGTATGTACAAATGTCTTCTCCGCCATTCTCCGACATCATCCCCCCCCCCCCCCATCGAAGGGGTGTTCTCAGGATTTATGGCCTCGGATGAGTAGTCTGTATCTGGCCCTTCGTCACACAGGCTGCCTTTTCCCACAGTTACACCAAGCTGCTTAGCGAGGGCGAAATTTCCACGTTACCCCATTGGCCCTTCATCACGTCCCACCCTCCTATCATAACGCCCTGAGCGGGAACTCGATTTTAATAATAATGGACTGAGCCCACAGTACGGTCCACATACCTCTACATTTAGTGGGTGCTCTGCTTATTTTCAATTATGCGGCTCATTACTGAAACAACTACTGTAATGAACAATATAACACAAATCCCAGCCCCATGTACTCTGTAATTAAATAAATCCGTGGAGTAACCTAACTACTTGAACTACCCTACAACAGTTGTATTTCAACTGTAAAAATCCCATGTTGAATAATTTATCGCCCTCCAAACTTAAATTGTTTTCAACCATAACGGTTCAATACATAAAATATAGCACGTTCTACCTACAACTATTTTTGATTTGGCGGGATTTATTCCAATTTCGAGTTAAATAGAATTAATTTTGGTTCATTATTTTCAACAATAAACTTTCGGAATCGAGGAAGAAAAATTTACTTATTTTCTCCATCAACACTTGTTTAGTAAAATTGTTCTTTGAAACTGGGGAAAAAACACGTTGCAAATTATTACACATCTGTTTATTATTTACCTGTATAGATGCCCCATTCTGCGTAGATCACTTGTTTTCTGTGGTCAATACCCTCGAGCTCCCCCAGGAAAGCCCTAAATCGAGTACTGGAGCCGACCCGGGAATTAAAGTTTCATACAAATGCGCGGAATTCAATAATTCAATCATTCATCATTCATAATTTTTTGCAGTTATTCATGAAACATAAGGTAAATAATAAACCGTTGTGTAATAATTTACCTGTATAAATGCCCCTTCTGCGCAGATAGTATAATAAACCGATTTTAATAATAATGGACTGAGCCCACAGTACGGTCCACATTATACCTCTACATTTAGTGGGTGCTCTGCTTATTTTCAATTATGCGGCTCATTACTGAAACAACTACTGTAATGAACAATATAACACAAATCCCAGCCCCATGTACTCTGTAATTAAATAAATCCGTGGAGTAACCTAACTACTTGAACTACCCTACAACAGTTGTATTTCAACTGTAAAAATCCCATGTTGAATAATTTATCGCCCTCCAAACTTAAATTGTTTTCAACCATAACGGTTCAATACATAAAATATAGCACGTTCTACCTACAACTATTTTTGATTTGGCGGGATTTATTCCAATTTCGAGTATAATGGAATCAATTTTGGTTCATTATTTTCAACAATAAACTTACGGAATCGAGCAAGAAAGATTAATTTATTTTCTCCATCAACATTTGTTTAGTAATTTTGTTCTCTGAAACTGGGGAAAAACGCATAGCAAATTATTACACAACGGTTTATTATTTACCTGCATAGATGCCCCCTTCTGCGTAGATCACTGTTTTCTGTGGTCAGTATACCTACCCTCGTGCACCCCTCCCCCCCCCCCCTCCCAAAGGAAGACCCTAAATCGAGTGCTGGAGCCATCCGAGGAATTTCAGTTTCATAACTAATATGCGGTAGACTCAAGAGTTCTAACATTGATTATATTTGTTGTTATTCATGAAACATAACGTTTGTTCAAGTTAAAAAACGCTGCAAATCCCTGCACAACGGTTTATTATTTTGTATAGAATACCCTCCTGTTACAGATCACAGCTCTCTGTATAGATAACCCTTCTATATAACATATGTACTATTCTACACATATTATGTAGATCGCGGACCTCCGTAGGTTAGTACCTAACCCCGTACTCGTTACTAGGTACCTACCTAAACCGTTGTGTAATAATTTACCTGTATAGGATCCCCTTCTACGGAGATAGAATAATGAACCGTTGTGTAATAATTTGCCCATCAATAATACTTCAACGGTTGTTCAAGTTGCAAAAGTACCTATCAACAAAATCCAGCCCCTTCTTGGTAGATGAGCCGTTGTGTAATAATTTACCGTTGTGTAATAATTTACCGTTGTGCAATAATTTACCGCGGTGTCATAATTTACCGTTGTGTAATAATTCACCGTTGTGTAATAATTTGCCATTGTTTAATAATTTACCCATCAATAATACTTCAACGTTTGTTCAAGTTTCAGAAGTACCTATCAACAAAATCCAGTAGCCCATCCCTTGTCAAATGAAATAATATCGCAGAACAACCAACTCGACTTCATACAGCCATCCTTGATTATAATCAAGTGCTCCCTAGCAATGATATCTGGGCCGGAGTTATACCGTTTGATTCACGATCGTGTTGACGAAGCTTTTTGGTGCACACGAACGGCTGGACGTACGATGCTCCGGGTGGTCTCAAAAAATTGTTTAGCTCAAGACAAATTTAATAACGTTAAAAAAAACCTTCAATCGAAAGTTTTCGAGATACGGCGTTCTGAAAATTTCAACCCCTATTTTGAACCCCTTAGAGACGACTGACAGTAACGTCGAGCTTCGAGGACCAACTAGACGCCGAACGGAACCTATAACCCGAATTTAATCAATTTTGTTTCATGGTAACTAAGAAAAGAGGCCAGTACGGCGGACAGACAGAAATATTTTTATTGCAGTTTTGGATTCTACATACCTTGAAACGTAAACCATCACATTAACATGTTTAATGTTTTAGGGCTGGGGGTCATTCTGTGAATTCCGACACGCAAATATGCAACGTTTTTCATTGGTTACTACACAGTTACTACCTTCTGTTGTAGCAACCATAAAGAATATCGCACTCGAAAGAAACAAGAGTCAATAGCTACGTTTTTCATTGGTTACTACACAGTTACTACCTTCTGTTGTAGCAACCATATGTTGATGGCGAGTTCTATAATAAGTACAGTAAATGCAACATTATACTTGTAGAGTTCAGTGAAATTGTGGCTTTCATTTTTTCTTGACATTATAGAACTATTGCTAATTTCTCCCTTGCGAGGGAAAAACATTAAACATGGTTTAATGTTTTTCCCTCTCAAGGGAGAAATTTAATTAGTTTGGTTAATGGTACTCCATCCGTTACTCCTGGGTTGACGCATTTGTTTTGAGGGGGGGGGGGGGGGGGTAAAAAATTTTTTTCTTGCTCGATTCCAATGGTTCATTATTGAAAATAATAAACAAAAAGCACTTATCAACAAAATGCAAAATAACCATCATCCTTCAAATGAAATAATGAATATCACGGAGTTGGTTGTTGGTTGTTGGTAGTCAACCAAATCGATTTCGTTCAGCCATGCGTGATTATAATCAGGTCCGGGGCCTAGCGAAGATATCTGGGCTGGATATAGCGTTTCATTCACGATCATGTTGACGAAGCTTTTCGGTGCAATCGAACGGCTGTACGTACAATGCTCCGGGTGGTCTCAAAAAATTTTCAAGTTCGAGATCAATTGAAAAACGCTGCGAAGTCCTTGACACATGGGTTTATTATTCTACTGGACGTAGTAGAGAAATTTTGGCTGTTCATTTATTGCTTCTTTCATGTGCAGTTTTTGAAATAGCTATTTTGATGGTTTCCACCAATTTTGGACCCCAAAACACGAATTAGGCTCGGCTTTTTTAAAAAGATTGTCTTTGATCTACCATTTAATTGTCTTGATTCACCTGCTGATAATACGTCTAGTGCTATGCAAGTAGTAGGATTTGTATCCCGGAACCTGAATATTATTCGGTTCCGGGCCGGTCTTCCGGCAGGCTAAAGGCCTTTGCCGGAGAGTTCCCACGCCTTACTAGTTTCCTGGATACCCACTCGATCGCCGGGGACAAGGAGTTAGCAAAGGAAAGCACTGGATATATGTTGTGTATGTATGTATTGTACGTATTGCTTAAGCTATGATTAATTTATTGTAGTTTATTGTCTATAATATACCTTGGTCTTTCCTAAGCTCTCCAGCATCGTTTCCACTCGCGCCCGCGCACTCGTGCCCGGAGAATTGTCCGTTTCGGCGGCGGAGACGGCGGCAGCAGCGTTGGGAAGGGGGCCTCCAGTAGAACGGGGCGTCCGAGAGTCGCTACCTCCGGACGTTCGACGTCGTGGGGGAGTCAATCCGCCACGACCGGCTTTCCCATTCTTCGGATGGCACCAATAGTTTATAAAACTCGCGCTGGGCTCATCGCGGAGAGTTCCGTACCCGTCGAGTAACCGGGGAAGACAGCCACGATTTTCTTTGTCTACGGTTTCAAGAGCCCTGCCGCGGTGAGGCGTAGTGCTGACTTAGCGCACACGCCTGGGATGTCGCCTTCGTTCGGTAGCTTTTTTATGTGCACCGATTTTTGAGGTCGCACATGCTATAAATGTATGGTGATTTCAGACAATTTTCCATATTCTTGACTCATAAAAAATGAATTTCGGGAGCTTAACCTTCGTTACAACCTCAATTCTTCACGCTTTGGTCAAAATCAACTTCACATTCGGTCTTCTCGAAGTCTTCTTATACCCATTTTTCGCTCATACCACCCCTGGGTATATTCCGATCAGGCTGGAAAGTTTCGGGACACAACTATGGCCCAAATGGAGCATGTGTGCGAAAGAACGAATTTTTAGACCGAAAATGGCGTAGTATGCTTGATACGGCGTACGGTGGACGAACAATGCATTTTTGGAATTTGCACACCTTGAAACTTAAAAGAAAAAATTATGAGGGGGTGTTATAAACATTTTTTTCTGACCGAATACATAGGTGTATTCACAGAATAATAAACCAAAAAATGGAGAAAAATCTTGAGTAATCTCAGCATTTTAATATGATGACGAAAGCCCGATAAAGAAGTTTTGTCGGCGTATGTCGCTGAATTAATCTTAGGTTGTGACCATGCAAGCGCGGGTGCAGATATGGCCGATGCGATAAAGCTGTAAAGGATTCCTGTGTGGAGGACGCCCCATCGTCACAGCATATTGTCATCAACTGCCGCACCAAAGGAAAACCGTAGGGAGAGACCGATGGAGTTCAAAAGAACCTTGAAAAAAAGGTGTTGGCCGTGACGAAGGTTCCGATATAAAAATTTCCATCTTCATAAAAGCGCAGAGGGTCGCGATGAGGAGAGGGTTTATTGGACGAGCGCGCTGGGAGGGTTCCGGATGCTCCCTTCTGACGGGGGAGTGGCCGACGGATGATTTAATAAGGGCAACAATATAAACATCTGCCGTTTCCCAACAGTTGACACCATCGTGCGAGTTTCTCACTTCCCACTGCAGCGATGCGGTGCCCTTCACACTGGATCTGACAACAGAGGCCATTTGTGGGAGCCACGCTTATAGCGTTGTTGGACATACAAATATCCGTGCCAGGATTCACAAGGGCAGAAATCTCGACACCGGTTTAACCATAATTTATTAAAGGCATAGACCAAAAACACTGCAAAGTCCTTGTCGCATGGGTTTATTATTCTACTGGACATACCTACAGATATGTTGGCTGTTCATTTATTGTTTCTTTCATGCGCAACAATTGAAACAGCTAGTTTTGATGGTTTCCACCAATTTTGGCTTGGTGAATATTGTCTTGATTCACCTGTTGATACTACTTCTAATGTTACTATACAAATTTATGGTGATTTCAAACAATTTCTCAGGTTTCTGACTCATAAAAAATGAATTTTGGGAGCTGAACCTTCGTTGCAACCTCAATTCTTCACTCTTTGGTCAAAATCGACTTCATATTCGGTCTTCTCGCCCTAAAAACATGGAAAACGATACCTCAGAACCTCATAGAACCTCATTCTAAACTTCTTTAAACTTCAAAAATAAATAAAAATAAATAAAAACCTCGAAAATAATAAGGAAAATAGAAACAATAAAAAGGGTTCTCCTGAATCACGGGATGAACGGTGAAAACAGAAAAGAAAATTAAAAAAAAACCACAGTCATGCAGCATGGCTATAAGAGCGAATTTTCGAAGTTTTCGGCATCTTCCTCCTCCGCCTAAAATTTTCTGAAAATTAATTTTCGGCCAATGTTTTCCCAACTTGATACCATACAAAATTAAAACAGGAGTAGTTTTACGCAAAGTAAAATTTGGGGTGGAAGGAGGGGGAGGGGGAAATCAAAAATGTTTTGAATACCAGAAGAGTAGGTATTGGGTACCTACGTAACAAATTTTTTGTTCCATTTTTTGCCGAGTAACACCTCGGTTTGTAGATTTTCCAACGCTGAACACGATGGTGAAGTCAGAATTGCGATATCCCATTCCGTTATCAGATTAGAGGAGACGAACCAGGAAGAACATCTCAAGAAATAACCACGTTCCTTCATCTTCAAAGTGCTCCAGTTTGAGAATGGAATGAGATATCGCAATTCTGATTTCACCATCGTGTTCAGCGTACAAAAACCTTTAAAATGAGGTGTCACTTGTCAGACTTTTTCATTTTGGGAATTTATGGGTAATTTCCCCCCCCTAAAACTCCCCAAAACTCCCCCTTAGGGTGACCCGATTCTGCCCATCTTCGAACTTAGCCTGTCGATTGCCAAGACAGATTTTTCGTGCAAATTTGAACTTTTTATCTCAATTCTTTCGAGAGTTATCGTCTGGAATGACACATACATATATAAATATATAAATATATATATAAATATATAAATATATATATATATATATATATATATATATATATATATATATATATATATATATATATATACATATAATTTTTGGTGTCTTTCGGCAGGGAATTGAGGATGGTCTGAAACGGATTTTGGTATAAAAATCTTTCGGAAATTCGAGTTTTAAAAATTTTGGACCGAGAACAATAGCTTCCTTTTCTTCGAAAATTCGCTAAAACTTGTGACAGAGTGTAACAGTGGGGATGGGCTCTCGAGAGTCCCCCTCCAAGACCAGCGAGATTACCACCGGTTAAGAAGGGATATCGATTAGGCTTCCCCAAACCGATCCCGTCTCCACCGGAAGAAAAAATGTATCGAGAACAGCCCACACTGTTACACTCCGCCCCACATGACATACTTCTGGATAGCAGAAGTATGAGAGGGAACAGGGGGAATGAAAAGTAGTATGAAGTTCTGGTTCAGGAAAAGACATCTGAACAACTTCAAGGTGACTAACCTCCATCGTAATGGTACTACCTCAATAATATTTTACTGGTTCCTACATACGAGTACTTGCGGATAATGTTGTCAGAGGTTGTTGTCCAGTGAATTGTGCTCATCTGGGCAACCTCTAGGTCTAGGTGATCAATCTCCATCGTTGGGATGGAACAACTATTGGGAATTGTCAATTGGGACATGGCATCAATCGCCTTCTAATGAGCTCAGTATATTTTAATTATACTGACACTCTAGAGGTGGGAGAGGGGGTAGGGAAGCCAATAGATGTATGTGTTATCAAAGGGACAGGTTGTTTAGTAAAGGAATCCTTCTGGTAAACCTTTGGGCTCATCCTTCTGGTAAGCCCAAAACAAGTGGATGGAGTATGGTGAAGTGCTCAGCGCATACTACCGAACCACGCTCTGCTACCATGTGACAAAGTGTGACAGTGGGGATGGACTCTCGAGAGTCCCCCTCCTAGACCAGTGAGACTTCCTAGACACCGGTTAAGGGTTCCCCAAGCGACCCCGTCTCCACCGGAAGAAAAAATGTATCGAGAACAGCCCACACTGATACAAACTACGTAGGTTTATTAGTCACAGAATGATAAACGAAAAACTATCTCAAGCGTTCAGCACCATGGAACAGGTACGACACCGCTACTAGCGGACTCTTCACATAACAGCTTAACATTGGACTGTCCCGAGACACTTCTGACTGGCACGCGACTGGATCAGTGCTACAATGGATCTGGGTGAATCTGCACGTGTGATTGCGTTGATGGTGAAATTTAAACCAAACAAATCAAATTTAAAATTTTTTTGGGGAGCATCCTTACTTTTATTTTATATCCCCAAAAATGTTGTGAGTATTATCAGACGATCGCAGGTAGCATCTACTAGCTACTTTATAAGATCCGCCCAATGATCAAGCGTGCAGGACGCCAATTGCAGTCGCATTATAGTCTGTACCACCTGTAGAACGCCTTCGTCCTTCTACTGACGCGACTATTCCATAACAACTACCTACAAGGAAGAGAAGATGAGCAGACATTGTGAGGGCAGGCGCGATGCTCTTACCAGACGGTCATTAATTTCTCAAAATGGATTTAAACTGTTGGCTTTCTATACATATCCAGTTATATCACCTAATACAAATTTGATGAACACGATAGTCAGAGATAGTTCGAGTTCGTTCCAGGATAATGCAACGCAAACGCAAACATGATAACATTGTCGCAGTTACCTGTAACTCAAGTCTTTCGGTGCTACAATAAGTATACAAGTAGAGGTGGGTAGTTCCTGGCTGAACTGCTCTTCAAGAACTAACTCCGCCAACTGAACTACTCCTCGGCTTAGTTCACTTCAATGAACGTTCGTTCACTAGGACCACAGAGTAAAAGAACCAAGGATCCGCTGTCTAGAGATTGATATTGCACGAAGGAAGGAGGAACTAAAGAACTACCGTTCTGTGCATTAAGAACTAAGAACAAAAGAACTAGTAACTCACTCACTCGCAAGGGAAATTAGTTCTTGTAGTTCATAGGAACGGTGGATACTGCACGAGGAGTTGATAGTATCCATAGAGCAATAGTTCCTTTAGGGCCGGTTTCACCAACGCAGCTTAAATCTGGTATCAATAAATCCTGGATTCAAATTTGATCTGTGGTTCAGAGCTTCGACAGTTTCACCAACGTTTTTGATCCGCGGTTTAGCCGAACTTGGGTTTAAGCCGAGATTGTTCAGTTTGCATCAGCATTGCAATCCCCAGAAACACAAATCCCGTATTACAGATGACATGGAGGAGAGATGCTCATCCATGAGTTGTGGATCTGTGATATTTCTTCTATGGATACTTAAATTTTGTCCGCCATCCTCTGTTGTGGAGACATTAAACTGCATAATAGTAGCCAGTTGCGGAAGTTTCGCGATTTTTTCTTATGCCTCTAGCCTCTGTCATTCTCATTTTCTCATTCTGAGAACTTCTGCTCGACTCCACTCTGTCATTACTACAAAAGAGAAATACCATCTTACATCTTTCGAGACAGCTCTTGTAATAAATTACAGATAGCCTACCTAGGCTCTTCTATAAAAGGTATCTACTTTTTTACAATAATTCGCTGTATGCAGAAGAAGTTATACATGTACTTACCTATTAGCGCAGTCTGCGAGTACCTACCACGTACAATGAAGGTTTGTTTACCTACTAAATAAATAATGATGGGTCCGACGTTGTTGCCTACCTGGTTTGGTGTAAAATTATATTTATTACACATTTTTGGTTGCACTCACATTTCTGTTTCGAGAACTAGAAGGCTTTCTCTTGCATCGAGCACTAAGCTCATCCCTTCCGTCGGAAGGCGGAAACTCGCGAAAAAATCGCCGTCATCCCACTTGTGGAAATGCTCGACCCTTTCGCGTATTATCGCCGTCTGGGCGCGGCCACTTCCAGAAGTTCATTGAAATATTCATCCAAGGATGACTCAAACACTTCAATGTAACGATTCATCGCACTAAATGTTGATGCAAGATTGCAAGTTGAGAAGTACATATGAAAAACACTGATAAAATAGATTTCAAAATGGCGATGGCCTGGAGGAGAATCGGAGTTCAACCGTAGATCAGAGGTTTAAACCACCTGAAACGAGGTATTAACTTAATACGCCGTTGCCGCGACTTATTCCTAGATTAGGCGTTCGTGAAACTGTCTTTTCTCAGAATCGATGGCTTAAACCTCAGCCGGGATTGAACTCTGGATAATCCGCGTTGGTGAAACCGGCCCTTAGTTCATTAGGAGTCATTCAGATGGGAAATTAATACGGCTTGAGGAGTGTATAGTATCCACTTTAAGATAGTTCCTTAGTTCACTAGGAGTTAGTTCAGATGGGGTGGGTACTACCTAAGGACCGTGATACTAAGGAGTTTATAGTATCACGGAACGACAATTCAAAGGAATACGGAACTAAGTTAGTATCGTATATCTTCGTTCTAGTTCAGCGTTTCTGTGGTGTGATTGGAAACGAAAAGGAACTGGAATGACTACTGAACGAACTTGAGTCCCTCAAATGAACTACTGTTACCCACCAATATACACAAGTGCCTCTGCATCGCGCTCATAGCAATGCCACGAAAATAATTATACGAATAATATTAATAATTACGATAGATACAATATTAATACGAACTAAATCACTCGCGAAGAAATCGTGGAAACCCATTTCAATGAAAAACGGAGTTATTGAAAAAATAGTCTATTTCGACTAATACACGAAAAAACGCGAAAAACACAGTTATACCGGTTTCGATGATCAAACCATCGTTTGTTGTTACTGAACAATAACGTTATTGTTTGTTACTAACGATGGTTTGATCAACGAAACCGGTATAACAGTGTTTTTCGCGTTTTTTCGTGTATTGGCTATTTTTTCAATAACTCCGTTTTTCTTTATAATATTAATGTTTTATGTGCATACTAAGGAGGGCAATTAGGCCTAATTGTACAAAGATACAATAAAGAGCTTTTTCTTCTTCATGCCATAAACCGACAACTCATCAACTCTGAATCGCTTTAATCCAAGTAGGTAGATGGAATTTTCAGTTTGATACCACACATCCAGACTTTTCAGGCATCCAAAATACATTTCCTAAGAAAAATAAAAGGACGGTTCGTCCCCCGCGTTTCCTGTACATCAAGGCTTTTGAAAATAAAGTCCGGATATTTATTGACATTTTATACAACAAATTATTATACAGTTTCCACACACAACCAAACCCCACTTACATCCCACCGCCCTCAATATACGCTTAAATAATCCCTAATTCTCTCCAATCTATTTATCTACCAAAGTATCTATCCCCTAATTGATTAACATAATTAGAACAGGCGGCGCCCACGTTTTCGCTGTCGTACACGTAATGTTTATTGTGCCATTGTCTCCTAAATAAAAATACCCCTTAATCCTCAGGAAGATTTTTTTTAATAACTTCCCGTTTGCGTTAAGGACAAAGTTATTTCTTGGCTGCGGTACCCTCTTTAAAAAAAAAAAAAAAAAAAAAACAACAACCATTTAAAATAATTCGTTGCCTTTAGGGGGGGACCTTGGCCAGGGCTCCGCCTACCCCTAAACAACACTGATGGCCTACGATAATGTCGTATTACCTTATGGAAAAAATGGTACTGGGCCTGTGGTTTGTGAGGCTCTAATAACAGAGTTCACGGCGAGGGGGGGAAAGGTTTAACTAACACAGACGTGGGCCGGCTTGAAATTTTCCGGCCCATTATCTTTTGTGATGTTGTATTAAAAATATCAATCCCGCGCCGTAAATTTGGGAGGTCTTAACTCGTTCTCATGACCCGCCTCCGTAGTTCGGAACAACCTAATCTCCAAGGTAAATGAGTAATCATGAAACTATCTACGCCCGACGTTAGCCTTCACTTTGCTTTTTAATGGAGGATTCGTTGTCCATTGTTTCTCGAAGGGTGGGAGAAAGAATTATTCTTCAGAAAACAGCTACGATCTTAAGTTAGTTCTCAACTACCCACCTAATTACTTAAGCCTTAGAAACTGAATTAATACTAAAAAAACAATAAATGAACCGCCGACATTTCTGTAGGTATGTCCAATAGAATAATAAACCCATGTGGCAAGGACTGCAGCGTTTTGGGGATGTAGATCCCTGTTACAAGGAAGCCAACCTTGCTAATTTGGGTAATTCTGAGCAATTACTTGGTCAACCCCAAACTTTTTCATATTTTACTACGATAATGTAGAGATGTATGTGAAACTAAAACCTAACGTGGGTACCTGCCTAGGCACTGATACTTCTTATTTAGTTAGTCTGATTCATAAAAAATTTTTCCACTTCATGGAAAAACATTGAATCATGGATATGTTTTTGGGCGCTGTATTTTCACATCCACTTTTCAATGTTTTTCCATGAAGTGGAAAAATGATATAAATTTTTGAATTGATTGATAGTGAAAAAAGTGCAATTGGTAAAATTTATTGTACAGAAATTGGGTCAGTAATAGACAATAACGGACGATGATAACTAAAGTAAGAAATATATAGTTTCGTTTCGAGATGATCAATGTGAGATTGCTACCTTCCAATTCGTTCAATAAAATGGTTTGTGCTCATTTCATTATTGTTTCGCTGGGTATTGTCGGTAACTACACACGCACATCTCCAAATTGTTTATCGGTAGCAGCGTTGCATTTTTTTCGGTCGCAAATTTTAGAATGACCCCCAGGGCAAAAACATATCCATGTTAATATTATATTAATAATATAACTAATTAGAAACTGAATTAGTAAGATGTATTAATAACATAAAGTAAAAAAAAGCGACCGTATTGGTTTATTATTTTCATTAATGAACCATTGGAATCGAGCATGAAAAAAAAATTCTAACCCCCCTCAAAATTTGATGGTTTACGTTTCAAGGTATGTAGAATCCGAAACTGCAATAAAAATATTTCTGTCTGTCCACCGAACGGGCCAGTTTTCTTAGTTACCATGAAACAAAATTGATGAAATTCGGGTTATAGGTTCCGTTCGGGGTCTAGTTGGTCCTCGAAGCTCGGCGTTACTGTCAGTCACCTCTAAGGGGTTCAAAATAGGGGTTGACATTTTCAGAACGCCGTATCTCGAAAACTTACGATTGAAGGGTATGGTTTTTTTAAGGTTATTAAATTTGTCTTGAGCCAAACAATTTGTTGAGACCACCCGGAGCATTGTACGTCCAGCCGTTCGTAAGCACCAAAAAGCTTCGTCAACACGATCGTGAATCGAACGGTATAAATCCGGCCCGGATATTATCACTAGGGAGCACCTGATTATAATCAAGGATGGCTGTATGAAGTCGAGTTGTTTGTTCTGCGATATTATTTCATTTGATAAGTGATGGACTATTGGATTTTGTTGGTAGGTACTTGTGAAACTTGTACAAACGTTGAAGTATTATTGATGGGTAAATTATTACACAATGGCAAATTATTACACACCGGCAAATTAACACAACGGTAAGTTATTACACAACAGTAAATTATTACACCACGGTAAATTATTACACAACGGTAAATTATTACACAACGGCTCATCTACCCAGAAGGGGCTGGATTTTGTTAATAGGTACTTTCGCTATTTGAACAACCGTTGAAGTATTATTGATGGGTAAATTATTACACAATGGCAAATTATTACACAACGGCAAATTATTACACAACGGCAAATTATTACACAACGGTAAATTATTACACAAAAGCTCATCGACCAAGAAGGGGCTGGATTTTGTTGATAAGTACTTTTGCAACTTGAACAACCGTTGAAGTATAATTGATGGGCAAATTATTACACAACGGTTCATTATTCTATCTCCGTAGAAGCGGAACCTATACAGGTAAATTATTACACAACGGTATAGGTAGGTACCTAGTAATGAGTACGGGGTTAGGTACTAATTTACGGAGGGACTGCGATCTACATAATATGTATAGAATAGTACATAATATATTATATAGAAGGGTTATCTATACGGAGACCCTGTGATCTGTAACAGGAGGGAATTGTGCACAAAATAATAAACCGTTGTGTAGGGATTTGCAGCGTTTTTTTTAATACAGCCATAAAACCTAAAATTAACAATTTTGTTGTTGTTGCATTTTGTGACTCCGTCGCTAGCAATTTGGCACCACTCTCTGGTGCCAAATCTGACTTGGAAAATACTGACTGGAAAACATTTCATGTTATAAGACTTGTGTCAGAAATTAGGTGTTATCAGAGCATCGTTGTGCGCCGTTGTGGCACTCCAAGGCGCCGTTGTGGCACCCAAAAATCATACAAGTTGTGATGATCTACAAATACAGCCTCAAGTGATCACATCCGAAGCAACAAACGAACAAATGTCGCCTCTCAGTATTTAGCAACTGGAGCCTCATTACTGCTTGCATGTTACTCTATTTATTATTATTTTATATTGATTTGTAATCAACCAGAACCAATCCAAGAAGAGACCGATCATTATAATTTGTTTGGAAACGTTTGTGTTAGTTAATTCAAAATTATTTTTACAAAATTCTTTAGTAGGTATAGCCATAAAATTTTAGTTTTTTTAAAAAGCATTTTCTTCATTAAATAACCATGGACGGAGATTCGTGCAATGCTTCAACGTCGAAAGACCGAAAAAACTTGTTTCTCCTCGAAGTGATGATCAAAAAGGTTGAAATAGACGCCGACGTTCTCCTCAGAAGTTTCACATTCAATCCAGACAAAATCCGCGTGATAGACGTCGCCGCCAAAATCGGATTTTCGGATTTTTATTCCCTTCAGATCGACAGCTATGGATATATTGAACGAGGCAAGTGTACTGTGTAGTTGAAATCATCGACATGAGGGTAGAAAAAGCCAGAGCCGGGTAAAGGCCACCCAGTAGAAGCCAAAATATGGTAGGTAGGCAGTTGAAAGGTATAAACATACAGTGCTTCGAGCGTTATCTCTGATGAGTTGGTGACATCTTGATGAGGAAACGTTGCTATCGAAAGCGAGAGTGAAGGCCCCTACGGACGTATTTTTCCTAGGTTGGAATGATGGGCGGTGAGGTGAAGGGTAGGGATGGTTTGGGTATGTTGAAGGGGGACTAACGCCCCGCGGTTATCACCACAGTGGGCGTTAGAGGAAGAGGGCGCCCCGCGGTTATCACCACAGCAGACGCCCGGAAGAAGGGGTCTAGCACCCCGCGGTTATCACCACAGCGAGTGCGAGGAAGGGTAAGAGAGGGGGGGGGGGGGTTAAGATGATCGAGAGAGAAGTCACAAGTCGAAGAGCGGTCGGTCGAATGAAGAGCTGGGCGAGCCGGGCGGTTTATAAAGGTGCCCCCATCTTGTCACCCGTCTGTTGGAGCTCGATGGAGGGGACCCTTCTGGTCCTTTTCCCGAGGCGTCGCTCAGCTCGTCGTTCTAGGGATGTCCCAAAAGTATCGATACTTAAAAGTATCGATACTTTTTGAAAAAAGTATCGATACATATCGATAATTTTTTCTCTGACATATATCGTAGTATCGATACTTTTTTCCCAGTATCGGAGCCGATACTTTTTTATTCCTCACATTTCATCAGTTTCAACATCTACCGCGTGTAGGTACTGTTGACAGTACCTCCAACTAGATTGATGGGAGGCCAAGCACTTGAGCAAATTAAAGAAAGTTAACTTACCACCACCTCCAGCTCTCAGAGAGAACCAGCTGTCCTCCATCTAGTAGGAAGGAAAAAATGTTAACCCAACCAAGCAACCAACCAACCTAACTCAATAGCTTTTTGATTGGATTTTCTTTGTTCTTTCTTGTTTTCTGATGTGACTGTGCCGAATTAACGAAATAATGTCATGCCTTGTCTTGTCATGTCAATAATTTTGAAAATCAAGCGCACAAACAAAAAAAGTTTCAAATAAAACAAGAAGTGATTTATTGTTTCGTTCATTTTATAATATTATCCTGAAATAATTCTTCGATAGGCTGATGATGGTATTTCGGTATTGGTAACGTGGGATGTGATATAATATTCATTGTCACGCTGATGGAGAGAGAACAAAAACGACATTTCCACCCATTTTTGAAAGTATCGAAAAGTATCGATACTTCAAAATATCGATACTTTTGAAAGTGTCGTATCGATAATTTTTGATACTTTTAGATGTATCGATACGATTATATATATCGATACTTTTGAAGTATCGGACATCCCTACGTCGTTCTTCGTATTTATTGGTTAAATATATTATACAAAGTGAGTGGTATCGCCTCTGAGGGTGCCACGACAGGCGGTATCCCTTCATTTTATTAGTTATTATTCATACCTACTCAAAGGAGGTGCTTATGACGAAAGACGGTAACAATGTGTAGAACGAAGGGGCTAGGGCAACAGGAGGTTTTAGTTTTCCTTCTCTTGCTCATCATCACGACAGTTCCAACAGTTCCATCCTCTTCTTTGCTGAAATATAAAATTGTTGAAACATTAGTTACATCTTGATGTGAAAAGCCTGGGAGGTACCTACTTATGGTGGTAATAAAATAATACCTACCTAAAACCTTGAGTGTGCATAGTACCTATAACTACATAAAACATTTGAAGTTACATACCTAAGTATTCATAGCCTACAAAGGAATACAACTACACTGACAATCACGGGTAGGCATAATAAACCATAATAAACACAAGCCAGATTAATTATATAAATAAGGCTGGGATTTCCATCGAATTAGAGTAGCAAAATTTGTGCTACATACTATATTTACGTAAATATTTACCATAAAACGAAAAATATCTAAATTTGACGAATGCGTTATTTTTACTCAAGCTAATTTTCTGAATAATTCGACTCTTACCTAATCATGAAAATTAGGTCTTAAGTCACATTTATAATAACGCGATATAAAAAACAACCTGGTCAAAGCTGTGATCTGACCCACAGAAATCTGATACTGTGGATCTCATGTGTTTGCCACTCATATCATCAATGATATATTTATGGGCTAGGTTGGTACGTCTGTTGTATTATCCTTTGAAGTTTGAACTGCGAGAATGCGGGTGATTCCTTCTTTTCCTGTTGAATCTTTTTCTTTTTGCTAATTTTACAACAGTGTTGTGAGTTGATGGCTAATACAAAAAATAATGGCTAGAAAAATACGTGTTTATCATTTAAATATGCAAATAAACCGAAATACCTATGTAAAAATATATAAAATAAAAATATCTGATAAAATCGTCTGAAATTGTTTGAAACGTATAGGAGTTGAGAACAATATTGGCATTATCAAGTTCCTGAAATAATTTTTTAAATGTAAATACATGTAAATCCTTGCTTATAACAATGTATTATAAGGATGTTGCCGCTTATTAAATCAAACATAAATATAGGTATCAGGGTTAGTATTAGTAGGTACCAAAGCTAGGTATCTTATCAAACATTTCTGTGGTTGTAATTCATTCAAACTCTTGTTGATAGGGCTGTCCGATAAAAGGAGTATGGAGAGCGTATCGACGACAACTCTGGATCTCGAGAAAGCGCCGCTGATCAACTCTAGTTATAACCAAAACGGCGATGAAACGATACCTCCAATCCAAGGAGGTATGTTGCGAGAGTAATCAGTAATCATGTACACATAGGTATATACCAAATACGTAAGGTATGCCGTTTTCAGCGGGCGAGCGGTCAAAGGTGAATCGAGGCTGGTGGCCTGGGTTCGATTCCCGGCGGACCAATGAAATTATCTCAGGTAGAGAGTTTATGTGGGGGGGGGGGGGGGCTGTGAATGAGCATTTCAAGATTAAAACTTCCTTGATATACCTACACAATTAACACAAATATTCTATACATAGTATATTTGCTATAACACAAATATTATATCAATACATTGGGATATTAATACATAATATGATGTACATCACAGGGCTGAGAGTATCAAATGGGGCTCAAAACTAAGTTAATACCAACAACCTTCAAAATAATTGAATAGGTAGGGTATCCAACTATGAAACATGTGAGTAGATTATTTTGTATGTAATCTACGCGTGTCAAATATTTAGGTTTTTTTTCAAAGAAACTAAGTTTGCGCATGTACAGATGAAAGTATTGGGGAAGACTTGATAAAATCGGTTTTTGGAGGAATAATAAGAAGAATCCCCCCATTTAATATAAAGCGGGCCTCACCCTGACAAAAAATTTTGTACACAAACTTTTCTCCAATTTTGGTGCAAAAAAAAAAAAAATAAAAAAAAAATAAAAAAATTGACCACCGCTCTTTCTCACACTGCTCGTGTTTTTTGCGTAAAAATCTGAGCATCTCGGGGTCCATCTACTTTTTACATTTTTGCACCAAGTTCAGTTGCAACTTGAATTGAAAACTTCACCGAGGTAGGTTCCTACTCACTGAAAACAACTACCTACTCACCTCAACAAACTGAAGCAAGAATTCGTGAACAAAAAGTGTCCTCAGCCTGTCAACATTTTTGCGCAAAAATTTTGAGCCTTTAGCCTGTTACGACTGAGTTACAAATTGTTTCTTTCGAATAGACGGTCAACTAAATTTAATATGTGGCGGCCTTCAAATATCGAGAGCGGACATAATTTACAGATGTACCAAACAGGTGCGACCAAATTCTCACAATTTACGTACAATTTCCTAGGAAAGTCGTGTCTGTTCCCTATGAGCACGATCCAACTCGTGAACGAAATCCAGACGTCGGCCGTCTACGTCGAGCTCTTCACCAAAGACGACACCGCCATTTTTCTCGGGAAAACCAAAATTTTCTTGGGCACCAACTTCGTGGACGTGGTGACGAGCTCGACCTCGTGCACAGACCTTCCGATCTCGGCTTTCATGAGGTAAACAGTGTTTCAGTATTGAATGAGCATTTCACGTTGATTTAATCATAGCTTTCGTGAATTTAAAATAACACCGTATCTTCATCCAATCACATCGCCATATTGTTTGACATAGGCGGGTAATAGTACTTAACCTTCTCTATAATTTGATGATAACTGTAGTGATTGGGAGTCGGATAGACGAGTCGATCGATTACGAGAGAATGGTTGGTTTATTGGTGGCACCCTGGCTCTTTTATAGTCCCCTTGACAAGGTCAGAGGGGGGTCGGGGGGTCCCCACTCTGAGTAACAGCATGTTCAGACACAATTTGAGTTGTGGAGGAGCAGCCGATCACAACACTGCTCCCCCCAGAATTTAAGTAATTTTCAATTTTAATTAAATTTTCTTGATGTCGCTGTGGCTGTGGCCGGGCGTGGGAGGTGCGTGTGTTGGGTCCGTGTGGGTTTTCCGGGTGGCTGCTGTGGTCATTGTCGTGGGGTAGCGGTGGGTCGTGGCCGATTAGTGGCGTGGGTGCCGGTGCGGGCGCGAGATATCCCGCCGGTGCTGTATGTGGCTCGTGCGGTAGCTCGGGCGCTGTTTTGCGTTGGCGTGCGAGGCTTGGACTTCCTGCGGGGTTGGTGCGAGCCGTGGGCGGTGCGGCGGCGAATTGATGGATCGTGAGTGGCGTACGGTAGATCGTTCGTGGTAGCGTTTTGTGCTGTTGAAATCTGCGTGTCGGCAGTCCACGTGAGCGTGCACTCGTGATTCTGTTGTGCTTGCGGTGAGTTGAAGACGGAGAATCGTAGCGGCTCGTGGAGTGGTTCGATGCTGCAATTTTGTGAGGCCACGGAACGTGCGTTGGTTGAGGTCAATTTGCGCGGTGTATCGGTAGTCCACGTGAGCGTGCGGTCGTGATTCGATTGTGCTTGCGGCGAGTTGAAGACGTAGAATCGTAGCGGCTCGTGGTGTGGCTCTATTTATTTATTTATTTATTTATTTATTTATTTGATACGGGCAAGCCCAATACAACACAATAGGAAGAAAAATACAATAGAAAGAAATAAAAAAATAAAATGAAACGAAATAAAATGAACTGGAATATCCGCGCCCAGATAGAGACGCTCAGAAAAATACACTTGAATAATACAACTCAGATTTAATTAATTATGGTTACTCAGTAATATGGAGGAAATGTGGCGACGTAGTGTTGCAGAGGATTGTGAGAAGAAGTCCAACTCGTGGCATCCGTTCAAAATCCAGTTGGCCTCTCTTGGTAGTCTAGCCAGGGGGCGGTTATACATGTAATTTGTAGGCGAGAATGGGACCCAGAATGAGTTACGACAGCGAGAATGTGGGCGAGGAACCAGAAGATTGATCCGGGCCAGAAGTGACGGCGAGTCAACATGACCCATCAAGATCTTCTGGAAGAACAAAAGATCAGATATATATCTCCGATCCTGGAGCCTAAGCAAGCCAAACCTCCGGCCCAAAGTCGCATAGCTGACCCCATCAGGCGGGATGCGGAGTTTAAACGCTATGTAACGCAGGAAAACATGGTGCACTCTCTCGAGCTCTCTTATGTGGCACTGGTAGAACGGGTTCCATACAACCGAAGCATACTCCAGAATAGGTAAGATGAGGGATTTATAAAGCGTGACTATTGCAGGAATATGGTCGAATTCTCTGGTGTTCCGCCTGATGACCTGCAGCCTATGCTGCAGTGACCTGGACCATGCAGGTTCGGAAGGTTTAATGACCCCCGCCGCTAGTAATTCGCCGAAATCCGGGGGTTTTCGGCGAAGTTTCGCATGGCACGGGGGTCCCTTCGTGACGATCTCGTGTGCGTGGTTCGGTGCGTCGCGTGTATTGTTGGAAGGTTCGTAGCCGTCGAAAAGGGCTGGAAACCGGGGCTCATTCGCTGTCGTTCACGTCGGTGATCGCCGGTGTCGTCTACTGTGAATCACTATTGTTTCTTCGGCGACGGTAGCCGCTTGAAGAGTTGGTGCGAATGGGAGAAGGCGATCAGCGTGTTTGGCGAGCCGGGTGATGTCTTGTTCTTCGTGGGCCGCAACGTGAAGTCGAGAGTTCTCGTGGGGGGCTCGAAGAAAGACGTGTCGGACGAGTGGTGTGGGTGTGTCGGCCGGAAGTGCTCGGGTGAGTCGGCGATCGAGGATCGACGGTAGTTCGTCGTCGGATGTCGGCTGTAGGAGGGCGGTGAGCCGTGAACCATCTGAAGGTGCGTGTGTCGCGAGAAGGCGTGTTTTGAGCGTCTGGTAGCTACTGGTGTTCGAGGGGCTGATGTCGGCGCAGAGATCCGCTTGTCGAGGTTCGAGAGCGAGGAAGGCTCGGGTGAATTTCGCATGTGGCGCCGTGTGGCCTTCGTGTGCGAGGATGATCTCGAGTTGGGCGAACCAGACGTGCGGAAATGCGGGGTCAAACGGCTGGAGCTTGAGAAGTGAAGGAGCGCTCGCTTCGGGTGTCTTGCGGTTTCTGCTCGGTCATCTTCGTTTTCTTCGTAGGTGCCAGTCCGTTGAGGTGTCAGCAGGAAGTGTGCTCGGCGCCGGCGTCCGTTTCCTTATATAAGGATCGGTGATGGTGGGGCGAAGTAGCGGGAGGCGCTGCGTTAGCCGTCGAGGCGGGCGTCGGAGTGGGGCGCCGCTGTGGCGTCGGTGGGGGCCGCGCGTGGTGGGGCTCGTTGAAGCGGAGGCGGGGCTGCGACGCTATCAAACGGCGGGCGCTGGCGGTGGAGCTCACACGTCGGATGTCACCAGTGTAGTGATTGGGAGTCGGATAGACGAGTCGATCGATTACGAGAGAATGGTTGGTTTATTGGTGGCACCCTGGCTCTTTTATAGTCCCCTTGACAAGGTCAGAGGGGGGTCGGGGGGGTCCCCACTCTGAGTAACAGCATGTTCAGACACAATTTGAGTTGTGGAGGAGCAGCCGATCACAACAATAACTATATCAACACGCTCAAACGGCTGGACGGAATTTCACAGGAGTTTTTGCGAAGTGCTCAGTATCGCCCGGAGAAGGTCTATTGCCATTCGGTACACTTCCTAAATTGCTCCTTATTCGCAAAATTGGCCAACTTTAGCGCCGTCCGCGTTCATTTGTTTATACTGTGAAGTTTTTACGTTGTTAGCACGCTGGTAATGTTGTTAGCATCGTTCAGAATTTTATTTTACGGTTTAGGGCCATCACATCACATTTGTCAGCCCGACTAAGGCTCGTAATGTTGGTGGAATTGCAACTTAAGACAACAATAATTTCATTTATTATAATTGCTGTTATGAGATTAGGTATGTACCTACCACTTCTTTCATTTTCTTACGCCATCATTTAACTTGATAATACAAGTAATAAAAATATTTTTATATTTCTTATTCATTCTCTGTCATAACCATTATCTCCCTCTTAATGTTTTATCAGTTTCCATAATATAAATCATAGCTACATTTCCAATTGACCGCCATTGAAGGAATAGTCGGGATAATGAAATTTACTAGGCGAAACGTTGGAACTCAACCTCTACGCTAACAAGCTGCCAACAATTTATTTTTTGTTATTAAAAAAAATTTATTTATTGTTACTTTTGGCAAGCTTGGTTAGCTTGCCAGCGTATTGACAACGATGTTAATACACTGAAGTAGTCTCAAAAGATAGAAATCGTGGGACCTATCATGGTCCTCCCATCTGACTAGGGGATTAGGGAGTTTGGCGTTATACAGGCAAATGGCGGTCGAAAGCAAACGTTTGTTTCGTTTTAGGTAATACTCAGCAATAACTAAACGAAAAATATAATTATTTCTTTGCAATCTCCATTCACGTTTGATGAGTACCTATTTCAAGGCAACGAAAAATTGGTAACTACTTAGACCTCTATGTCTCACCCTGATTCTTATTTAATTTACCTCCTTATCATGTGTAGTAACCGAGGAATATTTTATTAAAGCACTCGCTAGCTCGTTTAATTTTTTTTTTAAACCTAGTTATTTGTATTCTGTAATTATAATGTTGGAACTTACCCTACGATAAGTTAGGTGCGCCTCGCTGTTTATATAATATTTATTTGTGATTCATCTATATTTTGGTTAATTATTTGGTTAATTTATTATATTACCTATGTATGAATATTAGTATTTACATAGTTTGGGCTGTTTGGCCTGGGGGGCCCTTGGCTGACCTGCTGGTCGATATAACTTTCCAGTTTATTCTTCCACCTTTATATTACCAATTTTATACATTTATTTTTCTGACGCCTTGTTTCTCACATCTTGTTTCTGATGTTATTTTCGTTTTTCTAATCTTTACATGTTATGCCAAGGTAATTTCTGATTTATATATTTTTTTGTTAAAGTAGGTACCAACTTTGTTTTCTCTTCATTTTGCCAATCTGCTTATTGACTCTAACTACATTGAACTCGGCAATAATATAATTAATTTACTGCCTAATATTCTATATTAATTATTCAACTATTTGACTCGTCTGTTGTCCTTACGCACTTCTAGGTCGACGCTGCCTATGCGGAACATGTTTGGGGACGTAAGCGGCCTTATTGAGATCTACATCAGGCTCTCCTGCTTCGGCAAGTCGATCCTCAGTGACTTCAGCTACATCCACACCGAGCGGGAGAGGAGCACGCAAATGAAGAAGAGACTGTGCGGGGAGGGGAAAATGTGTTACCTTTAGGATTTGGAAATACAAATGATCAAATTTTTTGGAATTATACAAAAATTTTTAATTTTAACCTATTTGACCTAATTTTAACCTAAGTTTAACCTAAATAAATAACATTAGGTAAAACCTAATTGTTGTGATCGGCTGCTCCTCCACAACCAATGTAATGTACATACATGTTGTACCTCAGAGTGGGGACCCCCCGACCCCCCTCTGATCATGTCAGGGGCCTATAAAGAGCCGAGGGGCCAACAAATACATAACCATTCTCCAGCTAGCTTTCGGCCTCGTCTGTTCCATCCTTAATCACTACACTGGTGACCCCGAGTGGTGACACGCAGCCTCCGCCCGCCGTCTGCGACCGCGGTGCGACGACAGCGACGACAGCGCCTAGCAACGACGAACAACGCCGCTCAGCGCCGCCCCCACCGACGCCACACAGCGGCGCCCCACTCCGACGCCCGCCTCGACGCCCAACGCAGCGGCCCCCCGCTACTTCGCCCCACCATCCGATTCCTATACAGGGTGTCACCCTTTCGGGCGCACCACCGGCCAGGGTTCGATTCTACTACTAATTTGCGACTTTTTTTGTCCTACAACATATATTTTTTAATTCACGCTAAATACCACTTTTTTCACTTTTAAGATTTTTTTCGCATTTTCGACCTTGTTCGCTAAAACTGTCATAACTCCCTTAATTGATGAAGTAAATTCAAATTTGATTATACCATTGGAAAGAGCGTTAAATTTCCTATCTCCCTGACGCCTTTTTAGACAATTTTTAAAAAAATGAACGGGTGAAAAATAAGCCGAAAGTGAAAAATTGGTAAAATTTCGAAAATGTTCACTTTCTTCAAAGCTTGTCTCTCGAAACGTCCTGAACGGAAATTTTTATGCTGCAAGCCTAAAAGTTGCATCTGAATCCGAGCTTTCCAACGGTGTAGTCAATGGTTTTTTTTAACCACTTCTTTGGTAAGAAAATGACGTTTTTAAGGCAGAAAACGTTAATTTGCGGGTGAAAATCAGCGTTTTCCACCAGAAGTGCTTTCCAACTTAACAAATTCGTTTGACACGGAATTTTACGTATTTTTTGACGCTGAATCGAATGGTGACACTTTCACATCTCCTCGACAAACAAATAGCGCTTTTCAAGCCCTTTCCTTTGGGCGAAGGGGTCAATTTCGTTGTTCGTTTTAACCAAAATTTTCATTGAGGGAGGTCTGGATTATTAATGACTCGCACTCCTCCCAATTTGTTTATCTACCTAATTTTTGCCCGCTGTCTCGAAAATATCGTCCCGATCATCTCCGGAAAGGTTTCTCTTTTCGATAGATAACAAGTACACAAGTAGATAACAAGGGTACAAATATCATTTGTGATTGTTGGAACGTTCAACCGTTGACGTGCAGGTAGGCAGTTGCTTCTTACTCTGCGCTTGAAAACCATGGCATCTTTTTCAAACCAGGAGTATGCAGATATGTTGTTGGTTTACGGGTTCACCAACAGCAATGCCCGTGAAGCCGTAAGGGAGTATCACCGGCGATTCCCTCAAAGACGTCTTCCTGACAAAAATGTTTTATCGAGGGTAAATAAGGACCTGTTGATTGTGATGAGCATGTTCTGTGTTACATCTGTGCGTCACTAACCATGTGGATGTCTAAACTTGCTGCGAATACTAATTTCAGGGTAAGTAAAGAATCTTTCAATTTGATCCCTATTGTGTACAAGTAACTCAATAAGGCAACCAGGCGGTAACTGGCAGCAGAAACGATTAAATTACGGGGGGGGGGGGGGGGAGAGAGAGGCGAAAATGGTGGCTCAGCCAAAGTGTGTTTTTTATTAAGGTAAATTTAAGAAACCATAATTAGAGCATGGAATGGCGGGCACGATGGGTGGTAAAATAAATTCAATTTTTTTCTGTCTTTATTATCAACAGTTGTACAGGCGGGTACGTGAGACCGGATCTGTTGGACTCGTTCGACCCGAACGAGCTCGCGGCGAACTTGCACATGAGCGAGACGTTTTGGACGCTGTTGCAGCCGAGCCCACCACCAGCACCCGCCGAATTGGTGCTGCATTGGAAATGCCTCACCAGAGTGTCCACAAAATACTGAGGAAGAACTATATGCATCCATTCCATCTCACTAAAGTATGTGTCGGCTTAAATAGCTGTAGGTTACAGACCTGAAATTTCACACTCTAATCGCTTTTTACATGGGGTTCTCACGCGTCTGTTTTTAATTGAAGGTTCAGAATTTGCTGGCACCGGACTACGTGAGAAGACAGCAATTTTGCAGGTGGTACCTCGACGAATTCCCGTACCGGCAGGATCGCATCCTGTGGACCGACGAGGCCACATTTACAAGGGCAGGAATCGTCAACTTGAGGAACTCTCATTTGTGGGCTCACGACAACCCTCATGCCACGATAACATCCCATTACCAACATGAATTTCGCGTTAATGTCTGGATGGGTATGATGAGGGGGCAACTTGTCGGCCCTTTTGAACTACCTCCCAGGCTCAACGGTCAAAGATTTGTTGAGGTAGGTACCTACTAAAGCTCAAGAAGAAATAATTGAAGGAATTGTTTTTATCGATTCATGAATGGAAGATAATTAGTTCGCATTATTTTCTTGATACCAGTTGTTAGAAAACGAGGTGTTTGATGTGCTCGAAGACTTGCCCCTACATGAAAGACGTCATCTATGGTGGCAAATGGATGGCTGCCCGGCCCACAATGGGCGAATAGTTACCGAATGGCTTAACAACCACTTCGAAAACAGGTCGGCTTACAAATACTGGAAAACAAAGATCGACATTACATGAGTCTCATTCAACCCCTCCTAGATCTTCGTGATTCCGTTTGACTATTTTGAATGCATTTAATTATTGCAATGCGATTGGTGCAGGTGGATCGGACTCCGTGGACCTGTCGCATGGCCACCCAGAAGCCCCGACTTGACGCCACTCGATTTTTATCTATGGGGAACCTTAAAATCGGTAGTTTATCAAGAACGTCCGGATACACGAGAGGATCTTCTCGATAAGATCTACCACTGCAGTGAGGACATCCGAAGGAACACCAACGAGCTGCGAGCGGTGGTTGACACCGTTAGACGACGAGCCCGTGAATGCCTCATACAAAACGGGGGACATTTTGAACATCTTTAACAATAAACATACTCAAGAAATCAAATGATTCGAGGACTCAGTTGTTGTACCCTGTTTAACCCAGAAAGGGCTTGAAAAGCGCTATTTGTTTGTCGAGGAGATGTGAAAGTGTCACCATTCGATTCAGCGTCAAAAAATACGTAAAATTCCGTGTCAAACGAATTTGTTAAGTTGGAAAGCACTTCTGGTGGAAAACGCTGATTTTCACCCGCAAATTAACGTTTTCTGCCTTAAAAACGTCATTTTCTTACCAAAGAAGTGGTTAAAAAAAACCATTGACTACACCGTTGGAAAGCTCGGATTCAGATGCAACTTTTAGGCTTGCAGCATAAAAATTTCCGTTCAGGACGTTTCGAGAGACAAGCTTTGAAGAAAGTGAACATTTTCGAAATTTTACCAATTTTTCACTTTCGGCTTATTTTTCACCCGTTCATTTTTTTAAAAATTGTCTAAAAAGGCGTCAGGGAGATAGGAAATTTAACGCTCTTTCCAATAGTATAATCAAATTTGAATTTACTTCATCAATTAAGGGAGTTATGACAGTTTTAGCGAACAAGGTCGAAAATGCGAAAAAAATCTTAAAAGTGAAAAAAGTGGTATTTAGCGTGAATTAAAAAATATATGTTGTAGGACAAAAAAAGTCGCAAATTAGTAGTAGAATCGAACCCTGGCCGGTGGTGCGCCCGAAAGGGTGACACCCTGTATAAGGAAACGGACGCCGGCGCCTCACACACTTCCTGCTGACACTTCCAGACGACACCTCTCCGGGACTGGCGCCTACAACGAGAACACGGACCCGAAACCACCGACACCCGCAGCAACGACTCCACCGACATCAACGCTCCAGCTCCGGCCGTACGACCCCGCATTCCCGCACGTCTGATTCGCCCAACTCGAGATCACATTGACTCACGAAGGCCTCACGACGCCGCGCCGCATGCTAAATTCGCCCGCGCCTTCGAGCCCCGACAAGCGGACCTCTACGACGACCCCAACCGACTTCCGAGAACGAGAATCCGTCAGTCCACGCCCGCCGACTCCGTAGAGCCCTTCCGGCCGACACACCGCAACGCGTAGAACATCAAATCGTCGCGAAGGGACCTCCATGCCACGCGAAACTTCGCCGAATATTACCGGACCTCAACGCGAAAGCGTCGGCCCATTTCGGCGAATTACTAGCGGCTGGCACCATCGAACGCCAACAGCTACCAGACGTTGACAACTCGCCTTTTCGCCAAGCACGCACCGTCCGACGGCTCCCGGCTCACCGCCTTCCTCAACCGACTTCCGACGACGAACTACCGTCAGTCCTCGCCCGCCGACTCACTCGAGCACTCCCGGCCGACACACCGACCCCGCTCGTTCGGCAGCTTTTCCCAGGCGCCCTTCCAGACAGCATTCGCCTTCACATAGCGGCGCGCGACGAACCCAACGTCACGAAACTCGCTGCTCTCGCCGATCGCCTCATACCCTTCGCTCCCCCTCCTCGAGTGGCTACCGTCACCGAAGAGGTTCGTGTGATTCGAACAGACGACAACAGCGACCGCCGACGCAGCCACGACCGACCACACGCAGCGCGACGAACGGCTCGTGTTTCTACCGCCGCACATGGGACCCCCGAGCACAAAAACGCCGCACCCCATGCACCTGGCGCCCGCAACAACAGCCGCCGCGGCCGTACCCACGCACTCAACCAACACCCCGGCTCTTCATACGTCGCAAACGTACCGCCCCCAACGACACCGACCCGGACAGCCACAGCGGACCACCGCAACCACCGCAACCAGCACACGCACCTCCCACGCCCGACAACCGCCACCGCAACAGAACAAAATTTAACTAAATGCGTTACTTAAATTCTGGGGGGAGCAGTGTTGTGATCGGCTGCTCCTCCACAACCAATGTAATGTACATACATGTTGTACCTCAGAGTGGGGACCCCCCGACCCCCCTCTGATCATGTCAGAGGCCTATAAAGAGCCGAGGGGCCAACAAATACATAACCATTCTCAAGCTAACTTTCGGCCTCGTCTGTTCCATCCTTAATCACTACACTAATATTATTTATTCAAGTCATCAGTTCAACCGAGTCCTCCTAATTATCTCGCTCTAAAAACCACAAAAACGGCGTTTATATGTTTGATTATAGTAATACACCGAATAGTTGTTATTACCGGCACATAGGTACATGGTTCAATATAAATTTTTTTGATTTTGGAACTATGTTAGGTAGGTCATATTTTGCAGATTCTGCTCTGGAGACGAACGAAAATACGAATGTTGAAACACCTGTATACGATTAGAAAAGCTTCAGAGACTGGGCTGGTAGATATACAGTCAAAGTCATTACCTATGCATTCGAAAATTATTACCTACCTACATGATGTTTTACAAGTCTTGGAGTTTTTAACGCTAATTACAACTCCACAGTATCTTCATAACCAATCCCAGTCGACCACATTTCACTTTTTGACTATTTATAAGATCACCTGTCCAATGTGCCTTTAGTCACTGTTTGTTATTGACGATGGTTTGATCACCGAAACCGGCATAACAGTGTATTTTTCGCGTTTTTTTCGTGTATTAGTGGACATTTTTCATTAGCGGACTATTTTTCAATAACTCCGTTTTGGTTTATTATTCTGTGAATAATACACCTATGTATTCGCTCAGCAAAAAATTTGTATAACACCCCCTCAAAATTTTTTCTTTTCCGTTTCAAGTTGCGTAGATTCAAAAAACGCTGCAAAGTCCTTGTCACATGGGTTTATTATTCTATTGGAGTTCTAGAGATTCTTGTTGGCAGTTAAATTTATAGTTTCTTTCATGTGGAATGATTGAAATAGCTATTCCTGATGATTTCCACCAATTTTGGCCCCCAAAACATGAAATAGGTACACTTTTTTTTCCCCCAGATCATCTTTGATCATTGGTAGTGCGATTTAATGGTCTTGATTCAGCTGTTTACACTTTTTCTAATGTTATTGTACACATTGATGGTGATTTCAGACAGTTTTCCAGGTTTTTGACTAAAAAAAAAACCAATTTTGGGAGCTGAACCAATGGTAAAACCTCACTTTCCGCGTCTTTGGTCAAAATCGACTTCATATTCGGTATTCTCGTCCCCAAAAACATGGAAAACGATACCTCAAAAGCTCATTTTACTAACATGTTGCTAAAACGCAAAAAGTACCTATTTTTCAACACATTTTCACTCATAACACCCCTGGGTATATTCCGATCGGGCTGAAAAGTTTCGGGACACAACTAGGGCCCAAATGGAGCATGTGTGCGAAAGAACGAATTTTTTAGACCGAAAATGAAGCCTGTACACGTGATACGGCGGACGGCGTACGGCGGACGGACATTGCATTTTTGGAATCTACGCACCTTGAAACGGAAAAGAAAAAATTTTGAGGGGGTGTTATAAAAATTTTTTGCTGAGCGAATACATAGGTGCATTATTCACAGAATAATAAACCAAAATGCAATGTCCGTCCGCCGTACGCCGTCCGCCGTCCGCCGTATCACGTGTACAGGCTTCATTTTTGGTCTAAAAAATTCGTTCTTTCGCACACATGCTCCATTTGGGCCCTAGTTGTGTCCCGAAACTTTTCAGCCCGATCGGAATATACCCAGGGGTGTTATGAGTGAAAATGTGTGTAAAAATAGGTACTTTTTGCGTTTTAGCAACATGTTGGTAACATGAGCTTCTGAGATATCGTTTTCCATGTTTTTGGGGACGAGAAGACCGAATATGAAGTCGATTTTAACCAAAGAGTAGAAAATTGAGGTTCTACCAGATGTTCAGCTCCCGAAATTGATTTTTTATGTGTCAAAAACCTGGGAAATCGTCTGAAATCACCATCAGTTTGTAGAATAACACTAGAAAAAGAGTCAACACGTGGATCAAGACGATTAAATGGTACTATCAATGATCAGAGATAATTTATTTAAAAAAAAAAGAGGAGCTCCTTATTCGTGTTTTGGGGGCCACAATTGGTAGAAACCACCAGAGATAGCTATTTCAATGATTTTATATGAAAGAAACAATAAATGAACAGCCAACATTTCTGTAGGTATGTCTAATAGAATAATAAACCCATGTGACAAGGACTTTGCAGCGTTTTTGACTATTTATAACGTCACCTGTCCAATGTGCCTTTAGTCATTGTTTGTTATTGACGATGGTTTGATCACCGAAACCGGCATAACAGTGTATTTTTCGCGTTTTTTTCGTGTATTAGTGGACATTTTTCATTAGCGGACTATTTTTTCAATAACTCAGTTTTTTCTGTGAAATGGGTTTCCACGATTTCTTCGCGAGTGATTTAGTTCGTGATGAACGTGTAGTACACTGCATACATATTATGTTGTACTGTGAACGAGCCAGCGAGGAACTGCTAGCGAGGAAGGGAAGAGCGATGGGAACAGCAAGGGTCGAAGGGTGGAGGGGTTGGTGAACGGATGAACTGATGGGACTGAGGAGATGTGAAAATGGAGCGAGGTAGGATCGTCCGTTCAGTGGGAACGTCAACTCTTTGGTCATCCGTTCAGTTCGGATACGCTCAATTGAAAGATCCGTTCGATACTGAACAGAAGATACTGAACGCCACATCCCTTGTCTGTCATTCTGTCCAGAGGTGGGTAGTTCCGTACTGAACTACTCTTGAAGAACTAACTCCGCCAACCGAACTACTCCTCGGCTTAGTTCACTTCACTGAACGTTCGTTCACTAGGACCACAGAGTAAAAGAAGGACCCAGTGTATAGAGGTGGACGTAGGAAGCGGGAACTAAAGAACTACCGCTCTGAGCATTATGAACTAAGAACTATAGTAACTCATTCACTCACAAGGCGACTGAGTTAGTTCTTTAGTTCTTGTAGTTCATAGGAACGGTGGATACTACATGAAGAGTTGATAGTTTCAACTGAAAGACAGTTCCTTTAGTTCATTGGTGGATTCAGATGGGGTGAATTAATACTGAGGAGTTGATAGTATCCATAGAGCAATAGTTCCTTTAGTTCATTAGGAGTCATTCAGATGGGAAATTAATACTGCTTGAGGAGTTTATAGTATCATCCACAGAACTATATTTCCTTTACCACATGAGGAGCAGATAGTATCCACTGAGCGATAGTTCCAGTTCATTAGGAGTTATTTAGATCGGAGTTAGTTCAGATGGTGTTGATACTACATAAGGAGTTTATGGTATCACGGAACGACCGACAGTTCAAAGGAATAAGGAACGAAGTTAGTATCGTTCAGGAACTAAGTTGGTATCGTATAATATGATCGTACTAGTTCAGTATCTGTGCCCTGTGATTGGGGAAAAAAGGAACTACTGAACTAACACAAAAGAACTACTCCTTTCAAGGAGTGAACTAACTGAACTTCCCTCAAATGAACTACTGTTACCCACCACTAATTCTGTATATGCTTGTAAACAGACCTTTGCGTAACAATGATGGTTTTTTTTGTTAGAATACCTATTAAAATTATAATAATAATATCATGGCAAAAAGAAACTCCTGGTCGTGCACCAGCCATGGTGGACTGCAGCCATATAGGTGCAAACTTCTGGGCCTCGCTGTGAACGAACGGCTGGACGTACAATGTTCCCGATATAATGAACCGTTGTGTAATAGTTTACCGTTGAGTTATGATTTACCATTGTGCAATAATAATTTACCCATCAATAATACTTCAACGTTTGTTCAAGTTTCACTACCTACCAACAAACTCCAAAAGAGCCATCATTTTTCAAATGAAATAATATCACAGAACAACCAACTCGACTTTGTACTCCGTGAATATAATCATGTGCTCCCAAGCAATGATGATCTCGGGCCAATTCCCGATAGTTACTTCGTCCCTAGTGATGATATTTGGGTTGAATGTATACAGTTTCATTCGTCCTGCTAAAATGCCTGTGCGTGCAAACTTCTGGGCCTCGCTGTGAACGAACGGCTGGACGTACAATGTTCCCGGTGGTCTTAAAAAACTCCCAAGTTCCAGAACTATTTAAAACCGTAAAAAAATTCGAGGTAACGGCGTCCTGGAGATTTCAACCCCTATTTTCACCCCTTAGAGATGACTGACAGTAACGCCGAGCTTTGAGAACCAACTAGACCCCAAACGGGACCTATACACCAAATTTCGTCAATTTTGGTTCATGGTAGCTAAGAAAAGTGCGAACTACGGCGTACGGTGGACGGACAGAATTTTTTTATTGCATTTTCGGATTCTACATACCTTGAAACAGAAACCATCAAATTTTGAGGAGGTTAAATTTTTTTATTTTTTATCATGCTCGATTCCAGTGGTTCATTATTGAAAATAATATATACCAAAAATACGTTCTCAAAATCAAACCAGGTGGAATGCCACAAAGTTCGGATACGTTGAGTTGAAGATCCGTTCAGTACTAAACGCCACATCCCCAGTCTGTCATTCCGTCTGTGCTTCTACCTTTGCGTAACAATGATCATTTTTGTTGCTAAAATACCTTACAGTTATCATAATAATATCGTGGCAAAAGGAATCTCCTGGTCGTGCACCAGCCATGTTGGACTGCCTTCTTCTCAGTCATTCCACCATCGACTGCTATCCCTCGTCCCCCCACTCACACCATCCACTATCGCACCACCAACCAGCAGCCGGACCTCTACCGCCAAAAACACGCATTACGATAATAATTCAGTGTCAGCGAGGGCCCCTGTTTTCCTGAGGTTCACCACGCGATGCTCGTCTCTCACTTTAATGTGATTATCCAACTCCCCACCCTACAACCAGCCCATTAGAGCGATTTCTGGAGTTGGGCCTTCATCCAACGGTGGCCTGTTCGATCGCTGTTTCGCAGGACGAATGTTTTTTGTTTTTTGAATTGAGTAATTTCAGGGGAGTGGGCGGGTAAGGAGGTTGATACATTTTAATGGTCGATAAAATGATAGCAACGAAGGACCGCTAACGAAGTGATGAAAACCGTCAAGCTAATGTGATTTTAATCATTTATCGATCAACCGATGTTTTCCACTGAATCAACAAATACATAACTGCGTCTCTAATCGATGCACAAGACGTACTAGTGCATAGTGCGTACTCACTGTGAACCACCTGAGGCGCGCTCAATATCTTACTTTATGAGATCAACAAATGTTTTTGAATGAATAGAGGTATAACAAATTGTAAAACGACGGCAATGAATTATTTTTATATTAATGTAAATACTTATGGCTAAATACAAAAACGCTGCAAATCCCTGCAACAAACCCCTTCTGTTACAGATCACAGTCTATGTATAGATAACCCGTCTATATAATATAATATGTACTACTCTATACATATTATGTATATCGCAGACCTTCCGTACGTTAGTACCTAACCCCGTACGCGTTACTAGGTGCCTACGTAAATCACGAGTTAAATGTTGCTAAAATAATTCTTTCGATGACAAACAGTAACTAAAATGGCGAAAAGAAACGCAAATAATGAAGTTCTGAAGGAAAATTGTTGATGTGGAGTGAAATAGATGCCCCTTCTGCGTAGATCACTGTTTTCTGTGGTCAATACCTACCCTCGAGGTCAAGTATAATGAACCGTTGTGTAATAACTTGCCGATCAATAATACTTCAACGGTTGGTAAAGTTGCAAAAGTACCTACCGATCAACAAAATCCAGCCCCTTCTTGGTAGATGAACCATTGTGTAATAATTTACCGTTGTGTAATAATTTACCGTTATGCAATAATTTACCGTTGTGTAATAATTTGCCGTTGTGTAATAATTTACCATTGTGTAATAATTTACCTATCAATAATACTTCAACGTTTGTTCAAGTTTCACAAGTACCTACCAACAAAATCCAATGGTCCATCACTTATCAAATGACATAATATCACAGAACAACCAACTCGACTTCATACAGCTATCCTTGATTATAATCAGGTGCTCCCTAGTGATGATATCCGGGCCGGATTTATACCGTTTGATTCACGATCATGTTGACGAAGCTTTTTGGTGCACACGAACGGCTGGACGTACGATGCTCCAGGTGGTCTCAAAAAATTGTTTAACTCAAGAAAAATTTAATAACGTAAAAAAAAAACCACAGTCATGCAGCATGGCTATAAGAGCGAATTTTCGAAGAAATAACTGATTTTATGTAAAACTGTTTTATCTCAAGAAATAACCACGTTCCTTCATCTTCAAAGTGCTCCAGTTTGAGAACGGAATGAGATATCGCAATTCGGGTTTCACCATCGTGTTCAGCGTACAAAAACCTTTAAAATGAGGTGTCACTTGTCAGACTGTTTCATTTTGGGAATTTATGGGTAATTTTTCCCCCCTAAAACTCCCCAAAACTCCCCCTTAGAGTGACCCGATTCTGCCTATCTACGAACTTAGCCTGTCGATTGCCAAGACAGATTTTTCGTGCAAATTTGAACTTTTTATCTCAATTCTGTCGAGAGTTATCGTCTGGAATGACACATACATATATAAATATATAAATATATAAATATATATATATACATATAATTTTTGGTGTCTTTCGGCAGTGAATTCTGGATGGTCTGAAACGGATTTTGGTATAAAAATCTTTCGGAAATTCGAGTTTTAAAAATTTTGGACCGAGAACAATAGCTTCCTTTTCTTCGAAAATTCGCTAAAACCATACCCTTCAATCGAAAGTTTTCGAGATACGGCGTTCTGAAAATTTCAACCCCTATTTTGAACCCCTTAGAGATGACTGACAGTAACGCCCAGCTTCGAGGACCAACTAGACCCAGAACGGAACCTATAACCCGAATTTCATCAATTTTATTTCATGGTAACTAAGAAAAGTGGCCAGTACGGCGTACGGCGGACAGAAATATTTTTATTGTATTTTCGGATTCTACATACCTTGAAAGGTGAACCATCAAATTTTGACGGGGGGGGGGGGGGGTGGGGTTAGAATTTTTTTTCTTGCTCGATTCCAATGGTTCATTATTGAAAATAATAAACCAAAACCTGGTAGGGGGTTGGCGGAGTATGCTGAGGGAGCGAAAATGACTTCTCCCTCAGGACCTGCCGTATCGAGGAAACTTTTTTGAGTTTAAAAATTTCCAAAATATTTTTTTTTAAAAATAATGGAGGCGTATGTTCTAGATACCCACTGTTGGTAATCATTCTTAGCAACGCTTTCTTCGAGCGCACTACCGGGTTTAAAGAGGTAATGTATGCACTACCCCAGGCCGGCAGTCCATAGAGGAGAACCGACTGCACTTGAGCAAAATAAACAACCCTAAACACTTTTAGAGGAACCACCCTTCTCAACCTCGCAAATACATATATCAATTTTCTAAGTTTATTATTTACGTCGTTGATTTGGTTCTTCCATTTCATATTGTGATCAAAAACAACTCCCAAGTATTTTATATGGGTATTATGAAGCAGTGTAGAGAAAACGGAGTTATTGAAAAAATAGCCTATTTCCACTAATACACGAAAAAACGCAAAAAACACTGGTATACCGGTTTCGGTGATCAAACCATCGTCAGTAACAAACAATAACTGAGTTTTTGACATTTTCATGTCTTTGCCCTGGCACATAGCACAAAAAACTGTCACGAAATTGCGTAACGAAATTGTGTTACAGTGCCTTTATAATGATTTCCGCTTACAACGACCCCGTTGTTAGGTTTGTTCATTTTCTACATTTTTTAACCCACAAAAATCGTTCACCACTCGTTGGAAAGCTCTCGATTTAACGAACATTTTCATGTTCTCCATAACATATTGACTATACGAATAGCGGAGCTATGGGCATAACTGTTCTCATATTTTGTTTACAAACTAATGATCGTGAGTGTAGAAGATAATTAATCCGGAATCGTCTATTTTATTGAAATTATGTACCTACCTCTTAATATTAATAATGTCAAAAGCAATAGGTAAAGACATGAAAATGTCCCAATGCGTTGCAGACTCGTATGCAAGCGTTTTTTATATGCTTGCGAGTATCTTTCCTCCGCCACGGATCACCGGACCACCTCCCCGGCCCCGGCAGTGGAAACTACCCCGGTGGGCGATTATTCGTGACTATTACATCGCGAAAGCCACCGGGGTATACGAACCTTACATCCCGGTGGATCCCCGCATGCCACCCCCCCCCCCCCCTACACCAACCCCCAAACCGGTTTCGACCCCCAAACCGCCGCCTTCTGCCCAGCCTCCGCCGCCTCCGGCACCCTCATCGGCTCGCGGGGATCCCACCGTCAGGCTGCCGGGGATATCCCCAATAGCTGCCGCCGGGACCGTCCGGCTCGGGAGACGGGAGCGCCGACGACACACCGGCCCGGCGGTCCGGACTTTCCGCCCCGCCCGCCAAACCCACGGCGGGGCCTGGGGGGGCCTGGGTCTCGTGTGTCGGCTAAACAACCACACGGCACCCGGACCCCACATGCCCTGCCGTGCCATTCCAACTTTGAGCGACTTCACTCTTCCATGTGATATGCTAACCACTTCACCTTACACTTATACTTATATACTTACCCTTACACTTATACTTATGCTCACTTATACTTATACTCTATACTTATACCTATACTTATACCTATGTCGCATACATTACTTATACTTATACTCTATACTTATACTTATACTTATACTTGTACATAGTCTTATGAATCTACACAAGTCAACCATCTCTGTAAATATCCACTCCCAATGTACATAATTTTAGCCGCCAACACTCATTGTACATAACCATCATTTCGTGTATTAGTGGAAATAGACTATTTTTTCAATAAATCCATTTTCTTTGAAATGGGTTTCCACGATTTCTTCGCGAGTGATTTAGTTCGAAGCAGTGAAGGGCAAGAGTGGCAGACGGATATTTAACAAGTTGTTGTATTGATGCGTATGCAATTCGATGGGGCATCGGCATATCCAGATAGACTAAAAGCCAGATAGGACGTTTTGCCATGTGAGGCGTAGGTGCGACTCCCGTGGGTCAACCTTTCCAAAGATTTTCCAAACGTCCATTGTGTGGCAGAGAGAAAAGGTTTTTACGGGTTTTAACATCTTAAAAGGTCCAGAGGGGATGTGGTGGACCGCGGACATGCACAACGCTCAACATACAGAAAACAGACAGATGGCCTCTGACGGCCACCACAAACCTACGATTAGTTTTGCGGTGTTGAGCCTTTTCAAAAACGACAAAGTTAATAGCTCGATGTTTTAGAAGCGTGTTTTTTTTTGGTTGGCCTCCCTGTAAAGGTCAGTTTGAGGGTCCGTTTCAATACTCGGGTTGTGGAGTGCGAGCAGTCACAACAGCCCCATTTCGTCTGCTCCTATCTGTTACCAACAACGGAAAGGGATGGAGCGCATTCTTCCAGAGGGAAGAGATGGGACATAATGTCACCGGAGGTGTCCTCTTTTGACTTTGAAGTCACCAACCGACTGGACGTCCCGCTGCGACCGTTCCACACCGACGCCCAAGGCCCCGGCCTCCTGATTTCAGTGATTTTGTATCGTTGGATTTTGCTTCAGAGTCTGCAAGGCAGCGGAAGCTTTGTTTTCACTTTCGAAATGAAAAATTTGTGTGCTCCAAAATCAAAATTTCCACTTGCATTTTGCGTTTCAGGGCCTCCTGAACAAATTTGGTTTCGTGTCTGTCTGTCTGTCTGCCCGTCTGTCTGTCCACATTTCCTTGCCACAGCCATAAAATCCACAATTTTGAACCGAGTTCAATAAGATGTTCAGGAATTGTGTGAAATTAGCGCTAGATGGTCCCCTATCAGTTTCATCATGACCGAATCAACGGTAGCCTCTGCGCAGGCGCTAACGAGATTTTCTTGTTACGGTCATAACTCGATCAATTTTGAACGGATTTTGGTCAGATTTTCAGGGATGATGCGGGTAAGGTCCCATGAAGTCCCATACGACGTTCATCATGATTGAATCAGCTGTGGCAGTGGCACTGGTAAATGGCGGGTTTAAATATTTTGTATTGCCCAAAAATAACGATTTTTTAATTTTTGGTTGCCCAGCATTCTATCGTCATGAGCATGGCGAACCGGCCATTTCTAGTTTTCTGAAAATTTAATGGTGACATGCTGTGAAGGCCACTAGGAAGCTTCTGTGCCATGTCCTTGGCAGTGTATTTTTATTTATTTTGAACGAATTCGTACCAATAAATTGGCAATGTAATGACGTTTTAAGAGCTTAGCTACACCACGGAGTAGGCATATTACAATATTCTGCAGGATTTTCTTGTAATACAAACAACTACATTACGTTCTAGAGAGTTCTGAACGGCTGTGGTCTCCCCGGCGATATTTTTCGTGTACATATATGATTTTGTGTAATCATGTGTAAAACTGCTCACTCCGATATGGGCAGGGTTACTATTCTGTGAATAATACACCTATGCATTCGCTAGCAAAAATTTTTTATAACAACTGCTCACAATTTTTTCAATTTAAGTATCTTGATGCGTAGATTCCAAAAATGCAATGCCCGTCCGCCGTATGATCCACATCTACTTTATTTTCGGTCTAAAAAATTCGTTCTTTCGCACACATGCTCCATTTGGGCCCTAGTTGTGTCCCGATCGGAACATACCCAGGGGTGTTATGGGTGAAAAATAAGTGTAAAAATAGGGGTTTTTGGTGTTTTTAGTAACATGAGCTTGTGAGGTATCGTTTTCCATGTTTTTAGGACGAGGAGACCAAACATGAAGTTGACTTTGACCAAAAAGTGGATAATTGAGGTTTAACGAAGTTTCAGCCTTAAAATTACGTTAAATTTTGGTCTAAAATCTTCGTTCTTCCGGACACAGTTAGGGTCCCCATTTGGGAACACATTTGGGTCCTAGTTGTGCTCCGAAGCTCGGCAGCCCAATCGGAATACACCCAGGGGTGTTATGGGGGTAAAATTGGGGTTTTTCGTGTAAAAAAAAAGGTGAACATGAGCTTGTGAGGTATGGTTTCCTTATTTTTTAAGGCCAAAAGACTAAATATGAAGTTGATTTTGACCAACGAGTGAAGAATTGCGGTTTTAATGAAAGTTCAGCTCTCAAAGTTCATTTTTGGTTTATTATTTTCAATAATGAACCATTGGAATCGAGCATGAAAAAAAAAATTCTTACCCCCCCTCAAAATTTGATGGTTTACGTTTCAAGGTATGTAGAATCCAAAACTGCAATAAAAATATTTCTGTCTGTCCGCCGTTCGCCGTACGCCGTACGCCGTACGGGCCACTTTTCTTAGTTACCATGAAAAAAATTGATGAAATTCGGGTTATAGGTTCCGTTCGGCGTCTAGTTGGTCCTCGAAGCTCGACGTTACTGTGAGTCATCTCTAAGGGGTTCAAAATAGGGGTTGAAATTTTCAAAACGCCTATACCATTTTTTTACGTAAATATTTTTACGGTTTTAAATAATTCTTGAACTTGCGAGTTTTTTAATACCATCCGGAGCATCGTACGTCCAGCCGTTCGTTCACAGTTAGGCCCCGAAGTTTGCACCGACAGGCATTTTCGACTCCAGTGTGAATGAAATTGTATACAATTCAAACCAAATCTCGTAACCAGAGACGCGCCCACAATAGGAATTTGTGAATACGGCCAATCATTGGTAGGGATCACCTGATTATATTGGCGGAGTATGAAGTCGAGTTGGTTGTTCTGTGATATTATTTAATTTGAAAAATGATGGCTCTTTTGGAGTTTGTTAGGTAGTGAAACTTGAACAAACGTTGAAGTATTATTGATGGGTAAATTATTACTACGGTAAATCATTACTCAACGGTAAATTATTACACAACGGTTCATTATACCATCTACGTAGAAGGGGCTGGAGTTTGTTGGTAGGTACTTTTGCAACTTTTTTCACTCCTCATCAACAATTTCTTTTCAGAACTTCATTATGTGTGTTTCTTTTTGTTAGGTACTGTTTGTCATCGGCAGAATTATTTTAGCAACATTCAACTCGTGATTTAGGTAGGTACCTAGTAACGAGTACGGGGTTAGGTACTAACCTACGGAGGGTCTGCGATCTACATAATATGTATATAATAGAATAGTACATATCATATTATATAGAAGGGTTATCTATACATAGAGCTGTGATCTGTAACAGGAGGGTATTCTATACAAAATAATAAACCGTTGTGCAGGGATTTGCAGCGTTTTATTAGTCAAAACCGTGGGAAATTGTCTGAAATCACCATAAATTTGTATGAGAACGCCGGAAGAAGTATCAACAGATGAATCAAAACAATTAAATGGTACTATAAGTGATCAAAGATAATTTTTTTAAACAAAAATTGGAGGCCAATTTGTGTTTTTGGGCGGCCAAAATTGGTGGAAACCATCAAAAGAGCTATTTCAATTATTGCACATGAAAGAAACAATAAATGAACAGCCATCATTTCTGTAGGTATATCCAGTAGAATAATAAACCCATGTGACAAGGACTTTGCAGCGTTTTTCAAATTAGTGTACTTTATTTTTGATTACTGTATTTTATTTTCAAAATTTGCCCAATTTTGACTGCAGATTCTGACCAAACCGCTGAACCAAATTTATTGTTTAAGAGGTCACTCGACGCAGAATTGCTTTTTAATTCTGACTGGAGTAAAATCTACCGTACGATGCACCTTTCTGATGTTTGAGCCAAAAAAACCGAAAATGTTTCGGAGGACTTTCCAGTTGAAAAAGTTGGATTTTTCGTTACCATTTCATCACAAAACATCAGAACTATCATATCTGATGCAAGGAGACCCCCCTTTTTCGGTACCTACGATTTCCCTGGACTATACGATTTATCTTGAATATTGTATTATGAGCATGTTCTTCAATAAACAAACGAACAAAGTTGCAAAGACGACATAACCAGCGAATACCAAGAGGCCCCTGAGTACTTGGCAGATTTCCACATTTATTAATTGCCATCTATTTATGAGACAACTGGTTTGCAGTTACGTCGGAATTGATAAACGCTGGAATTCGATTGAACTAGTTTCACTCTGACATCGTTATAACGTATCTACCCGCCCGTTTAACTTGGCAAACTGCTTGGCCTGCCATTAGGGTAAAAAGCGAGAAAAACAGCTTTGTGAAGAAACGCCAAATGAGCCGGAGCTCTTATAAGTCGGTAGATATTTTCCCGCGTCCCGCCCCAACCTGATGCGGACAGTTAAAGTAATTATCGCCGTCTTATATCAAGCGATACGGCGGTAAATGAAGAAATTAATGGAAACCGGTTGGTGTTAAGTCGCCTCTGCTTTGGCCGCCGGGCGAAACGGGTGGCAGACGGACGGTCGCTCCTTTCAAAAAAAAAAAAAAAAAAAAAAAAATCACTCTGTTTCCGAAGCATGTAATTTGATTATAAGCGGTTTCCTGTTATTTTCGGTCTGATCCGTCTCATTTTTCGAAAGATGATTCGAATTAGATGTGCATCATCAAATCGTCAAGATAACCGGATAGGTATCTCGGCCTCGTTTTGACGAAGGTTCGACGTTCCGGGCTCGGGTTGTGCCTCAAATTATTGAGGTGTTCACCCATTGGAACACCTGTTGAGGGTATTACCATCATGCTGTGCCTGCTAATAACAGTGTTACCAATATCATGCGATCCCGACTTTGAATATTCGCTTTAGAAAACAAGACACTCAGAGGAGATTGGTGCGGTATTCCCAGCTCAACCGTAGGCTAAGGTTGTCAGGATGCGAATATTCAGATCCGCGCCAGACATATCAAATTTCATTTTCCCGGAAGAATCATGGGGCTAGACGCACTTCCAAGAATAAGGCGGCAGCAACAAAATCTTAAGTGAGAACACCTACACGACAAGTTTTCCGCTGAGGATCGGTTTCCCACCAAAACACGATCCAGAACTTCCCTTTGTTCGAAACGGCGAAAAACCTTGAAGCCACGCGCGGACCGAAACTTCGACACCCAAACGAAAATCCCCAGATCTTTAATCGCTTCTGATTGGGCATTAGAAAACGCCTATCGAAATCATATACCTTATGCGATTTGATAGATCAGAACGGCAGCAGCCCATAAGAGCCAATCCGATGCAATCCGTGGGATAAAACAGCGAGCCTTTGTTTGTCATTACAATGGGGCCAACACTCCAGAAATAGCGTCACCTTGGACTGTGCCTGCTCGAGCTATTGGTACAAAATGTCAACAAACTCCCTCTCTTTGTTTGTCAACTCTCAACCAACTTCCTATGAGTAGCGTGATGTGTGCCCAGTATAGCGTTAGGTTGTTAGTTATCACTCGTTCGTCACTCAAACATAATATAAAAATGCAACCATCAGCAGAAGGAACCACCAGATCCCGCCAACGACAACAACGTGCAGTGCTTCTCGTTATCTGGATTTCTTACTCCACTGGCAAATTTCAAGATCGGACTACTTAAAAAAAGTTGGAGTTTTGAAGCAGGCGTCCAAACTGAAATAATTCGATATTCCGGCGGCATTTTTTATTGACGTTCACCAGTACTGACTGGCATGATATTTATATGTAAATATAGACTTTTGCTTCCGAGTCTGCGAAGCAGCGGAAGCCTTGTGTTCACTTTCGTGAGCCAAAAAATTTTTGTCTTCAGAAATCAAAATTTCCACTTGCATTTTGCGTTTCAAAGCCTACTGAACAAATTTGGTTCCGTGTCTGTCGGTCTGTGAGTCTGTGAGTCTGTGAGTCTGTGAGTCTGTGAGTCTGTGAATCTGTGAGTCTGTGAGTCTGTGAGTCTGTGAGTCTGTGAGTCTGTCCGCATTTCCTTGTTACAGCCATAACTTCCACGATTTTGAATTGATTCAGCTCAAATTTTGAGGGATGGTGCGGATAAGGCCCCTTGAGGTCCCATACAAATTTCAACATGATTGATCCAGCGGTACGCCCTGCGCATGCGCTAACGTTAAATTCAACAAACACGCATAACTTTCACAATTTTGATTCAATTTCGCTCAAATTTTCAAGGGTTGTTTGGACAAGGCCTAGTGAGTTCCAGTATGAATTTCAGCATGATCGGACCCTCGGTGCGCTCTGCGCATGCGCTGGCGTGAAATAGATTCAATTTCCTTGTTACAGCCGTAGTAACCAAAGATTTCACCCAATTTCAATGTAATTCTCAGGGATTAAGCGGGTAGGGCCCATTGAGGTCCCATATAAATTTCAACATGATAGAGCCAGCGGTTCGCCCTGCGCATGCGCTCTGTCTGTCTGTCTGTCCTTCTATGCACGGCCAAACGGCTCGACGGATATCGACCAAATTTGGCACGAATATCCAGTAGGCTCCCAAGTTGTGCAACGTCGCATTTTCAATTCCCTGACCATAGCGGAACTATGGTCGACCATGGTCAACTCCTGAATGGCTTGACGGATATCGACCAAATTTGGCACGAATATCCAGTAGGCTCCCAAGTTGTGCAACGTCGCATTTTTAATTCCCTGACCATAGCGGAACTATGGTCGACCATGGTCAACTCCTGAATGGCTTGATGGATATCGACCAAATTTGGCACGAATATCCAGTAGGCTCCCAAGTTGTGCAACGTCGCATTTTTAATTCCCTGACCATAGCGGAACTATGGTCGACCATGGTCAACTTCGTTAATTGAAATGGTAACCCCTATTTTTTATCGCGTATTCGTAATCTACGTGAAATTCTATCTACGATCGACCCTTCGGACTACCCCCGCGGTCGACCATAGCGCATCCATCGGCCCCTCCATGGTCGAATCCCGAATTGCTCAACGGATATCGACCAAATTTGGCACGAATATCCAGTAGGCTCCCATGTTGTGCAACGTCGCATTTTTAATTCCCTGACCATAGCGGAACTATGGTCGACCATGGTCAACTCCTGAATGGCTTGACGGATATCGACCAAATTTGGCACGAGTATCCAGTAGGCTCCCAAGTTGTGCAACGTCGCATTTTTAATTCCCTAACCATAGCGGAACTATGGTCGACCATGGTCAACTTCGTTAATTGAAATGGTAACCCCTATTTTTTATCGCGTATTCGTAATCTACGTGAAATTCTATCTACGATCGACCCTTCGGACTACCCCCGCGGTCGACCTTAGCGCATCCATGGGCCCCTCCATGGTCGAATCCCGAATTGCTCAACGGATATCGACCAAATTTGGCACCAATATCCGGTAGCCTCCCAAGTTGAACGTAGGCGCATTTTTAATTCCCTGACCATAGCGGAAATATGGTCGACCATGGTCAACTCCTGAATGGCTTGACGGATTTTGATAAAATTGGGTACAAATACCCGGTAGGGTATGGGATTTTTCCGTCGTTTGTTGGTTTCACGATACTGCGTACAGCGAATCTCGGATAGCGAGCGAAGCGAGCGGTCAGGCTAGTTATGTATAATGGACGTAATGTATTATGGAAGTCATGTTATGTATAATATGTATATTTCATGTAATGTTATGTAATGTTATGTTATGTAATGTAATGTTATGTAATATGTATATTTAACGTTATGTAATGTTATGTAATGTAATGTAATGTTATGTTATTTTGCTTCCGAGTCTGTTCTATTTTATAATGGGTCACTCTGATTGTGACGAGGAAGCTCCTGTGCCATCACCTTGGCAGTGTATTTTGTACTAAAATCTACATTTACTGGTTATTTCATTGGTCCTACAACCCTCTCACTAGAGAATTGAGACGAAATTCGCTCTTTTCGGTAAAAATTCGCTCTTTTATCACTATATTGGCACTTTCAGGGACTGTGCTCGCTCTTGTGGGCACAATTTCTTTCGGGAGTGTTATAGTCGCTCTTTTGGTAGCAAATCTCGTTCATTTGGTCCTCCGATGGTGGCTCTTTCGTCCTGTATTTGAAATTGGCTCGCTCTTTCGTCCTTCACCGATCAGAACAAGTGGGACCCGAAATTTCGTCCTCCAAAACCAAGTCTCCGCCCATCGGAGATTTCGTGAAAAGCTGCTGAAATCAAGAACGATTGCCTCTCCAGTGCTTCTGCTCAAGCTGCATCTTTATCCAGGTTCGCGGCCCGAATCTGCAGAGGCGCACTGGCTGACGGTACGTCTTCAGGACATCCTGCCAAGCTGAGACGTCCACACGGAGAAGGAGTCCTTAGCGGGGAGGTACTGCAGCCCAGCCATCTTCAGCGCCAACTCCGCACCCAGGAGCCTGAACCAGGCCACCAGGTTAGTTCGTAATTCTCTCAAAAATTCAACGTCAATCATCCGTCAGGGCTTATCGCCGTTTGCCATCCTACGCCGTCGCGAATACGCGTCCCCGCGACAGTGCCGTTAGGATTGCTTCTGGAGGTATATGTAGGACTGTTTAATTTAGAGATAAGTAGCTCCTAAGCCCATATTTCACATTTCATAGGATCTTCATATAACTTCAACTCAATAAATACTGCCTAAAATAATCTCACTATTAATTTCGTAATTTCCCTCCTTTTTTCTCTTCAAAGTTAATTGTGGACTCAAGTCCTGGAGTGCCCTCGCTAACAACGAGAAAGCAGAATGCAAACACAAATATCAGAAGGAAAATGACATCAAAATGAAAGTAAGCAACAAAACCAACAACAGCCCACGGTTTGAATTAGAAACATCATCAAATCGTCAAAGAGAGGAAACCTTTATACGAAGGTGTTAAATTTCGGACTTGTGATCGGACCAAAATCTTTCCTCCTTTGCTCTGCTCCTCGATCTCAAGGTTTCTATAGCTAACTACTAACTACCGTGCAGATTTCCACCTTTCCCCTTGAAAAACTTGAAAAATGAAGCAATAGTTACAGCATTTCCAAGTCGAATTTGACGACTGCCAAACCAAACTGGGCATTTTTCAACCAATCTGAACATTTCCCAAACCAATTTGCAGATTTTCCAAACCAATTTCAATATCTTTCAAATCAAATCGGACCATTTCCAAACCATGGAGGCCTTTTGCAAAATTATGTACCTATATAAAATATAATAATTATAATGATATAGGTACTTTCTTAAATTTTCTGTATTTTCTGTGATTAATATCTACCTAATACGTACTTCTTCAATTATTGTTCTCTCGCCGCGGTTATTGCCGTATTAGTTAAATAAAAATGCATTTAATTGAACAAAATTATACATAATTGTTTAGCGTCCAATATTCGGTTTGGAAAATGTCCAAACTGACTAGAAAAAAGTCCAATTTGGTTTGGCAAATGTCCAGCTTGACTTGGAAATGCTACATTTTAGCTCATTAAAGAGTACAGACAGTTCTAGATCGGGGAGATGTAGAAGAATCAGCAGCGTTTGTTAAAAGGTAGAAATAGAATAGTTTCATCTAATTGAATTTTTCCCCTCGGAAACCATAAATCATGAGTCAAGAATGACGTAATAAACGTACTTTTCTGTAAAAATAATAATACCTACCTGATAAAATTTTTTTCCAGAGGAAGTTCTTCGAGCCAATTAAGAGTATTGAATTGTTGGTTTATTGGTCTTTATCTTTTGATTCCGGATGTTACTCTGACCGCTTACACTGGGCTTGTCGAGCCCTAATTTGAGATGGGCTGCGGAAACGTATGAATAGACAAATTATTAACAACACCGCAAACCTACACGATTTATGGCTTCCGGTTCGTTTGTTGATGGCGAAGCCAGAACAGCCTCGTCCACGGAATGAAGGAACTTTAGAATATTTGCACATCGAAAGAAGAAGTAGAAGAGATTTCACCCCACTTTGTTAATTTCCAGCTCTGGTGTGAACCACTCCAATATTAACTCTCTCTTCTCGTTTTGCCTGCCATCAGCGCTGTTCTCCGTCGATCTAGTTCTCTATTTTTTTTCCATTTTCCATTTTTCTTTTGTTTGAGTTGAGTTTTCCTCAATTCGAGTCGGTAATTAATTAATTAATTTGTTCTTTTCAGCTTTTCGTTCTGTTTATTTCATATTTTGTTCCTCATTGCAGAGAAGGAGGCATATTTTTATTTATTAGTTTTCACTGCCAAATACAGTTTATTTTCCCTTATTTCGTATTTTTATCATTTCCCATTTTTTTTAAATTGTTTGGTTTATTATTTTCAATTATGAACCTTTGGAATCGAGAATGTTCAAAAAAATTAACCCCCCCCCCCCCCTAAAAATTTGATGGTTCACGTTTCAAGGTATGTAGAATCCGAAAATGCAATAAAAAAGTTTCTGTCTGTCCGCCGCACTCCGTACATCGCACTTTTCTTATTTACCATGAACCAAAATTAACGAAATTTGGTTTGTAGGTCCCGTTTGGGGTCCAGTTTCCTCGGAGCTCGGTGTGAATGTCAGTCGTCTCTAAGGGGCGAAAAATAGGGGTTGAAATTTTCAGAACGCCGTAGCTCGAAAAATTTCAATATAATGGTAATGGCAGTATGGTTTTTTTACGTTTTTAAATTCATTTGGAACTAAAGCATTTTTTGAGACCACCCGGAGCATTGTACAATCAGCCGTTCGTTTGCATCAAAAAGCTTCGTCAACGTGATCGTGAATCAAACGTTATAAATCTGGCCCGGATATCTTCACTAGGGAGCACCTGATTATAATCAAGGATGGCTGTATGAAGTCGAGTTGGTTGTTCTGCGATATTATTTCATTTGATAAGTGATGGACTATTGGATTTTGTAGGTACCTAGGTACTTCTGAAACTTGAAAACGTTGAAGTATTATTGATGGGCAAGTTATTACACAACGGTTCATTATACTTGACCACGAGTCTGTTTTCATTATACTTGACCACTGTTTTCTGTGGTAAATACCTAGGTACGTATTCACCACAGAAAACAGTGATCTCAGAAGGGGCATCTATTTCACTCCACATCAACAAATTTTCCTTCAGAACTTCATTATTTGCGTTTATTTTTGCCATTTTAGTTACTGTTTGTCATCGACAGAATTATTTTAGCAACATTTAACTCGTGATTTAGGTAGGTAGGTACCTAGTAACTAGTATGGGGTTAGGTACTAACGTACGGAGGATCTGCGATCCACATAATATGTAGGTATAGAGTAGTACATATTATATTACATAGATGGGTTATCTATTCAGAGAGCTGTGATCTGTAACAGAAGGGTATTCTGTACAAAATAACAAACCGTTGTGCAGGGATTTGCGGCGTTTTTGATTTTTATGGAATAAAGTTACTTGTCATTTCATTTCATTTCAATAATAAACCGTTGTGTAATAATTTGCGGTGGATTTTTAAATGTTATCAAAGACGCATATAACTAGACAGATTTTGCTTAGAGAGCTGGTACCATGCACCATAACGGAAATCGATAAGCCGAAACAAATTTTGGGTCGCAGTTTCGGCGCACTTCAGGCGCTCGCATCGATGAATATCTTCAAGTTGTATCCGAGTTGTCGAGGTGCAAGTTGGTACTTAGGAGCGGATGCCTCGGAGGTTATTGGTCCTGGGCGAAGGGGAAAGAAGATATTAACCAGGGAGGCGGCCCCGGTCCTCAAACGATACCTCTCCCAACCTCCCGACCAAATAACCTGTTCTTTCGAAAAACCGCCCCGAGGCCCTTCATCCACATCTTCGAGACGTCGAGGTAAAAAAAAACCAAAAAACCAAATAAAAAACCAAAAAAACAGTGAAAAAATCGAAAAAATGAAAAAAGGAAGGAGATGGGAAGATGAAAGTTGTTCTTCTCTCACTCGGGGAGGGGGGGGGGGGGGGGGGTTGTGGAAGAGAATTGGTTCCTCTCTCGGGCCTGTGGGGCTTAAGTGAACATTCTGGGGGGGGGGGGGGGATGAGGGGAGTATGAAGGGGGGGATGAGGGGAGTATGAGGGGGGGGGGGGACTTCTCATCCGCCATGATGTTTGGAGGGCCCGGCGGAGGAACCGTTCCGGCTTCATCATCTCCGCTGATTGAATCATTATTCTCCTCTCATCTCGGCGGCCCTTGGGGTTCCTCTATCTCGCGAGGCCTCGACTGACAATGAACTAAAATAATCGGCAAGGAGTTTCTAATAACCGCCAGCTGATGGCTTCATTCCCATGCAAACTCTTCTTCGTTCTTCTCCACGATTTTTTTTAATTTTTTTTTTTTTTTTTCATCTCTTCTAACACCGGGTTGCGGGAGAACGGATTATCTAACATCACATATTAAGACCGGCGATTAGGATCGGTCTTCGACAAACTCCCTTAACATTATTTTGTACTCATACCCATCACAATATTTTTGGTTTATTAGAATTTTCAATAATCAACAAGTTTCTCTAAACATTCGTCAAAGGAGCACCGGTAGATCAAATTTAAATTTAACTACACGTCGAAATAGTCTAAATAATATTCAAGCTTTTAAAAATTGTTGAGGGAAAAATGGAGAAAATTCAAAAAAAGTGCTAGAAGGTAATCCGTTGGATGGCTTGGGAAATAGGATAGGTATTCGTTCTTCATTCCTCCAACTTTTTTTTATTACAATGTACACAACTTTTTGAGCACCACTGGAAAATGTATTTCTATTCTCTTTGTGGTGAGTGGTAGGGGTCACCAATTGTGGTGAGCGGTAGTTAAGGGTGAGGATTAGGAGGACTAACGGTTATCACCACAGTAGGTGTTGGAGGAAAAGGGCGTCCCGCGGTTATCACCACAGCAGACGCCCGGAAGAACGAGTCTAGAATCCCGTGGTTATCACCACAGCGAGTGCTACATGAGGGAACGTCCGGCGGTTATCACCACAGCGAGTGGTAGATGAAGGAGGGTCCCGTGGTTATCACCACAGCGAGTGCTAGATGAGGGAACGTCCCACGGGTATGACCACACCGAGTGCCAGATGGAGGAGGGACCCGCGGTTATCACCACAGCAGACGTGCAAGGATGAGGATGCTAATACCCCGCGGTTATCACCACAGCGAGTGCTAGATGAAGGAGGGTCCCGTGGTTATCACCACAGCGAGTATAAGAGGAGGGAGAGCAGCCCACGGTTACCACCACAGCAGATGCGAGAAAGGGTAGGAGAGAGAAAGAGAGAGAGGGAGTGAGAGAGAGTGAGAGGGTGTAAGGTGATCGTGAGAGAAGTCGCAGATCGGAGAGCGGTCGGTCGAATGAAGAGCTGGGCGAGCCGGGCGGTATAATAAAAGTGCTTTTATTGCTTCCGAGTCTGCGAAGCAGCGGAAGCCTTGTGTTCACTTTCGTGAGCCAAAAAATTTTTGTCTTCAGAAATCAAAATTTCCACTTGCATTTTGCGTTTCAAAGCCTACTGAACAAATTTGGTTCCGTGTCTGTCGGTCTGTGAGTCTGTGAGTCTGTGAATCTGTGAGTCTGTGAGTCTGTGAGTCTGTGAGTCTGTGAGTCTGTCCGCATTTCCTTGTTACAGCCATAACTTCCACGATTTTGAATTGATTCAGCTCAAATTTTGAGGGATGGTGCGGATAAGGCCCCTTGAGGTCCCATACAAATTTCAACATGATTGATCCAGCGGTACGCCCTGCGCATGCGCTAACGTTAAATTCAACAAACACGCATAACTTTCACAATTTTGATTCAATTTTGCTCAAATTTTCAAGGGTTGTTTGGACAAGGCCTAGTGAGTTCCAGTATGAATTTCAGCATGATCGGACCCTCGGTGCGCTCTGCGCATGCGCTGGCGTGAAATAGATTCAATTTCCTTGTTACAGCCGCAGTAACCAAAGATTTCACCCAATTTCAATGTAATTCTCAGGGATTAAGCGGGTAGGGCCCATTGAGGTCCCATATAAATTTCAACATGATAGAGCCAGCGGTTCGCCCTGCGCATGCGCTCTGTCTGTCTGTCTGTCCTTCTATGCACGGCCAAACGGCTCGACGGATATCGACCAAATTTGGCACGAATATCCAGTAGGCGCCCAAGTTGTGCAACGTCGCATTTTCAATTCCCTGACCATAGCGGAACTATGGTCGACCATGGTCAACTCCTGAATGGCTTGATGGATATCGACCAAATTTGGCACGAGTATCCAGTAGGCTCCCAAGTTGTGCAACGTCGCATTTTTAATTCCCTGACCATAGCGGAACTATGGTCGACCATGGTCAACTTCGTTAATTGAAATGGTAACCCCTATTTTTTATCGCGTATTCGTAATCTACGTGAAATTCTATCTACGATCGACCCTTCGGACTACCCCCGCGGTCGACCTTAGCGCATCCATGGGCCCCTCCATGGTCGAATCCCGAATTGCTCAACGGATATCGACCAAATTTGGCACCAATATCCAGTAGGCTCCCAAGTTGTGCAACGCCGCATTTTTAATTCCCTGACCATAGCGGAAATATGGTCGACCATGGTCAACTCCTGAATGGCTTGACGGATTTTGATAAAATTGGGCACAAATACCCGGTAGGCTATGGGATTTTTCCGTCGTTTGTTGGTTCCACGATACTGCGTACAGCGAATCTCGGATAGCGAGCGAAGCGAGCGGTCAGGCTAGTTATGTATAATGGACGTAATGTATTATGGAAGTCATGTTATGTATAATATGTATATTTCATGTAATGTTATGTAATTTTATGTTATGTAATGTAATGTTATGTAATATGTATATTTAACGTTATGTAATGTTATGTAATGTAATGTAATGTTATGTTATTTTGCTTCCGAGTCTGTTCTATTTTATAATGGGTCACTCTGATTGTGACGAGGAAGCTCCTGTGCCATCACCTTGGCAGTGTATTTTATATTTGGCCTTTATTTTTATTTATATATTTGGATATTGAAACCGTCAGTACTGTTGGTTTATTATTCTGTGAATAATACACCTATGAATTCGCTCAGCAAAAAATTTTTATAACACCCCCTCAAAATTTTTTCTTTTCCGTTTCAAGGTGCGTAGATTCCAAAAATGCAATGTCCGTCCGCCGTCCGCCGTATCACGTGTACAGGCTTCATTTTCGGTCTAAAAAAATCGTTCTTTCGCACACATGCTCCATTTGGGCTCTAGTTGTGTCCCGAAACTTTTCAGCCCGATCGGAATATACCCAGGGGTGTTATGAGTGAAAATGTGAGAAAAATAGGTACTTTTTGCGTTTTAGCAACATGTTGGTAACATGAGCTTTTAAGGTGTCGTTTTTCATGTTTTTGGGGACGAGAAGACCGAATATGAACTCGATTTTGACCAAAGAATAGAAAATTGAGGTTCTACCAGATGTTTAGCTCCCGAAATTGATTTTTTATGAGTCAAAAACCTGGGAAATCGTCTGAAATCACCATCAATTTGTAGAATAACACTGGAAAAAGAGTCAACAGGTGGATCAAGACGATAAAATGGTACTATCAATGATCAGAGATAATTTATTAAAAAAAAAAAGCGTAGGTAAGTACCTTATTCGTGTTTTGGGGGCCAAAATTGGTGGAAACCACCAGAGATAGCTATTTCAATTATTTTATATGAAAGAAACAATAAATAAACAGCCAACATCTCTGTAGGTATGTCCAGTAGAATAATAAACCCATGTGACAAGGACTTTGCAGCGTTTTTCCTTTAGTTACCTTTTTGTATACCACTCGGAGACTTCATGTGACTTCATGTGTGGTTATTCCTGGTTTTCTATTTGTTACTGATCTTTAGCAACTTTCTAGGAATTTCTGTACTAATATTTACTTAGTCATTATAATTGGGGCATGTGCCCGTGAAAATGATTTTAAAAAATAAATGAAATAAGAAAATAAAAACTTTTGACCCACAAAAACTTGAATTTGATCAAAAAATATCTTTTGCCATTGAAATCGTCGGTACTTTTTTAGTCTTGAGTCATCTCTCTATACCACTTAGAGACTTCACATCAATTTTGGCGATTTCTAGCAATTTTCCAGGGGTATGTTATTCGTCGATTCTTTATTTATTAGGTCGTATGTCGGAAACATATATATTTATGGATTACAAACTCGTATAGTTGATAGACGAATCGATTGTTTGTACCTAAACCTATTTTCATTCGATCGATAGAACATTCCACAAAACGAAACAACCTGAGTGTCTGTTATTTTCAGAAAACTAACAGCCCACGTGCGTGCCAAGGGTAGTTCTAATGTCTGTTTCGTGGTGAGGCAACATGGCGCAGTATTTTATCAACCAACACTATCTCTACTCCGTGGAGGCCCATTCCATAGGGCAGAGAGCGTTTCCTTTGCCGTCTCGGAAAATTTGTGGCCGTTTCCTCCTCGTGGCGCTTGCTGATTGTTCTCCGGAGCTGCTAATTGATGACTCGAGGGCAGTTGGTGTGGTAGGCGGGGGTGGGGGGGCTTGTGGTTTCTGTGGTCGGAGAGGCCTCCACAGATAAGGGAAGGCCCCTCGTCGACTCGTCCGAAAACCGTCCCGATGGTAATTTGGTTAATGAGCCTAAGCAAGATTTATGCCCTCCCCGTTTTGCTTTCCCTTATTCGACTTTTCGAGCGTTGAGCCGCCGCTCGGAGTAAAATCTGACTTACTACGGACAGTTTCTTTGGAGATAATCAACGCCCTCGGTTCACTTGGGTGAGTATTAAGTGGCTGCCTACTGTTGTAATTATTGTACTGTTGTAATGGGTGGAACCAGTTCCTTTCACGTTACTACTCACTGACGCTGAGAAATGGCTAAACTCTTCACTACTTCCCGTCATCGTAATTATCACTTCTTGAACAATCGCATGCCTCCAAGACAGTTAAGGACTAAAACTACCTAAATGTAAACATGGTACGAAAATTTGCAGCTGAGTACTACAGTAAAAAAAGATGCAAATTATTACACAACAGTTTACTGACAGATGCCCCTTCTGGTCAGTATTTTCTGTTTGAGTATAATCGGACCATTTATTCGTGCAAAGCTGAGTACCTCGGATTCGCACCTTGGATCTTAGCCGTTCTTGATATCCAATCGTTCTGTCATTCATAGGGCACCATCTGGGGCCCAACCCGCATGGTCTCCGAAAATTTCAGCAAAATCGGATTCGAACTGAGGAAGTGCGTGTGGCAAGGACAGACACCGAACCAAATTTGTTCAAGTACAAAAGTGCCTATCAGCAAAATCCACCACCATTTTTCAAATGAAATAATATCACAGAACAATCAACTAGAATTCATACTGCCATCCGTTATAATCAGGTGCTCCCTAGCAATGATATCTGGGCCGGATTTATACAGTTTGATTCACGATCGCGTTGACGAAGCTTTTCGGTGCAAAAGAACGGCTGGTCGTACAATGCTCCGGGTGGTCTCAAAAAATTCTCTAGTTCAAGATCAATTTAAAAACGTAAAAAAAGCCATAGCCCTTCTATTGAAAGTTTTCGAGCTACGGCGTTCTGGAAATTTCAACCCCTATTTTTAACCCCTTAGAGATGCATGGCAGTAAGGCCGAGCTTCGCGGACCAACTAGACCCCAAACGGGACCTACAAACCAAATTTCATTAATTTTGGTTCATGGTAACTAAGTACGGCGTACGGCGGACGGACAGAAATGTTTTTCATTTCCATTTCGGATTCTACATACCTTGAAACGGAAACCATCAAATTTTGAGAAGGGGGGGGTTAAAACTTTTGTTTTCATACTCGATTCCAAATTTTCATTATTGAAACTAATAAACCAAAAACAGTTTTTACTCCCCCCCCCCCCGTCCCTCAAAATTTGATCCTTTCCGTTTCAAATTATGTAGAATCCAAAAATAGAATTTAAAAAAATTTCCGTCCGTCCGCAATACTTCGCACTTTCCTTAGTTACCATCAACCAAAATTAATGAAATTTGGGTTATAATTCCCATTTTCGCAGCGTTTTTTATTCCATTTTCGGATTCTACGTACCGTGAAACGGCACCATAAAACGTGGAGGGGGTTGGGGGGTAAACATGTTTTGTTTTCACGCTCGATTACTCCAAATGTTCATTACTGAAAATAATAAATTAAAAATTACATCGATACGATGCATCGAATGAACCGATGTTTGATTACGATACTTCGACACGATCGCAAGACCGTACCATTCTCTGAAATTTATTGTTGAACAATCTGTTAGAAACTAAACATTAATGAAAATGTTACATTAATCATTAATAAAAACTAATCATTAATGAACATTAATAAAAATGTTACGCACGTTTTTACCGCGATATCGATTTTGGCAGTTTCGAATTAACGCGCCATAGACCACTCAAAGCGGTTGTGCAATCACACGGCTACGTCCCAGCAATCAAATTTACATCAGAAGCCCAACCGTAATCCCAGTATATTATCGTTCCGTTGGGGCGATGCAGTAATGGCCTCCCCGATTTCCTTACGATAATAGAGTGGGCGGGCTTGGACAAGGACTATAGTTTAGACCCGTGCTCTCTCACTGCCCCTCTTCTAACAAACCACCTATTGTTTGTTTCTTAAGGGACTCTACGATTCAATCAGTAATATAATACAGATCGGGGAGGGGAAGGGGTCGGGGAGACTATTTCTGCCTTTTGTTTTATCATCTCCGTCCTTTAATGTCCCCATTCAGTCAAATCCTTGTCTCCTTTTTCTTCGCCTTCATTACGCTTCTTTTTTTTTCTCTTTCTCTCAGCCGAAATGAACGAGCTCGTGGTAACAATGCGCCTTCTCAGGCGTTTCGATGATAGGGAAACAATAAACTCCGCAGCCCTTTGAAACCTTTGTGGCGTCGGAAGGATGTCTCCCATCTATTTGTCCAGATGGAATAATTTCAAGTGATTTATTCGACAAGCTTTGGCAGGTAAGTGGCCTATCCGGGTGCCCACACATCCATCCCCGACGATTTCATTAGTGTTTACGCTATAAGGAATTACGAAAATCAACAGCTCCTAAGCAGGTGCTGCCGTTCAAAAAGGAGTGCCAATTTTTTGACATTCATGACATGACTCATTTTTGACAAAAAATGAGTTGAGAACGGTTTCTGAAACTTGGGCCTAAACCAAATCGAATGGTGAAGTCATAACTGAACAAATCAGAACGGTTCCCTGTGTGATTTACATCCAAAAAATAGCAAAACCGATCAAAAGGTCTCAATTTCATCACTCAAAACCGAACAAAAAGGAACAGCACCAACAACCAATATCACCGGTGTTTGATGGACAGGTGGAGGTGGTATTGTGTTGCTCAAAATCGTCACGTTATCTATTAAAAGTGTTCTTTGGTGTTTTCCCCTGAGTTTAGTGAAGTTTCAAAGAAAATGACGCTAATGTAAAGGGTCTAAAATTTTCAGAACGAATTTTTGAAATTTTTTTAATGGCCAAATCCGTTTCAGAGCATCCTGAATTCATCCCTGGATTTTAACAAAAATTTATATGTGTATATAATATGAGCATTTACATAATTATGTGTTAATCCACTCTCCAAAGAAATAGCAATAAATAGAATAGTATTAAATTACCTAATATGCGTAATATGATCAAACATTTCAACAGTTTTTCAACATTTCATGTTCGCGCATGCGCAGACGAAAGTTACGGTACGATTCCAATGAAATTCATATGAAAAAAACTATCAATGTATCGACCCTCCACGTTTGAACCCATTCCAACGGTATTTAAGGGAGCTATGAGCGTTTCAAGTATTTCACTTTTGCGCATGCGCAGTCGAGATTTACAGATGATTTTGGTATGGGTCCATCTGTGACCCAACCCGCACGTTTCAAATTTCAGCCCATTACGACCATTATTTCGGGTAGTTATGGGCTTTACAAGGAATTGACCACAGACAGACATAACAAAAAAGTTTCTGATGTCTGAAACGCAAAATGATAGTGGACATTTTCATGTTGGAAGACATGATTTTTTTTATTTACTCAATCACGAATCCAAGGCTAAAATAATTAACAGCTATAAACACTTAGCCAACAATAATAAATTAAGAACAATAACGGAACAGTGTTCCAAGAAAGTGGGGTAATGGGCAATTTTCGTGAGTTACCAATTCCAATTTTTTTGGCCAATTTCTGTTCTATAACGGAAATTAACACTTATTTACCACATAAAAGCTTATGTCGGAAAGTATAGGCAGAAAACTAGTGTGAAATTTGAATTTCTGAGTTACCTACCGCTAGGAAATCCAGCTTTGAGTGCTAGTGTATCACTCACGACGTACAGAACCGCAGTACAGAACCGGAAATTTATAAATAAAGTTTTTAAAAGCCCTCAAAATCAATGTGAGGGGAGGTTCACGAAAAGTCACAGCAAAAGCAAAGGTTCTTGAAGGTTGCAAGAAGGTTGGCCATTTCTGATGTTGGGTTGTTGGCAGCGTTGAGAAGCTTCGCCGTCTTGGGCCAACAGCCAGTCAGATGTCCATAGACCTAGTAGGTCATTTCTTGCAGCATTTTTATTTTCAATCGCCCTCATTTAAAAAATATCGCTTATGCCTGAAACGGGCTTCGAACTACCATATTTCCAAGAGTTCTGAATATTTTTCCCCAAGAAAAATTTGACGAAAATTCCCCATTCCATCTTTTAGGTACTGATTTACTCACAATTTATTAATAAGCTTGTTAGATTTGATTGTATTGATTGCATACCCTGTTTTAGAATGAATACATTTAGTTCATTACTTGTCAAATTTTGGGATGATTAAAAAACGTAGCTGTGTGGTGCAGCTGTAGGTGTAGGTACATTTTCATGAAGATTTATTGGTTTATTATTTTCAATAATGAACCATTGGAATCGAGCATGAAAAAAAAAATTCTTACCCCCCCTCAAAATTTGATGGTTTACGTTTCAAGGTATGTAGAATCCAAAACTGCAATAAAAATATTTCTGTCTGTCCGCCGTACGCCGTACGCCGTACGCCGTACGGGCCACTTTTCTTAGTTACCATGAAAAAAAATTGATGAAATTCGGGTTATAGGTTCCGTTCGGCGTCTAGTTGGTCCTCGAAGCTCGACGTTACTGTGAGTCATCTCTAAGGGGTTCAAAATAGGGGTTGAAATTTTCAAAACGCCTATACCATTTTTTTACGTAAATATTTTTACGGTTTTAAATAGTTCTTGAACTTGCGAGTTTTTTAAGACCATCCGGAGCATCGTACGTCCAGCCGTTCGTTCACAGTAAGGCCCCGAAGTTTGCACCGACAGGCATTTTCGACTCCAGTGTGAATGAAATTGTATACAATTCAAACCAAATCTCGTAACCAGAGACGCGCCCACAATAGGAATTTGTGAATACGGCCAATCATTGGTAGGGATCACCTGATTATATTGGCGGAGTATGAAGTCGAGTTGGTTGTTCTGTGATATTATTTAATTTGAAAAATGATGGCTCTATTGGAGTTTGTTGGTAGGTAGTGAAACTTGAACAAACGTTGAAGTATTATTGATGGGTAAATTATTACTACGGTAAATCATTACTCAACGGTAAATTATTACACAACGGTTCATTATACCATCTACGTAGAAGGGGCTGGAGTTTGTTGGTAGGTACTTTTGCAACTTTTTTCACTCCTTATCAACAATTTCTTTTCAGAACTTCATTATGTGTGTTTCTTTTTGTTAGGTACTGTTTGTCATCGGCAGAATTATTTTAGCAACATTTAACTCGTGATTTAGGTAGGTACCTAGTAACGAGTACGGGGTTAGGTACTAACCTACGGAGGGTCTGCGATCTACATAATATGTGTAGAATAGTACATATCATATTATATAGACGGGTTATCTATACATAGAGCTGTGATCTGTAACAGAAGGGTATTCTATACAAAATAATAAACCGTTGTGCAGGGATTTGCAGCGTTTTTTAAAATTGCTGTAGAGCGTTTAGGCATAGATTTTATTTAATGTTGCTAAATTGTTATTCTTCAAAATGTACCTACATGATTAGGTTGGTATATCTATACATGTACCTACGACATCTACATGATTAGGTAGGAGTAGTATCCAAATGCCAATCCTGGCGCACTGACTTAGATCCTTGATAAAAATTTTTACCACAAAACATCAGAACACATTTTTAAACACAAAACATCAGAACCAGTGACTTTTTCATTAACCGACTTAGATCCCTGATAAAACTTTTTAACACAAAACATCAGAACACATTTTTAAACACAAAACATCAGAACCAGTGACTTTTTCATTAACCGACTTAGATCCCTGTTAAAACTTTTTAACATAAAATAACAGAACACACTTTTTAAACACAGTGACTTTCCTTAAAGAGGGGGGGGGGGGGGGGGATTCGCCCCCCCCTCTTTAAGGAATTGTGTTTTAAAAGAAATTTTTAAATGTTCTCGACTTGTATTCGCCTTTACCGTTAAAGAGGGGGGCCAAATTGGCCCCCCTCTTTAAGGAATTGTGTTTTAAAAGAAATTTTTAAATGTTCTCGACTTGTATTCGACTTTAACGTTAAAGGCGACTTAGATCCCTGTTAAAACTTTTTTAACACAGTGACTTTTCGGGGGGGGGGGGTGACTTTTTTTAAAAATATTTTTTATCAGAAACTCTAGTGAACTCTAAAAATTAGGAAAAAATGCAAAATTAGAACCTTTTAGGGGTCAAAGTTTTTGAAATTTAGCTCCCTCTGATGTTTTCACTAATGAGGAGTTAGTAGGATGGGAGACAGGATAGTATCCATACAAGAATAAGTGGGTGGATAATAAAAAAGTGAGGGGGGTAGTTAAAAGAATAACTTTTATAATAAAATGTCAGTGATTGAAATATATAAGAATGCCGCTAAAAAATCAAACTACTCATCTTTCAAGGATATTAAAAAAGGAACTTATACCATCTTGGAAAATTTTATAAAAAATTCGGAATATGGTGAAAGCGTTGTCGTTAAAATTGATTATGATGATGAAGAGATATGTTTGTTTTTACCTAAAAGAATTTCACGTCGACTTCTTAATCACGTTAGAAACAATCCAGAAAGACATCCTGAAAAACTTATTTATAATGGAACAGATAAAAAGACAAATGCCTTTCTGATTGACTTTGAGTAAATATTATGCTTTTCAAAGACTTAGTATCTATTACGTTTTTATAGGGAATCTCTATAAAAACAAACTTAAAACCTATTTTTTTCTTACTCATATTTAACGGATAACACACTAGTCTTTTTTATTGTTTTCTTTTATTATTTCTTCAAGGTGAGTTTTAAACTTGTCTCTACTTATGTTTATTTTATAGTGGCCCCAAGCCAAAGTATTTATGCCATTTTTCATTATAAATCTTTTATCATCATGAGCGGAAAGAGCTTTCTTATTCTGTTGTTCTGTGGTCACATCGTGTTTTTTCGATTTGAATAATATCTGTTTCTGATAGTTTGGTTCTTTAAAGAATAAGCATCTTTTATAATCCTCTATACTTAAACCCTTATTAACGACATTTTTCTTTACTCCTTTAGATTTTTTCGTAACATCATTAGTTTCGAATATTTTAAAAGCGTAGCACTTTGGGCGAAGTCCAATAAACTCATCTATAATCTTACCTTGTAACTCATCTTTAAATTTCCCATACACTTTTTTATTAACTTGTGGAATATTGTAAACATTATTTTTTGGGTAGTCGGAAGTATCGAAATGATCCAACATATTTTTCATATCATTATAAAAATCATCCGTTTTTATTTCCATTATTAAACTATCTGTATCTCCGTATAATAAATTTACATCACTTTTATATTGTTTTTTAACCGTGTTGTAATAAAAATCATACATACAAGTTTTGGAAATGTCTAGTATACTCATACCAATGAAAATTGGCTGTTTAAATGTGATATTTACTTTTTTCATGTGTACAGCCGCTAAGTTTTCGGAAAAAATAGTTCTACCTTTAAAGTTTGGTTTTGAAATTAGTTTTTCCAATTTCAATCCATCAGAACAAAGCCTAATATCCACATGTTTACGCACATTCATCATTGTCCTCCCAAATACACTATTGACCATATCTTTAAAAAAGCCTTGTTCGAATTTTGTTTTGGCTTTTGCTCTAAGATTTGTATTGTAATCAATATAGCTTTTTAACCAAGCACTTTGGTCAAATTCTAAAACCTTATGAATTTTTTCTAATTTCATTCCTAGTTGTAAATACTGTTTTAACGTAATGTAATGGATAACGTATTTTTTCTTATCATACAACGTGCATAAAAGTTTTGATAGTTTTTCATCACCATAGTTATTTTCAGGAGCTAAAGGAAAATCAGAGTGTAAATCGTGGAGTTCTTGAGGATATTTTAAATCAACTTCTAAAATATAACCCTTGGGCGAATCATCAGGAATGGATTGTATATCGAAATTATCTAGATCCATTTTCCATTCAAAATTTCCATAAGGTAAAAATTTACTCATCGCCCAACCGTAAAGATTATTTGCATCCAAGTATTCAATGAAAACAGTTTCTTTTTCTTTGATGAATTGGTCTCCCATATATTTATTATTAGCTTTCGCGTATCGTTTTGAACATTGAGAAATTCCACCTCTTACCTATTCCTTTTTCTACGAGTAAAATCTTATCATAATCTGTTAACAATTCTATCTTTTGTTTGGTCATTCTCAACATACAGTCCCAAGCGAAACCTGGTGTTGTATAGTACCAAGCGGGGTCTAATTTATATTTTTCTAAAGATATATTTCTAAAGTTTTCCATGATATCTGCTAACAAAAGAACATCAATTTTATTGTAAAGTTCTGTAAATTCTCCCAAATTTTTAATTTTGAATGTAGACCAAATTTCTAGAGCATTTTTATAATCATTTTCTTTAACATTTTCTCCAGTGAGTTCACTGTAGAATTTCTCTATAGGTGGAAGGTTAGTTTCTCGATATTTTTCAACAGAGTCCATATACTCATATGGATAAGCTAATTTTCTAGTAATTAGTTCGAGATGTTCTTTTGGGAAATACTTTCTTATTTCCCTAAATTGATTTTTGGTTAAACTTTTAGCTAAAGAATCTAAAGAAGCAGAAAGAAACTTAAAAGAATCTATGAATCTCAATTCTATAGTCTTTTTCTTTTTGTTACCATTTTTATCGAGTTCATTACTTTTATAAGCTACCATTTTAGAAAAGGAAATGTACTTCTCTTCACTTTGTGGTAAAAGTTTAATATCGTAATTATCTTTTTCAAATTCTTTAATAAATAGATGTGCATCGTAGCCAGAAAGGTTATGGAAAAATACTGGAATAAACTTTGGATTTTTATATTCTAAATTACAAATCGAATGAGCCGCTCCTCTGTACATTCCAGTCAAATGTGAGTGATCCCTTACTTTTATACAATTATCAGGTATATTTTCCTTCGAAACTTCTAATTCTTCAATATATTCATCTGCTTTAACATCATTTTTTTTATCGATAAAGTGTTTAATTGTTTTTCTCAGTACATCATGTCTATTTTCAATTATAGGTGGAAGTTCATTAAATTTTCTTTCACAAATATGACAACTCTCAGCACTATCGTATTCTCTTTGTTGTTCTTCGGTTAAATTTGTCATGGGAATATTAACGTCATAGTATTTTTTCGCCACCATTATGGCATCCTTTTTTATTTTTTCGTAAAATACTTTTACCACATCCTGCCCAGAATATTGTACAAGTTTATAATCGCCTACATAGTTTTTCCTACTATCGTCTTCGACATTTTTCATGTAGTAAACAAAACTGTACGGTTCATGTTTTTGAATGGCATTTGTATAACATTCATCGGGATTTGGTTTGCAGGTATCAATCTTTTGTAACGTACATTCAAAATCTGCATAAATTGTAAAAGGTACTTTTAAAGAGTGTCTATAATTTTCAAATTGCAAAATGTTATCATAAGGTTTTGGTAGATCTACTTTAACAGCTTTATGAACTCCGCAATATTCTTTATGTTCGTTTAATTTAACCTGAGTTCCAAAGCTATTCAAACACATTTTACATAAAAATCTTTTGTGTCCATTCTTTGTTAGCTGACTATGGCCAACCAGTTTCCAAAGATTCTTGATCCAACAATAATGTTCAGTTTCCTTGTTTTTCAAGTACAACAAGTCAATGTGTCTTTCCTTTTCATCTTTCGTTATTTCCAAGGGTACTATAGTATTTCCTTCATTCAGACAGTAAACATTAATGGAAATCCTAGTTCTTTCCTCAAACTTTTTCACATCGATAAGTTTCATAGGAAAACTGATATCTTTCAACGCTTCATCAAACTCATGTTCCCATGTTATGTACTTTCCTATTCTATCAGAATCGCGGTCTGCAGGATGTAAAGCCGAAAGAACAGCCCATAGGAAACATTTATTATCATTATTTTGTACATTTATAATTGCTTTCCTACTTTGTAGAAACTTAGGGAGTGGGATGAAAGATGATCCTCTCAAAGGAATGTACTTGTTAACGTTCAGTTCCAAATGTTTGATTTTATGAAGTTGCCATTGAGATCCTTTAATTTCGAACGATTCCATTTCATTTAGAATTTTCTGTTTCATTTCATCGTAACAATTTGGTACTTCTGCCGACTGCAATATTATTACGTTTTTAGTTTTGAAATTGAGTTCCTGATACTCCATGTTATTTTCGTTTGTCCCTTTTTTAAATTCTGCGATTAAAACTACATTAACTTTTAGTTCCATTTTTCTAAGTTCCCATTTGATTAAACCTGTTACGGTTCTTTCAATACTGTTCAGAAATTTGGAAGCATCTTTAAATCCTTTCGTATTTTTAATGTCGTAAGTCACTAATCTAGATTTAAATGCAGTTTCCTTTTTAACAACTTCCGTTTTCGGTTCTCTGTTTTTTTCAAATACTTTTTCATTAAAATTAAATACTTTGTGCAATTTCCTCGGATTTACAAATACAGGTTTCGCTTTTCTAATTCTGATAGTCATTGTCCGGTCCGGGTCGTTTTTTCCATGGCGCTTAGACTTTAGGTGTCTAGCCCAGTTTTTATAAGTAGTGCTAACGTCGCACTTTTTACAATGCTTTCTCGTATCGTACATTTTATAATAGAATATATTCTTTTAACTAACCTCTTCAATTTTTTGAATTATTAAAGGTGGATGTATGGTACACATCCACCTTTTTCTTTTGTCTATTATTGGAGAGATCCTTTTAACTTACCCCTCATTTTTTCTTATTTTCAGAAAGCAGTTCTTTGCAATTCCTCATTATAAAAAGATCCTTCAATCTCTTCGTCGTTTAAATCTTTTATTTTGTAAGTAATCGGATTTGTTGGTAGAATTCCAGAAACCACAAAAATCTCTTTCGTCCAATTTGCTATGTATTTGTTTGCAAACGTTTTCTTTGATTTCGTAATTCTCACGCGATTTCCAATTTTAAATTTCTTTTTTACATTTTTTCCACTCTTTTTGAATAAATATCTCAGAATTTCATTTTCGTTTTTCGCATCGACTTGAGCAGGTGTCATTCTAATGGAACGATGAACGTCTTGTTTGTTGTACTCATTAACTAATTCCTGTAAAATATCGATCCAATTTTTATTTCCATTCACCTCGAAACGAATTTTCATTTTTTGATTCAAAGTTCTGTTGAATCTTTCGATAATTGCAGATTTTTCTAAATTTTCCGTGTGATACATTTTGATTCCATTATTCTTCAACAGATCCTTAAACAGTTTATTTTCGAATTCTAAACCTTTATCGGTATGTAGAAAATTAGGAGCTTTATGATTTTGTGATTTAGCCTTTTCTATGATTTTCTCAAATGCTTTAGTAACACTTTTTCCATCCTTTTTCTTCAAGGGTAAGACCCATACAAATTTTGAAAATGTATCGATAACATTAAGCATATAACCGTATCCATCATTCTCTTTTTCATAATTTTTCATGATTATCAAATCAGCAGCCCACAAATCATCAATACCTTTAGTAATTATTGCCCTTTTTTGAAATTTATTTCTTATTGACTTGTGTAATTCTTTAGCGAGAGATAATTTTTCATCATCATTCAGATCTTTCACTACAGACTCTTCAGAATTTTCTTTCACAGGCGAAGTGATAAATTTACTCTTATTGGTTTTACATTTTGAGCATTTAGCAGCCACTCTCCATCTCCCGTTGATAGTTTGTACTCTTTCAGCATCAACATTATTAGTTTTCTTTTTACACTTGTGACAGTAAATAGGATCAGTTAAATCATTATCCATTTTATTATAGGAAAAAAAGTTTTTTTATGAGAAATATCTCATAAAAAAGAAGCTTCTCACTCTTCAATCAAATGCAAATAAACTGTAACATTTTCAAATTGTAGCTCATCTCCATTTTCATTTCTACATGATAGTTTAATCTCTTTAATATCTCTCATTCCTTCTCGTATAGGGCTGTAAAGAATCTTTTTATTTGTTTCCATATAAATAGTATTGGGGAGAATCTGTTTCTCTATCAAAGATACATGCAGTAATTCATGTTCGCTATGAAGATGGGAATGCTCATCATGATTAGCAAAACTATAATCAATAATATTACAATGCCATTCAATTAACGAAATAGGTTTGATTAACTTTGGGTTGTCTTCAGAATAGTAGTCCTTATTAATTTCAAAATAATCCCCAGGTGTTTTACATTGTTTAAAATCAAATAGCTCACAGAAATTTCCCAAACTTAAAATTTCAATTAAAACAGGAGATTTAAGAAAAAATCTATTACGATTTGTAGTGTAGTCTACTTTAAAAACCAAACTTTCAGGTTTTATTTTTTTTAATGTGTCAATTTGTGATTTATATAATGTTTTATTTCCCTCAAGTGATTTCATGAGTTCAGATATATAACTTTTTATTTTTAAATATAATTCTCTTCTAAACGTCTCAAAAGTAAATGTGCCAGCTAACGCATACTCGTGATGATACCATACATCTGTAATAGGAAATTTTAATGATATCATTACATCTTTTACTTGAAATGAAAGAGAAGGTGAAGTAAATAATAACTTTACTATTCCAAGTTTATAATTTTTATTGGGATTTAGAACAATTTTTTGAGCAAAAGTTATTTTTAGATCTTGGTGTTTATCAGAAATCTTTATTAGAGTCATGCTTTTATTATAGGAAAATTTTTTTTCGTATAATAAAGATGAGTAAACCACGAGTAAAAGATGAGTACGAGGTTGACCCAATACCGTTTGATAAAAAAGAGGCTAGAAAAGAACTGTTACCATTACCTTTAAGAGCATTAATAGTAGGAACTTCCGGTTGCGGGAAAACAACACTTCTCTATAATCTCATCACAAAATCATGGGGAATCCCCTTTCATTATCTATATATTTTTTCAAAATCTCTGGATCAGAATGCATATGAGATTTTGAGAAGAGTTTATGAAATAATTTCTGCAAAAGATGGTGTGGAAATAGCGCAGTTTTTCAGTAATTGTGACGAGATTATACCCCTAGATGATTGCCAGTCGAACAGTTTGGTAGTTTTTGATGATTGTGTTAATGTTCAACAGCAACAAGTTATTAAAGATTATTACGTGAGAGGGCGTCATAAGAAAATCTCGTGTGTTTACTTGACACAATCATGGTCAAAAGTTGATAAACAACTCATTAGAAACAATATTAATTTTTTATGTGTATTTAGACAAGGACCAAGATACATGCGAGATATTTATGATGAATATGTGGGAAGTGATTTCACTTATGATCAATTCAAAGAATTATGCTATTCTAGTTGGGATGAGGACTTTGGTTTTCTAACGATTGACCTAACAAAGAAACGCAGTAACGGACGTTACCGAAAGAAATTTGGTGAAATATTTTAGATAAAAAATATAGATTTTAAGTTTGTTTTTTATAGGGATTCCCTATAAAAACGCTACATGGATAACTTCAAAAATCGCCTTGGGAAACGCTTAAAACATCGCCTTGGGAAACGCTTAAAAACGCAAAAATAGCGTTCCTAAGCGTTTGAGCGTTTGAACGTTTTTATAGGGATTCCCTATAAAAACGCTACATGGATAACTTCAAAAATCGCCTTGGGAAACGCTTAAAACATCGCCTTGGGAAACGCTTAAAAACGCAAAAATAGCGTTCCTAAGCGTTTGAGCGTTTGAACGTTTTAACGTTTTAACGTTTGACTGATTTAAAAAAAAATTTTTCCTATAATAAAAACATGACAACAAAAATTACTGTACAACAAGCGCTTAGACAGAAATTCAAAGAAGCGCAAAATGAAGTGATGAAAGAAAAAGAAGCGAAACTTAGAGAAATCAAAAAGATTGATCAACCCTCTGAAGATGAACAAATAATTTTCACAAAACCAAAACGTAAGCCCATGACTGTGGCTGAAGCTAATAAATCGATTAAACTCAAGAAAAATTTACAGAAATTAGCAAAACAAGAAAGGGTTAACCAAGCATCTGATAAGGAAACAAGAGAAAAGGCTTATGAACCTATAACTTCACGATTAGATAAGGTAGAAAAAGCAGTGAAACAGACTGATGAAGATCTTGGTAAAAAATTAGAACTCATTCCTGTAATAAAAACAATTAACCCCTTGGCTATCAGTTCGCCTAAAAAAGTTACTTTTAAAGATGTTGATACCGAGGCCCAAGGTATTGATACTGAAGATACATTAAATCAAAGCTTTTCAAGTGACAATGTAGATAGTGATGATGAAATGGAATTAATATTACAAAAAAGTGTTAAATTACCAAACTCTTCAGTAGGCCCTTTGGGTATTGGACCAATTGCAGAATTATATATTCTACATCCCGATAAACAATTTGGAATATACCCTTTAAAAAATCATATCTTTATTGGAAATAAACAGATACGGGTAAATGGAAATGATATTGAAATAGAAAAAATGAAATATTCCGGTACTGAAGGCTTATGGAAGCTCTTAACAAAACCCATAGCTTCTGATATTCCATCCAAAGATGAATACACTAATGAAGACTTTAAAGCTTATACAAAAATCCTCATTCAAACAAATAGCATGTTTCAAAATAATAATCCCGAATCTAAACAACCAAAATCAAGTGTTAGTAAAAAATGGAAAGAAATCATAAAACCAATCTGGGAGTATAGTAAAAAGAAAAAGATTGGTACTGGGTTGATTAAATATACTGAAAATCCTGTAGAATTTAAATATATAGATAATTTGAATCAAATTCAACAAAGACTATTCTATTTGTATGCTCAAGAGCAGGCAGGAAATAATAATTTTCACAATGAAAAATTGGGAATTATAAAATTAATTAAAGATCAGCTGGAGAAATATATTGATAATCCCAAGGGAACTGAATACTTGATTAAAATTATTAATAATTTACCTAAAAATATGATAAAAAATGGTTCTGGTATTTTCAATACTATTCTTAATAAACTTGGGCCTGTTATTCCAGAAATGCATCTCCCAGGTGGTTATCAATATTGTGGGCCATTTACTAAATTGGATAAGAGATTAAATAGAGGTGATGAAGGTATAAATAGTCTTGATAAAGCCTGTAAACAACACGACATTTTTTACAGAGATCATGAGAAAACTAGTGATAGGCATCTTGCTGATAAAAAATTGGAAGTAGAAGCTGATAAAATTATGAAAAGTTCAACAAATATCGGTGAAAAATTGGGGGCTGCTACAGTAAAAACTGCTATGAAAACCAAAAGATTCTTTGGGATGGGTGTATACTAATTAGGTATTATGATTATTTTTTTTATAAGATCATCTTATAAAAAAAACTTTTTTTCCTATAATAAAATGATTACGCATCAAATAAATTTGTCAGAAATACAAATGAAAAAAATAAGATCTGCTTATAAAAAACGTGCTCCAGTAAAAGTACGACTGGCTTTTGCAGATATTACTGGAAAAGGAAATCATAAAATCCTGTTGAATGAAACACAGAAAAAAAATATTGATAAAAGTATAAAGAATAAAAAAGGCCTAGAATTGGAACTGAATTATGATCAGTTAAAAATAAATCATTCTGGGGGTTTTTTGCCTTTAATTTTTGCAGCAATGACAGCAGCTGGAGCGTTAATGGGTGGTGGAGCTGCAGTAGCTTCTAGTGTTATAGATTCTAAGCATAAAGCTGCTGAAGAAGCAGAAATCAAACGTCATAACCTGGAAATGGAGAGATTAGCACAAAATGCAAAAAGTTTAAGTATCGGCTCTGGAATGAAGAAAAAGAAACCTAAAAAGAAACCTACCAAATCAAAAAACTAAATAGCTTCCGGCCTCTTACCAATTTTGATATTGAAAGATTATCGAAAGAAATGAAAATTAAAAATTTCAAAGGAGTTTTCATGAAGGATGATTTACCAGAGAAAGTGAACCACACGGAATGTGGAATTATAAATCTAGAAAATTCTGATGAGGCTGGAAGCCACTGGACTGCATTTTATAAAAATAACAATTTAAAATATTATTTTGACTCGTATGGAAATGCACCACCACCAAGAGAACTTGTTCAATATTTAGGTTCAGAAAATTTATTTTATAATGAGGAGCAAATCCAAAACCAATATGATCCGCCTATCTGTGGACATTTATGTTTATTAATTTTGAAAAAGCTATCAGAAGGACACGATTTTGAAAATAGCATGAGAACATTGAAGGAAAATCTTAATTTCTTTTATTAAATTTTATAGTCTTGATATTTTTATAGAATTTCGATTCTATAAAAAATTTTTTTTCCTATAATAAAATGATGTACACAAATAATAATGAAACACCTTCAGCCCCTGAAGAATTTACTCCAATAACTCATCCTAGATTATATCCAAAAATAATTTTTCCCGAGTTTAATGAGAACAATTATAGAATCAATCGAATTATCAATCAATACAAATTTTTAGAAGATGAAGTGAAAATGAGAAATAGTTTGAGAAAAAAATATGGAAAAATATCCAGTACTCTTTACGGTACTGAATTTTTATTCACCCTCTCAGAACTCGGATTGGTTGGTACTTCTATAGCATTACCAATAATAATTCCATTCAGTGTTCCAATTTCTACAGGATTGACAACCTTATCGATAATATTAAGGACTTCAAGCGGATTTTTCAATAAAAAAATTAATAAACACTCTGAAATTGAGCTTTTGGCAAAGGCTAAATTAAATTCGATTGAGGAAAAGTTTACAAAAGCAATTAAAGACGGTAAAATATCTGATGAAGAGTTCAATGATATCGAACAAGAAATAAAAAATTATATAAATATGAAAAGTACTATTCTAAATGAATATAATAAAAATAAGAAAGAAGTTAAAAGTGTGGATCCTATCAAACTATCACTTTTGAAACATGGGGAAGTTTTCAGAACTGGATTTTAATATTTTCTATTCCACTATCTTGATATTTTTTATAGAATTTCGATTCTATAAAAAAAACTTTTTTTCCTATAATAAATATGAATCAAATTAAATCAATCTACTCGAAATACGATTCTGAAATCACACGGCTTCAGTATCGAAACTTTAATCCCGAATCTAATTTGGAATTGAACTCTGAGAACAAAAGAACAGTTTTCAAATTGCTTCTAGATGATGAGTTTCTTAGCAGCAATATTCAATATTACATTGCTGGAAAATACATTCCTAAAGATGCAACAAAAACATATGGAATAAGTGATACAATAATGATGGTCGACAATTTTGTTGCACACCTTTTTTCCAAAATTGAAGTAAAAAAACACAATACGGTTATTGATGAAATTGAAGAACCAGGTATTGCTAGTACGGTGATGGGCATAGCTTCTTTCTCAGGACCATCAAACTATAATGGTAAATTAATGAATTCTGGTTTCAATTCTAAAGTGAATGGTGGTGGAAATTTCAACGCGAATGGTAACTTGGCTGATTTAGGCCTTGGATTCTTCAGCGATATTGCACCAATTTATAAGGGAGGATTTGAAATTACATTCATTAGAAATTCTGATGATAATGTACTCTTCCGTTACAGTACCTCTCCTGAAGGTGTGGCGGGAAAAGTGGAAATTAAAACTTTCTACCTACGAGTCCCAATAATTGAATATGAAAGTGAATCCAAAGCTAAATTAATTGCTGAACTTAGTACCGCTCCTTATTTGTTTCACTTTAAAAAATTGCAATGTATTGAACAGAATGTCACTGGGAAAACCTTGAATTTCAATATTACCAATATTTATAGAAATGTACAGAATCCGATCTGGGGGTTTGTTGCCTTCCAAACTGCCAGAAAAAATGATCAAAAGAAAAATAATTCCAAATTTGATCATTTGAATGTTAAAAATATTAGTTTTGAAGTAGCAGGAAAAAGTTATCCTGAAGAACATTTGAATTTAGATTGGAGTTCAGGGGATTTTAGTTTAGCTTACACCATGTACACAGATTTCAAAAGAATAGTATACCAAGACTCATCCCTTCCATATCATGAGCCTCAGTCCTTCAAAGAGAACTATCCAATATTCAGTGTGAATATGACTAGACAACCACAGTCCATATCTGGACAAAAAAGTAATATAATTTTACGAGCAGATTTTGAAAAGAATGTGCCAGAAAACACTTTTGCTTACGTAATTTTGGTTTCAGAAGTCACTCTCAACTACATTCCGTTGAAGAATATAATTCGAGAGGAATTTTAACAGGATGAGAACAGGGAAATTGGATTCAGTTAGTTAAAAGAAATAAAATATAGGTTTTAAGTTTGTTTTTATAGGGATTCCCTATAAAAACCCAATGTATAATTATTGTAAGTCTAAGTTTTGGAAAAGGAAATAACAATAAACAATAATAAACATTTTATTTTACATCGAGTAGATCAGAGTTCTGTGAAGGTGAACTCAAGGTTGAAGCTCACGCGTGAGCTTTGTCCTTGGGAGAAAAAAGTAATATAATTTTACGAGCAGATTTTGAAAATAATGTGCCAGAAAACACTTTTGCTTACGTAATTTTGGTTTCAGAAGTCACTCTCAACTATATACCACTTAAAAATATTATAAAAGAGGAAATCTAAAACTCACCATGGGAGGAAAAAAAGGATAAACAATATAAATAACAATTTTTTATTGGGAACATTCTCAATAAAAATATATCAGACACATGAAGAAAGAACCTTGAGAGAGCTCACGCGGGAGCCGCTCCAAGGCTAACCAGAGCAGAGCAGAGTTTAAAAGTATTCTAGATAAATATGAGTAAGAACCTTGAGAGAGCTCACGCGTGAGCCGCTCCAAGGTCAACCAATGCCTCATAATCAACTCCAGCATTTTTTATACTTTTCATCTTTCAGCATCCTTTCAATATTTTTCAAATGCAAACAAAAAGATTTAAATGAAATACTCAACATTTTAAGTTTTTGATGGTCTTTCACAATCACTCCAACTCTTCTCAACTTCTTACTATAACTCAAGGACACATGTAGCTTTTCTTTTAAACAGAGATTCCAATCCTCTCCTGTGATCTTCATATGTTGAAAATACACTTCCAAGTAGTATCCATAAACAGCAGTAGTATAAAAAAGTCTTGATGATTGCTTCTTTATCACATCACTAGATTTAATAAGGTAATTCTCTACTTCCATAATGTTATTTTGATTAGGAAGTTTCACCTTTTCCATTTCATGGTCAAATACAACAAATTTTTGTAGGTACTGATGCATTTGATCTGGAGTTCTTGATATATTAGACACTTTTGGGATTTTCAAAAGCTTTTGAAAATCACATTTTCTACTACCTGGTAGACTCACATTGTTTTTCGTGATTAGTTCTCTGGCTTCACTTGCACTAACACAATTTTTCACTTTCTGCACGAAACTCAAACATTCCTGGTGATATTGTTCCACTTTTAAAATTTCTTCACAGAAATCATAATCATCACAATAAGCTAACTTTAAATATTCAGGAGGTTGCGCCATGTTGAACAGTTGAGGACAAACTGATTGTGAATATGGAGATAGGAACTGCGAGCGGACTAGCTGACCTCCTTTGAGATAGTGTACGGAATATTAATCTCGCATTATTTATCTTTTCCTTTAGTTCACACGTAACAAGCTAGATAGCATGAGGCTCTAGAAATCCTAAGAGTTTTTTAATTAAGAAGGTCCCGTCGATTTGATACTCCCTTTAAATATATTGGGTTTTAAATTATTTTCGTACTGTTGAAAACTTTTAGACCCGGTAAATTACCGGATCTAAAAAAAAAAATATTTTCTATAATAAATAAAGAGATATGGTTTTAAACGAGGCATTAGATATATGTGATGAACATGGAGGTTTATGGGAGTTGGTAAAGACACCTGAATTTCGATTTTATGATAGAAACTGTGACGCACTAGACGAGATTCATCGTGTATTGAGGGAGTATAGATTTTCTAAACGGTTGTTAAAAGAACGTTTATTGGGTGTTGATGGTAATCCACCGCTCCGTACAAAGGAGGATGTAAAGGTAATGCTTAATGAAGATAAGATTAAGGTTCCTAAAAATGCTACTGAATATCAACTTAGAAAATTGCTTTATAATGAGAGAAAAGCCAAACTGAAGAAGGATTTTGAGTTTGAGTTTCGATACTGTTGCTAAAGCTCAGAAGTATTAAGGAGATTTTATTTTTAATGAACACTGCTCATTAAAAAGTTCTTATGCTACTAATTAGCAGAAATATTTTTTTTAAAGACGATATCATTTTAATTTAAGACGATTCAAAAAAGTTTTTTAGTGTGACGTCATTTTTAATTTTTTATTTTTTTTCTAGTGAAAACATCAGAGGGAGCTAAATTTCAAAAACTTTGACCCCTAAAAGGTTCTAATTTTGCATTTTTTCCTAATTTTTAGAGTTCACTAGAGTTTCTGATAAAAAATATTTTTTAAAAAAAAGTCACCCCCCCCCCCCGAAAAGTCACTGTGTTAAAAAAGTTTTAACAGGGATCTAAGTCGCCTTTAACGTTAAAGAGGGGAGGCGAATCGCTCCCCCTCTTTAAGGAAAGTCACTGTGTTTAAAAAGTGTGTTCTGTTATTTTATGTTAAAAAGTTTTAACAGGGATCTAAGTCGGTTAATGAAAAAGTCACTGGTTCTGATGTTTTGTGTTTAAAAATGTGTTCTGATGTTTTGTGTTAAAAAGTTTTATCAGGGATCTAAGTCGGTTAATGAAAAAGTCACTGGTTCTGATGTTTTGTGTTTAAAAATGTGTTCTGATGTTTTGTGGTAAAAATTTTTATCAAGGATCTAAGTCAGTGCGCCAGGATTGGCATTTGGATACTACTGGTAGGTACCTATTTCAAAATGCATTAAATCGTCAACTGTGTGACAGAGTGTGACAGTGGGGGTGGACCCTCGAGAGTCCCCCTCCTAGACCTGCGAGATTATCACCGGTTAAGAAGGGATATCGATTAGGCTTCCCCAAACCGATCCCGTCTCCATCGGAAGAAAAAATGTATCGAGAACAGCCCACACTGTTACACTCCCCACATGACGTACTTCTGTAGCAGAAGTATGAGAGGAAAAAGGGGGAATGAAAAGTAGTAAACTCCATCGTAATGGTACTAACTCAATAATATTTACTGGTGGAGAACAAAGCTCCTACATACGAGTATTGGCGAACTTACAAAATAAACTATTTTATGTATGAATAAGGCTGTAAAACTCGCTATAATACATCAGTAGTTTTGTAGAGCTGGTCAGTAGGAAATCGAATTGACGGTTTAAACAGAAGCAAAAAGCATTATTTTGTGAGTGTTGATGAGTGGTTTCGGGATACAATGTGGAAAGATGGGAAGCGCGATATTTCAGATCTGTAATTCTAACTATTTGTGAAGGGTAGACGTCGTTGCAGGTTGCACACAGCAGTTGCAGTAAGATTTCCATCAGAAAAGCGTTCGCGGTGTACCCAGTCTTCTGGGCGTTTGAAAGTCGGTATTGGTGGCGCATGCGCGTTGGTACGATCAGAAAAGTGTCTTCAACCAGTCCGCTGACTGTCAGAAAAGTCCACCACGAACGAAGCTATTCCCGCTCGGTCGAGATTTCCGCGATGTTAAAAGTCCCGAGTCGTCGACCCTTCACTTCCTTCGCGTCGCGTCTTCCATGAAAAACAGAAAGCGATGAACCGCTTTTTAGTATTTTTCGTCAATTACCCGAGATAATCCACCCAACTGCTGCGCTCAGACGCCGCCCCACAAAATGATCGTAATGGAGGATAATTCCCGTCACAGGGCTCAACCCTGTCCACGCCGCCTGCCTCCCATCATTTCAACGTCAACAGCTCCCGAAAAACTATTAGCCCCTCACATAATTTTCTCGGATGTAAGAGCACGCGGTTTTCACCCTTTAAACGAAAATTACGCTCATCTATTTTCGCCCTGAGAGCGAACCCGTTGCGGCACTTCCAGTTTTTGGATACAAGAGGTCTCTCCCAATCACCGAAGAATAACTCCAGGGAAAAAAAATCCGTTTGGTTCACGTAGATGGTCAATAATCACTTTTCACTGAACATTTTTTTTTCGTCGTCCATAACGCAAAGAGATCACAAGGTGCCGCCACATTGTATTAAAGAAAAAGATTGGCCTTTTAGAAAGAGCATGACCGGGTTTTGTAGGATGCTTTTTGTTCACTTAGGCGAGTGATTTTAAAACCGTTTCCTTCCTCACTATCGAAGCTATATTCTATATCCTATATTATTAAAGTAACGCCTACGAATACAAAAGAAACTTTGTATTCAGGCGGCCTAAGACGGCCAACGCTATATTACTGTATTATGCAACCTGGAAGTATTTTTTCACCATTTATTTAAATGCATTCATAGTTATTAACCAAAACAATGTGGAGGTGCTCAATCCGACTTTTCATTTTTTTAATTTTTTAAAAATATATGTCCAGCGATTATTCCGGAATTTGTGGAACGATTTTGATGAACCTTTTTTCAAAAGAAAAAGGATCATCCCATTCCAGTAACTTTTTTGCAGTAAATTTTGTAAGTAGAAAAGTAGCAGTAGTTACTGTTCAAGTTCTGGTGCTTTGACAGACATTGCAAGATTTGACGACAGAAAACAGCCTGCAAAAGACTGTGGATGCCCTGGTTATGTATGAGCACTTGATAGTGTGAGGTATATTCAGGGGCGTTGCGTCCATAAGGCCACTTGGGCCACTGCCCCGGCACCCAAAAACACTAGGAGTGAAAAAAAAACTCCAACCATTTTTCAGTTGGCATTTTAATTTCCCTCCATCTAGCATTTTTCACCAACTTCAACGATGACTCGCCAGATATTTCTCTGGCTATGGATATTCAGTATTCTATTAGAGCATCCATGGTGGTTCCATCATGTTAGCTCTATAGACCAAGCATGTTATCAGAATAAAGCGACAGTAATCGATGTCTTGCAATCGAAATCGAAACCTAGGCTCCTGAAACTGGCAGGTAGGTCCTAAGACCTAGTGTTCCCATGGCAACTGAGAAAAGTGGCCCGTGCAGGCATGCTGAGTCGAGTAAAAATGTTGTTCGCCACGCCCACTTTGGGCCCTGTCCCCAGAAACTGATTTCCACCCCAAAATCGTTCCTTCTCACAATCGATTCGTCCCCTTCGATTCAGTTTGTCATCTTGATACGAAATGCTTCTTCGTCTTCCGGTTGCCAATTTGGAAAACCTTTGGACAGGCTTTTCCAAACTGCACCAAACACGGGCCACTTATACCTGTTCGATGTGTCCACGGTTCTGTCAGTGTATTTTCATGGCATGCGTAAACCATAGATGACGGATTCCGGTGAAATTCTAACTGGGTTTGGGGATTTAGTGATTTATTTTAGTGAACGTAGCTGGATGAATCGTGTTGGACAGTATTGATTTGGTCACCTGTACTGATAACATAAAAAAATCTCCTGATGGAACTGGGATTTACATTTAGCTGTATTCTGTTTGTACCATTTTTTAGTTACAGGGGTGAAACTGAGCATAACAGTCAAAATGAAAAAATTTGACTGCCGATTCTGACCAAACTCTCAAACAAATTAAACGTTTAAGGATGCTATTCGACTCAGAATTTGATGTTATTTAATTTTTGATAGAGCGAAATTTACGGTAAGCTGCACCGTTTAGATGTTATAAGCCAAAACTTACGACTCCTAAAATTTCGACGTTTTTTTGGCTGCCAAAATTTCTCCCGAGAGCATTTTTTTTAAATTTTGTCCCAATATATACAAGTTGAAAAATAAAAGCTTCTACACCACCTTTACCATCCCGAACTACCCTGTACATTTCAGCACAAAGTACAGGTTTTAATTACAGAGAGAAGAACCTTACAGTCGGATTATGACGAATTTGGCACGTGGCTGCAATCTCCATTCCAAGTTAAAAAAATAAAAAAAAATAAAAATACCAACGGGTAGAAATTATACTTATACTGATTCAGGCGTTTGGACGTTTTGAGGGGACAGAAGTACTCATAATATAAATAGTATAGAAGTACTCATTATATAGTCGAGTCCGACGCTCTCACGCCTCACTCGAGCCTCTATACATAATCATACTAACTTTAATTGCAAATTGAACCCCTACAACCCAGTGAAAGTCGATGCTGTTTCAATTTACAGACAGGTGATTTGTCGAAAGTGTACTTACAGTTTTCAATTTTATTGAAAAAAAAGTTTTACGACGAAGACGGCGAAGAGTTTATGTCTGAGACCGGTGTCAATTTTCGTCATGTGCTCACTGGCTCCTGAATGTCTCCTAGCTTTTCTTCCATACTATCCAATCAACTCCGGACCGTACCATCCAGGGAAAATGACAAAAGTCAAGCCAGGTATACAAAGCTCATTTCAATTTTATTACTCCGTTTTACAACTCTTTTGTACTTTTATGAGCGCGACCTGTCGCTGAGCAATAAAGCGCTGAGCATGATTTTTTCAAAACACTTTCATTTTTGTACTTTAAAATTGTTCTGGTAAAGTTGAATCGGTGGTTGTCTTTTTCATTTTTAAGGTATAAATCGAAATACTTGTCGCTGATAACTCGGCAGGATATTTGATTCCCTCTCATATACGTTCTAATGGCTATTACCTTGCTGATGAAATCAGTGAATGAGTCGAAAAACTTTCCAATACCGTCAGTGAGAGAGTTAACACTTTGAGTGTAAAACTTTATTGAAGCTTGATGCTCGCAGGTCAGGAACGTGGTCGATCTCTCAAAATGATCATTAACCAGTTACTTGAACAAAGTTAGTGGTGGAATTTTGATTTAACTGACTCAAAAATATGCGTCCTGCACTCAATTTCCTCCTTGTTCACTGATTTGTTTGAAAAATGAATAATTACTCAGAGTTGGGCTCGTTTGTCTCAAGAATCATACTGCCTTGCATCATCCGAACCTGTTGAAACATTTCAATTCGAATTCAGTGATAGATGTTCCACCATGGATGTTCTAATATAAAGAAGTTGGAATTGTCTATTTATTGTGCGTGAGTCAAAGTCAAATCGACGGTGCTTAAAGGCCATTCTACGCTCATCTAGCGAACCCTGAAATTGTAGGTACCAGCATTTGGGTATCCAGGATAGGAGAACAGCGCGCTCATCAGCGTTCTGTGTGCCTCGAGTTGGGTTTTCATTCGGACTGACCGGTCAGAAAATGTCAGTTACAGTCGGACAACGATTTAACGAAATATTTAACACAAATAACTTATTTTATAATAAATTTCTGCTTTGCATATACCTTTTGCATATACGTTTCAAAACACCATTTCTTTCTCGATGAGAGATTTACTCGTGGGTACTTAGCTTACTGGAATAAGTGCAGAGTCGTGCTGAATGAAAAATAGAATCTACCATAAAAACGACTAACGCACTTCACTTCAGTAAAAAGAATAACTGGGTAGTCGTTCTCACGGTATCCTCTTGCATCCTAGAGATAGCACAGTGGGGCAACAATGCGATCATGGTTTATTATTTTCAATAATGAACCTTTGGAATCGAGCATGAAAAAAAAAAAAAAATTCTAACCCCCCTCAAAATTTGATGGTTTCTGTTTCGAGGTACGTAGAATCCGAAGAGGGGATAAAAAATTTCCGTGCGACCGCCGTGCTCCGCACTTTTCTTGGTAGCTAAGGAAAGAACTAAGAAAATTAATGAAATTTGGTTTGTAGGTCCCGTTTGGGCTGTAGTTGGCCCGCAAAGCTCGGCGCTACTGTCAGTAATCTCTAAGGAGTGAAAAATAGGGGTTGAAATTTTCAGAACGCCGTAGCTCGAAAACTTTCAATAGAAGGGTATGGTTTTTTTTACGTTATTAAATTTATCTTGAGCTAAACGATTTTTTGAGACCACCCGGAGCATCGTACGTCCAGCCGTTCGTGTGCACCAAAAAGCTTCGTCAACACGATCGTGAATCAAACGGCCCGGATATCATCGCTAGGGAGCACCTGATTATAATCACGGATGGCTGTATGAAGTCGAGTTGGTTGTTCTGCGATATTATTTCATTTGTAAAATGATGGCTCTTTTGGATTTTGTTAATAGGTACTTTTGCAACCTGAACAAACGTTATGCTTCATGAATAACAACAAATAATTAATGATTGAATTATTGAATCCCCGCGCATTTTTATGAAACTGCAATTCCCGGGCCGGCTCCAATACTCGATTTAGGGCTTTCCTGGGGGGGAGGACGAGGTTAGGTATTGACCACAGAAAACAGCGATCTACGCAGAAGGGGCATCTATACAGGTAAATAATAAACCGTTGTGTAACAATTTGCAGTTTTTTTTTCAATTCCGATTTACCTCATGTTCCTCTACATGAAATAGCTAACTAGCTGCAGAATCGCAAAAACAACTTGGAAAACTCACGTTTTTGCATTGAATAGCTCACGTGAGGCAATGAGTAGCCATGTAAAGAGCGAAATGATCAGATCGAATTCTGATCCGCTCATCGGAGGACAGCTGATCACGTCCGCGACGCAGGCAGACGGTCAAAAAGCCTCAGCCAGGGATGGCTGTTTACTTCTTTTTTTGACCATCGGAACGGCCCAAAATTGTTGGTTTTGTATAAAAGAAAAGTTGTAGAATGTAGACTATCACATTATACGTCGAGTGAGACCACATCCAGCTCACCAACATCGTAATCACGATTTTCCAAAGTGTTCTGAATGTTATCACACTTCACTGAAAAAGTCGTGAAGACAGCCCACACGCCGTAGAAGGCCCCAAAACGAAGTGGTGGCGGAATGGTGCTGAAGGGCCCCGAGCCATACCTTACTCAGTTAGACCTACGTTTTTAAGATTTGTTTTATTTTTCGTTTCATATTTTTAATCATTTATTTTTCATATTTTATTTTCCGGGTATATTCAGGGGCGTTGCGTCCATAAGGCCACTTGGGCCACTATCAGCAAACTCCAAAAGAGCCATCATTTTACAAATGAAATAATATCACAGAACAACCAACTCGAATCCATACAGCCACCCGTGATTAAAATCAAGTGCACCCTAGCAATGATATCTGGGCCGGATTTATACCGTTTCATTCACGATCGTATTGACGAAGCTTTTCGGTGCAAACGAACGGCTGGCCGTACAATGCTCCGGGTGGTCTCAAAAAATTCTTTAGTTTGAGATCAATTTAAAAACGTGAAAAAGACCATACCCTTCCATTGAAAGTTTTCGAGCAACGGCGTTCTGAAAATTTCAACCCCTATTTTTCACCCCTCAAAGATGACTGACAGTAATGCCGAGCTTCGCGGACAAACTAGACACCAAATGGGACCTACAAACCAAATTTCATTAATTTTGGTTCATTTTGGTTCTAAGAAAAGTGAGTAAGGCCTACGGCGGACGGACAGAAATTTTTTTATTCCATTTTCGGATTCTGCATATCTTGAAAAGGAAACCACCTAATTTTGAAGGGGGGTTATTATTATTATTTTTTGTTTTTCATGATCGATTCCAAAGGTTAATCATTGAAAATAATAAACCACAACTGAGAATTGGATTATTGGGCTATTATAGGTACGAGTAATTGAAGAAAAACAAATTTCATCAAAATGTTTAGACAATTTCAAACCCTTGTGCTGGTATGTTTTTCTTCTTCTTCTACATTAATTGAACTAAACAATCTTCGAATTTTCAATTCGAGATCACCAACCGAGTAATCTACCGTGCACTTATAGTAATCCGAAATAAGTGGATACAAAATAGTCATCAAAACCAAACGGTCTTTCTCGTCGAAGGAATATAATGTGTTTCTTAGCTTGTTCAACGTTCGAGGCGGGAAAGCAGCTCGGTATAATTTCGTCTCCAGCGATTCAACTTACGAGCCAACACCTATAATTTAAACCTACCGAAGGAAAGGAAAATGGTCTCACGATCACGGAGCTCGCTCGAAATGACGTGATTCCTCGCCTCTCATGCTCCCGCCTATCAAGTTCATCCACGTAATAAAGTCGTCCATTCAAGGCGTAATTATTCACAACGGCCGGTCGGCTAATGTTTTTATTATACGGTCGCGGGTGTTCAAACCTCCCCCTCGCTCACCGCCCTTAACGTAACATTATTTTTTTTTTTCGCGGTTGGTCGATAACGGTTGCGTTTCTCAAACAATAATTCCACGCCGTATCGCGGACATCGAGATACCGTCAAGTTTCGGGTGTGAATACTTGAAGATTTTTTGGTTTATTATTTTCAATAATGAACCTTTGGAATCGAGCGTGAAAAAAAAAAAAAAAAAATTTAACCCCCCCCTCAAAATTTGATGGTTTCCGTTTCAAGGTACGTAGAATCCGAAAATGCTATAAAAAAAATTTCTGTCAGTCCGCCGTACGCCGTAATTCGCACTTTTCTTAGTTGCCATGAACCAAAGTTGACGAAATTCGGTTTATAGGTCCCATTTGGGGTCTAGTTGATCCTCGAAGCTCGGCGTTAGTGTCAGTAATCCCTAAGGGGTGAAAAATAGGGGTTGAAATATCCAGGGCGCCGTTACCTCGAATTTTTTTACGGCTTTAAATAGTTCTCGAACTTGGGAGTTTTTTAAGACCACCCGGAGCATTGTACGTCCAGCCGTTCGTTCACAGTAAGGCCCAGAAATTTGCACCGACAGGCTTTTTCAACAGCAGGGTGAATGATATTGTATACATTTAGCCAGAATATCATCACTAGGGACGCGCTAACAATCGGGAATTGGCCCGAGATCATCATTGCTAGGGAACACCTGATTATATTCACGGAGTATGAAGTCGAGTTGGTTGTTCTGTGATATTATTTCATTTGAAAAACGATGGCTCTTATGGAGTTTGTTGATAGGTAGTGAAACTTGAACAAACGTTGAAGTATTATTGATGGGTAAATTATTACACAACGGTTCATTATAACATCTACGTAGAAGGGGCTGGAGTTTGTTGGTAGGTACGTTTGCAACTTTTTTCACTCCACATCAACAATTTCCCTTCAGAACTTCATTATTTGCGTTTCTTTTTACCGTTTTAGGGTACTGTTTGTCATCGGCAGAATTATTTTAGCAACATTTAACTCGTGATTTAGGTAGGCACCTAGTAACGAGTACGGGGTTAGGTACTAACCGACGGAGGGGCTGCGCTCTACGTAAGATGTATAGAATAGTATATATTATATGATATAAAGGGTTATCTATACGGAGAGCTGTGATCTGTAGGAGAAGGGTATTCTGTAGAAAATAATAAACCGTTGTGCAGGGATTTGCAGCGTTTTAAATTTGCATTTATTCAAGATTTTTTCACAATGCAAACAGAAGTAAATAAAATTATAAAATAAAAATGTGCATTCGAAAACATTGCAAACTACCAATATTCTATGCTAATACCCCAAAAGAGCAAGCTCGCGCAAGGGGTATGAGTCTTTGGATCCAGTACAAAAGAAAACCGTAGGTTAGTACCTAACCCCGTACTCGTTACTAGGTACCTACCTAAATCACGAGTTAAATGTTGCTAAAATAATTCTGCCGATGACAAACAGTACCTAACAAAAAGAAACACACATAATGAAGTTCTGAAAAGAAATTGTTGATGAGGAGTGAAAAAAGTCGCAAAAGTACCTACCAACAAACTCCAGCCCCTTCTACGTAGATGGTATAATGAACCGTTGTGTAATAATTTACCGTTGAGTAATAATTTACCGTAGTAATAATTTACCTATCAATAATACTTCAACGTTTGTCCAAGTTTCACTACCTACCAACAAACTCCAAAAGAGCCATCATTTTTCAAATTAAATAATATCACAGAACAACCAACTCGACTTCATACTCCGCCAATATAATCAGGTGATCCCTACCAATGATTGGCCGTATTCACAAATTCCTATTGTGGGCGCGTCTCTGGTTACGAGATTTGGTTTGAATTGTATACAATTTCATTCACACTGGAGTCGAAAATGCCTGTCGGTGCAAACTTCGGGGCCTTACTGTGAACGAACGGCTGGACGTACGATGCTCCGGATGGTCTTAAAAAACTCGCAAGTTCACGAACTATTTAAAACCGTAAAAATATTTACGTAAAAAAATGGTATAGGCGTTTTGAAAATTTCAACCCCTATTTTGAACCCGTTAGAGATGACTCACAGTAACGTCGAGCTTCGAGGACCAACTAGACGCCGAACGGAACCTATAACCCGAATTTCATCAATTTTTTTTCATGGTAACTAAGAAAAGTGGCCCGTACGGCGTACGGCGTACGGCGGACAGACAGAAATATTTTTATTGCAGTTTTGGATTCTACATACCTTGAAACGTAAACCATCAAATTTTGAGGGGGGGTAAGAATTTTTTTTTTCATGCTCGATTCCAATGGTTCATTATTGAATATAATAAACCAAAAACAACTTGTAGTACCTACTTCAATTTAGCTTCTAATGGGAAAAATAATACAGTTAATTTCTTAGAAATACCTCATTAAAACAGCACCTATTAAAATTTATAAAATCAAGAAAATTGATTAAGATAATAATAAGATTCAAATATTATATTTATATTTACAAGTTATATTCCAAGTATAAAACTGAATTGAAATGAGTACCTATAAATTTAAAGTAAAAATGAACCTACATATTTTTATTTTCCAAGAAAAAAGGTTTTTAATGAATTTTTGAATTTATTAACCTCAGGGATGTTGGATATCTGAATAGGAAGTGAATTATAGAGCTTGATTCCTCTGTAGCCCGACGACCGTTGGCCAGATGAAGTGAGCATAAAAGGTATTTTGAGGGATTTGCGGTTGGGAGCTCTAGTCGTGCCCACCGCAATATACAAATTATTTGCTCTGTTTCGAAGCTTAAAGATGTGGCCAAGATGTGTCAATTAATTTATAAATAGTCAAAACTTTGAAGTCGTGAAAAACCTTATCCGAAGGATATCTCACACTCTTTTCGAGTAAAATTTTTATGGTAGCCTTTTGCGGATATTTTTACACCCATTTTTCACCCATAACACCCCAGGGTATATTCCGATCGGGCTGCAAAGTTTTGGGACACAACTAGGGCCCGAATGGATGGAGCTTGTGTGTGAAAGAACGAATTTTTTAGACCGAAATTAATGTAGATGTGGATGATACGGCGTATTGTGGACGGACATTGCATTTTTGGAATCTACGCACTTTGAAAACGTAAAAGATTGTGGGAGACCTTCTATTTAATTTTGTGGAATTTTGAACTCCCCAAGGCCGCCAAGTAGAGGCAACATTGTACGTTGACATTACAATACCTGAATGAAACTCCTCTCCATTGCATTCAGCTTTTGTTCCTTTTCATAATATTTTCAAAGCGCTGGAAGCCAAGGCTTTCGACAAGGTGGAATAAAAATCTTTTAAACTGCAAAAAACTGTATAATAAATAAAAAGGGCGCTTGGTGGATCGAGTCGTCTTCAACGGGATACATAAAAAAAATGAAATAAGAAAAAATCTTCTGAAAGCTTCCACCCAACTCGGGAAGGAAACTGGCGACAACAGGTTGTGTATTTATGGGATGAGATGCCTCGGTGAGATATCGGAGAGGACTTTGTGAGGCGGTCGCCCGTGGTAGGCTATTAGGTTTAAGTTACACGAAGGCACCCCAAGATCCCCAAGTAGCAGAAGGGACCTAAAGCAGTTTCTTTATTACTTCACCAACCCGTTTTACTGCTTCTTACAGGAGCTTCCATAATTAGCCTCATACCATCTTAGATTCCCCTGGTGATAGTTGTTAAGGCCAACCCCAGGGGAGGTGTTCCTCCCGAGGGAGCACGAAACTCTTCCAGTCCAACCCCTTCAGGCCGTTCTCGGAGTCCGTCTTCCTCGGTCTGGGTGCCCCTTAAATATATTTTTATCTACGGCCGGATCCTCTAACACTGCAGGAGACGACATGCGGTGTCTCTCCGCCATAAATGTCAACGTGCCTCCCAACTTCTGACGTTTTCCCTCTCGTCGTTCTCAAGTCATCGGCTTCAACTTGATGGGGACATTTGGGGCGTCCAAAGTGGAAACGGGGTCTCTCCCACCTTAAACTGGGATTATAAATCCACCCACCCTCCCCCCCCCCCACAGGTGATCAACATACCTCACTTTTGGGTCAATTTGTATACAGGAAATATAAATTTGTTTAATCGAAGTCGCCTCGCTGAAACCGGGAATCGTATATATTTAAGACTCGATGAATATAAAACGTTATAAAATCAGTCATATAATAAATAACGGTTTTTTTTTACAGTTTGAGATATTTTTATAGGAGTTTCATGAGCTGTTCAGAAGTGACAAACAGCGATGCCCATTTAAACCGACAAGTCACGGACGAAGCAAGAATTTTTGATAAATATACTCGTAAAAACATGTTACACAACGTAGTTATCTGCATTAATGGCGCGCAGAGTGTTCCATAAATATTTCCCTTCGACAATCATAAAAAAACCTGAAATCAAAACTGTAATTCCTATATTCTAGAAGGTAAGTAACCTAATAGATACTTGATGTACCGTCTGTTAGGCCAAATCACGATGTTCGCGGCATTGGTTTTATCTGCCATTATCTGGTTTACTGTCATTGAAAATTGCATTTGAAAAAGCAAAGCGATTTAAATAGTGTAATACCGATATGTAATGAAGAAAAACCTGAGTGATAAAGTTATATTTACATTATAATGTTACTAGCGTATTTTTTGGTTCATATTTCTTCTTCTTCTTCATCTTTGGGAGGATTCTGCAAGCGCTTATCGTACCCATTAACAATCATTGTTGAATAAAGGAAAATCATGGAGAATATGAAAAGAATGACGAAGTTCCAGTGGATCCAAGCGCTGCCTGACATCAGCAGCACTTCCAGCGCCCCGACGAATATAGTTGGGATTAGGAGAACGAACCCAAGCAAACTGTTGATCCTGAATTAAAAAGATGTAAACAATTATATTATATTTGCCTGTCAATAACTCATTCAATGATTCGTTTCATTTTTTGCACATAAAATTGGAGGTATCCAGTTTGAAATTGAGTGTAGCCCAGCAAGAGCGATCGGCCTGGCCAGCGATGCCCTGTCGGGTGTCCAAGCAAGCAGCAGTCCAGAAAAGAATACACCTAACGAACCGCCTGCCAACGAACCTTTGTAGTAGTTGTGTCTAACTAATAATTGGGTACAAAAAGGTGTGTGGAAGTAGGAAAGTGGCCCAACTGTAGCTCGAACAGTGTGCCTCTCGTTTCGGGCACCTCTCAGGCAGGCAGCCCAATAGCAAACCTAGCGAACCAACCTGAGTAAAGACGCCTTGCGCATGATAACAAACACCAGCAGACTTAGGCAAGAGACGGTGTACAGCATCGTCAGCAACACGTGGAGCACTAGCAGCACAGGGGGGAGCTTGAAAAAGTAAAACACCGGAATGTCCTTATCCCACCAGGCGTCAACGCATTTTCCAGGAGGCGGATCGTAGACGTTTTTCGTGTAAGTGATGAGGTAAGCTAAGATGAGGGCGAGGTTGGCGAGAGAAGGGATAAGCCCCAGTACCGCAATAATGAGACAACTTGGGAAGAAAGGGAGAGTGTTCCCACAGCAGCCTCCACGAGAAAATGGCACTGGGAGCAGTAGGCGCGACATGATCTTCCCAGGTGGCTTCTGAGGTTCCAAAGGTTTTTTTGGCTCTTTTGGTTTCTTGGCCGGCTTTGGCTCTTTGGAGGGCTTTGTTTCTTTGGCCGGCTCGGGCTTTGTTTCTTTGCCCGGCTTGGGCTTTGTTTCGTTGCCCGGCTTGGGCTTTGTTTCTTCGCCCGGCTTTGACTCCAGCCCCTTAACTGGCTTCGGCACATCAACAGGTTTTGGGGGATTTTCCTTAGGATCAGGTTTCTTTTTCGCATCAGGCTTCTCAGCACCAGGAGGAGCCGATGATGAGGAAACCGTGGAAACGTTAGATTTATCCGCCATGACTGGCTTTAGTTGGCAAAATTTCTATTTCGAGCTACATCCATAACTCACACAGCAAGATACTCTGCAGACCTCATGTTGTTCTAATAACTGTATACATCGAGGAATAGGTGCTTCTCGTTAGAAATTGCGACTAATCTTGGTTACTAATTTACTGTAATATCGTTGCCTGGGAATCATATTATGATCTCCCTGGCACTGGAGTGGTATCTTGTCTGGTAAATATAAATTTAAAGAGAAAATGGCATGAGGCTTCTCAGCACCAAGAGCAGCCGATGATGAGGAAACCGTGGAAATGTTAGATTTATCCGCCATACCTGGCTTTAGTTGGTAAAACTTCTATTTTGAACTACTTTCATAACTCACGCAGCGACATACTTTGCAGACTTCATGTTGTTCTGATAACTGTATATTTATTTATTTATTTATAGAACGGCATCGATGCCAATATACAAGTTATGTAAATAATACAAAATAGTACAGTCGCCTTGCCAGGCAACGGAAGTGACGAAATTAACTATGATTTTGGTGATCTTATTTTTGATTTGATGATTGCGGAATTTGTAGATACTTGTAGATACTGCAGATACTTGTTGGAGACTATCGGTTAACTGAGGTAGTAAGGTGGCGCGGAGTTAGCCGGCGAATTAGGCAGCAGGTCGATGTGCGAAGTTGCGCAGTGTGATCCTAGGACTACGGAGGGAATCCCAGAAAAGTCGAAGTCGGTCCGATCGAGAATGACATTGGCTTCTCGCGGGAGTCGGAGCATCGGTCTGTGAAAAAGATAGTTCCTATCGGCAAATGGAACGTAGAAGAGTTGGTGTCCTCTCGCGGGGTGCCGAGGAACCACCAGCCGGACGCAGGAGACGAGATCGGGACATAGAATTTCACCCCTGACAAGCCGGTAGTAGAAGGTCATGTCATACTTCCTCGATCCTCAAGTCGCTCAATGCCATGTTCGGCCATTAATGCAGAGAGATTGACCCGATCACGTGGGATTCGCCTCTTGAATGCCAGGAAGCGAAGGAATCTCCGCTGTACCCCTTCGAGCTGATCGATGTAAACAGTATAGTGCGGTGACCAGAGGACACAGCAATAGTCCAAAATCGGCAAGATTAGCGCCCTGTAGAGATGGACCAAAGCTGCGGGATCGGTGAAGTCACGGGCGCAACGTTTCAAAAATCCAAGCGAACTTGAAGCTTTCCCGCAAACCGCCCCAGCGTGATCAGAAAACGACAAGATGGGATCGATAAGTACCCCAAGGTCAGTATCCTGGTTTTCCTGGGTAAGACGGTCCCCCCAATTCGGTAAGTATGCTCATAGATATGCTGCAGTCTTCCGAAGGTCATTCCGAGGTCATCACCGAACATTTGGCTGGGTTGATGGCGAGGCTGCTCTCTGCACACAAGTCAAGGAGAGAATTCAGACATGTTTGGAGTTTAAGACAATCATCCGCAGAAGCAATGGAACAAAAGATCTTCAGATCGTCTGCAAAAATCAAGAACTCCACCTCTTGCAGTACTGACTTAACATTGTTGATCATGAACAAGAAAAGCAGAGGACCAATGTTCGAAACCTGGAGCATACATCCGAGGAATAGGTGCTTCTCGTTAGTGTAAATGAAAACATGTTGCCCATCTGGTGGAACTGGTGAGTCTACGACTAGTTAACGCGGCGCACTCTTCTGGTCGGAAATTGGAAAACATTCGGGGGTCCCATTCAACTACCACTTCACCCCAACTGAGAGAAACGATTGGACCGAATTCAGTTCTCGTCAGTGGACATCTGCTGTACGGCAGCAGCACGTCCAGCAACTGTCCATGTTTCAACTAAAAACTTATCATCACCATGGGCACGAATCGGAAGGCAACAGGACGGAACGAGTTTCCCTATTTTGTTATATTCCCTGTTCAAGAAAACGGGACAATGTCTGATAATTTGTAAGTACCTTCCTAATTATTGTACACGTACTTACATCAGCGTTTCAAGCTCAACACCATGAAATGTACGGCATGATTGTGCACGGCTGTTTATTGGCTTCATCAGGTATTTTTACTCATTGTCCGACAAGTTGTGTGAGATGTCGCAGAATTGGTTGGATTTATGAGGTGAGGGGGCTGAACAAACTTTATTTGGGTGTAAAGAATATAGCATACTGTATTCTGGGTATCCAGAAGCGTTTTCAAGAGCCGCAGAGTCAGCTGAGGGCCATTAAGGATCAATAATAGATATAGGTACACGAGAACACATGCTTGGCAAATCATACAAATTTGGCTTTCTATAAACTTTTCGATAAATAGTTTTCAAGACATTTATCCATGATTAGTTTTCACCACGGGCGATAGGACGAAAGTAGGTGCGGGGCATAAAGCAAAAACATCGATGTTAACATCGATGTCAACATCGGTCGCATGACATCGATGTCGTAAAACATCGTTGATTCAACCATCGATGTTTTTCGATGTGGATGTTTGTGGTACCCGACATCGATGTTAACATCGATGTCTGAATAATCACGATTCAATCAGTGCTGCCAACTCGGGGAAGAAAAGCATATTATTGGAGGTTAATAGCAAGAATGCATCAAGGAACAAGAAAAGTCAGAAATTTACTACAAAAACACAAAATTCATGGCAACTTATCGTAAAAAAAAAACTAAAACACAACCCAAGTCCTTTCAAATCAGCAAATAAAAAATAAAAAATACTCCTTACCCAGACTCCGTAGAAAGAGGAGTTTGGACAGAATGTTCCCTGCTTTTGAGAATAGCCTCTCAGCAGGAATTGACGTACAGACTGAGCTTAGATAGCGAATCGCTATCGTACGCAGATTAGGGTATGACTCCGCTGCGTCACACCAGCATTTGAAATCTTCGATAACGAAATCTTCGATTCAGCAGGAGACCCAAGGTAAAGGGCGACTTCCTCGGGCATGTCGCCGCTCGAATGCGGAGCTTTGGCTCTCCACGTTTTCTCACGACCCTACGAGTGTTTGTATTAGGTAGCTTTCTTGAATAGCAAACGTCTCAAACCCCCTCTTGGTACTTCCATCGTACTCTAATTACACATAAAAAGTATTTTGTCTTTCCAGTAAGAAAAACATCGATGTTGCGAGGAAGAACATCGATGATATCGATAACATCGATGACGTTAACATCGATGTCTGATAGTATAGAAATTCCTCAACATCGATGTTGAAAATCGAACATCGAACCTAAAACATCGACATCGATTTGCCATCCCTAGACGAAAGTTCGTGATTTTTGGATTCTAATGGATTTCCTCAACACTAAACGCGTTGGTACGACTTGACAACTTCCCTGCTATTCAACCCATTCTGGCTATTCTTTCTGCATTTAATTTTGCTCAATTCTACATATTTTATTTCCAAACCCGTTTCATAGGACGCATCAAGCAGGGGAACTAGGGAGACAATGAAACACTTTTTTTTCTTTTCCTGACTTAAATATCAAGTATATTGTAGTGTAAAAGGTAAAGGTACCTTTTACATTGATACTTTCTGATATTTAGGACTTTTTGATACTTAGACTCGATACTTTTTGATAATTTGAATACTTTCTAACATATCGGGAGTATATTGCATTAGTTTCCAGTTAGTTGTCACACAGTCATCACAAAAAAAAAATTTATTGCTGTCGGAATTTTGTTCCATTGTGCCCCATATGTGGAGTGCCTTGAAGCGAGTCATGGAGGACAGTTTAATACCCCCCCCCGTCCAAAATACACTGCCAAGGACATGGCACAGTAGCTTCCTCGTGGCCTTCACAGTGTCGCCATTAAATTTTCATACATAAAGCTTCAGATTATTTAACGGATTAATTAACATACAGATTCAGATTAATTAACTGAATTATTTAACTGTTATTTAATAATAAGGGTACCTAATTCGAAGTTAGTATTTATGCTTTAAGATGATGTAATTAGTCCACGTATAGAACTAGAACGCAAAGAGTCCCTACCAAATTTCAACTTCCTAGGGTGAACAGCTGAGCAGGGTACGGAGCCCGTCATTTCATTCGTCAACGCAGAGGCCCTTCCAGGTTTATAGTTTTATGGTCTGGAATGCTCGACGTTTGGAATGTACGCGGTGCCAGTGCCACGTGCCTCTGCCACCGCTGATATCATGATAAATGTCGTATGGGGCGTCAAGGGACCTTACCCGCACAATCCCTGAAAATCTGACCAAAATCAGTTCAAAATTGATGGAGTTATGACCGTAACAAGAAAATCTCGTTAGCGCCTGCGCAGAGGCTACCGTCGATTCGATTACGATGAAACTGATAGGGGACAATCTAGCGCTATACCCACACAATTCCTGCAAATTTGATTGAAATCGGATTAAAATTGTGGAAGTTATAGCTGTGGCAAGGGAATGTGGACAGACGGATAGACACGAAACCAAATTTGTTCAGGAGGCCCTGAAATGCAAAATGCAAGTGGAAATTTTGATTTTGGAGCACGAAACAAGTGTTCATTTCGAAAGTGAAAACAAAGCTTCCGCTGCCTTGCAGACTCGGAAGCAATACAGGACCAGTTTTGACCAAAGAAACCGCTTCCTTCATATCCTCAGCGAAAAAAGGCCTCTTCCATGTTTTCTCACTCGGTTTCGCACCATCCTAGGTAGAAAGAATGAAATGCAAAATGGAGAAATTCCTGTTCGATGACGATTATTTATAGCGATGAGACAACGAAACATCAGACAGGAGCATCTTGAAACGTTTCAATGAGCCCCATCTTCTATGTTTCAATCTGCCCCAATCGCCATCTTTGCATATTTTTTATTCCCGGTCTGACTGTAAACGATAGAACACAATGGAAACCATGCAGCTTATTCTACACAAGAAACTGATTCAGAAAAATAAAATTAGCTGAGCCATTGGAAATGTTTTTGAGGTGGAATGGGAAATGTTTTCACGTTGCGTTACAGATTTTTAGAGGATGTTTTGATTTAAAAACGTCAATTCTTTTCGCGCACAATGCATAGTGGAGAGTCGCGTGGAAACATGATACATGGTTGCAATTTTTGGTTCTTAAACATAAATCTTTCTTTGTTTACTTATAACAAAATTCCAACGTCAATAAACCGCTTATATATTCTAGCAATTCGAAGCAAAAATTATAACCATGTATCATGTTTCCACGCGACTCTCCACTATGCATTGTGCGCGAAAAGAATTGACGTTCAAAATTGACTCACAAAATCGACCCGCAAACGATGCTAGTATCCCAAGGCTCGTTTCCACGCGACTCTCCACTATGCATTGTGCGCGAAAAAGTTGACGCTCAAAATTGACGCGCAAAATCGACGCGCAAAAAATGTTAGTATCCCACGGCTCGTTTACACGCGACTCTCCACTATGCATTGTGCGCGAAAAGAATTGACGCTCAAAATTGACTCACAGAATCGACCCACAAACGATGCTCGTATCCCACGGCTCGTTTCCACGCGACTCTCCACTATGCATTGTGCGCGAAAAAGTTGACGCTCAAAATTGACGCGCAAAATCGACGCGCAAAATCGACGCGCAAAAAATGCACGCAAAATGTATCCCAGGGCTAAAACATGATACATGTTAACAATAGTATGCAAGGAAAATCGTTTTTACTTACGTCTTACATGAAGAGAAAGGTTGCTTCAATGATTTACGCCATTAGGCGAAAAACGCACTTTGTCTGATGGCTGCCCAAAGAAGACGGGCATCGAGACAGAAAGACACTGGGTGAAGCACAGGGTACTCCAGCACAGTCTTGTGTTAACTCCTCGAATTAAATACCACACATATTTGAATTAGAGCTGTTGTTTCACTGTGCCCCGTGTTTTAGTGAGCCCTAACCATCTCATAACACTTTATCACTGACGGCTACGGCCCAACAATACTCGTATTTCTTAGCAGTGACTTCGACAAATCGCTCCACCAGTCTGTGCAGTTCTGGCCGTGCCCAACCAACCCAAACGTCATTGAGAAAATCAACGAAATGGTGACAATCCTCCGTTTCTCACAACTCAGAAATCCCAAGTCGGAAACACAAAACTTCTTTTTGTTTTCCTCCGAAAAGATTTCTTGGGTTCCCTCCATCTTTCGACCTTCCATTCCAACTTCTTCCTAATTTCCCCCAATCCCCCCCCCCCCCCCCCCCATCATTCGGCCCTTTTTCGAGACGATTTCCTGAGGTAATGTACTGTGGAAGGAAGGCAAAGAAAGAAATAGGGTTCACAAATTACACCAAGCCTAATGTGTTTATAATACTTGGTGGCCAGAAGGGAGGCTGAGTTGTTGCCTCAACGGAGAGAAGGCCCCAGGTAATTGCTCCCCGCCACCCCCTCCCCGCCTGTACCGTCGACGTTGTTTTTTCTTATTCTTTTTCTCTGACTCTGATTTGTTCCTGACGCTTCTTCTGTCCCGCCCACGCAGTAAAACTTCTCTTCCCAATAGATTACTCTACCATGACTTGCATTTTTACACCTTTTAGGTCTCGTTCCGCCTTTCGTTCGTTGAGAATAATTCCAGACTTGAAAAACCCAAGGATAGGTTTTCCTCATGTTCACCATGCAGTTGGTACAAAATTCACAAAATAGGAGCTGTCACGAAAAACCCGTTACTGTCCAAAAATACCGCAAGGAGGTCCATGCTAGTCATTTTCAGGACAACCACGTGAACAGCAGTGGCTGCCGGTGTGCCCATCTGATTTCGAATAAGCAGTCAGCAATAGGGGCTTTTAGACAGCCTGCTGTAGTTTCAGCGGCAGGAGCCAGTGTGAGAGGCGTCTGGATCTGGAGGCTGGACTCAGCAAATTTGGACGTATGAACATGTACACAGTACAGCGACTGATCAGCAGTTTTAGCGGTAGCTATCATTAGAGTGCTCAGATCTGCAGGTTTCCTCATATTGGCTACTGTAAGATCCCAATTTGGCACTAGGATTCTTACACTGATTACCAAATGAAAGTGTAAAAATCAAGAGGAAGAAGCTACGGAAATATCGTATAAAACCGGATAAAACAATACGATCGTTGTCAGTCGTCGAAAATCCGCGGAGCTGCGCTGTTGGAAGTGAAAGGCCAGGCCCACCGTTGCCGCCTTTCCTCACGCTGTCCCGTCTTGGAGCTAGCCAGCCGAGACGTACTTCCCGGAGAGGACAACTACCAGGGAGTCTCTACGGAAAAGGTCAGATCCACCCTTTCAGAATTAGACCCGGCAAATGCAATCGGTCGCGAGCATGAATTTCGGGCACAGAAGTAAATTAATACCTAGAAGTGATAAGGCTGGAGAGTACTATAGGATAAGAACAAAATTTTATCAATAAAAAGCCTCAGTGAGATCTGTCCTTTTAATTTATTCCTAGGGACACCAGAGTAGAAACCTCAAGCATTATACTCAATGCGAACAATTGGTGGAGACGCCTTAGACCCCCCCCCCCCCCCACAAATATAAAATAATTTTAAAAAATCAGATAATGCTCACTAAATTGAATTGATTAATTATTCATTTATTTATAATAATACGGGCATATTCAATACAAATGTACAAAATATAATATAATGATAATTAATTAGAGAGAAAGAAAACTCGGCGCTGCGCGCCTCCCCAGGGGGCAAGCCCCCTGGGCCCCCGGATGCTTACTGCTTAGAGCCTACGGCTAAAATTCAAGAAACATGGAACATGCTTTAGCCGCGCTTTTTATGATTCTGTAGCCGCACTGTTATGATTTCACTTCGTCACCAGGATACAACCAAGTGACAACCGAACAAGCGTCATTGTTTACTATCCATTTATAACATCAATTTATATAGTTATAGTATGAAAGTACGAAATAAATACCAAGAACAAATACGAAATAAATTCGTGATAAATCAAGAGCTTTCCAACGAATGGAAAACGATTTTTGTCGTATGAAAATGAAGGAAGTTTCATTTCCCTAGCAACTACTCGGATGTACGTGAAAATCATCGTTAAAATTTCGTGACACTTCCGCGTGACATTTTTCGGATAGATAGTCCAAGGCTAAAGCATGTTCCATGCTAAAACAGGTAAAATGTCCGCATATGACTGTGTATGCACTCGATACTGCTAATGTCTGTCATTATTCAATAGAACTAGAACAACTCTCCTCCTAACAGCCTCAGGAGATTGAAAAAATAAATCTATGTCAGGGCACACGTCCATCACTTGGTTCATCCCACGCGGTAACCTGCGCATTGGGCGATGGTAGGCGTAGTTTGTCGCTGAAAATGGAACCCAAAAAAGGCTTCCAGAACGTGAACCAAGTCGGGGAACCAGGAAACGCACCAATGATTGCAGTGTGGGTGAGTCCATCTTACCCAGAACCAACTTATGGAAGAAAGACGAGTCGGCCAAAAGTCTACAGTCCACAGGATTGAGGGTGCTGCATCTTTTGTTGAGCTCATCAAAGCTTACGGTCACCAGGTTAATACCAAGCTTGAACCCCGCATATCGTAGAAACCTCCTACATAATTATTTGACTTGAAATATTTACCTGTCTGACCGAATTATTAAAAAAAAAAAATACTAATAAATAAAATAAAATAAAATAATAATAATAAATTGGATAGGAGAATATGCAAATATATGTACTGAAACTTGTTCGCATTGAGTATAATGCTTGAGGTTTCTACTCTGGTGTCTCTAGGAATAAATTAAAAGGACAGATCTCACTGAGGCTTTTTATTGATAAAATTTTGTTCTTATCCTATAGTACTCTCCAGCCTTATCTCTTCTAGGTATTAATTTACTTCGGTGCCCGAAATTCGCGCTCGCGACCGATTGCATTTGCCGGGTCTAATTCTGAAAGGGTGGATCTGACCTTTTCCGTAGAGACTCCCTGGTAGTTGTCCTCTCCGGGAAGTACGTCTCGGCTGGCTAGCTCCAAGACGGGACAGCGTGAGGAAAGGCGGCAACGGTGGGCCGGGCCTTTCACTTCCAACAGCGCAGCTCCGCGGATTTTCGACGACTGACAACGATCGTATTGTTTTATCCGGTTTTATACGATTTTTCCGCAGATTCTTCCTCTTGATTTTTACACTTTCATTTGGTAATCAGTGTAAAAATCCTAGTGCCAAATTGGGATCTTACACTACTAGAATACTTATGTAGGTAACTTTATCTCTGTCTCGGCAGCTAAAGTAGGTATTTTTCGTGTGAGGTGAACCAAGATCAATTTTATAGTCAATTTTAGAACTACTAAATTCTAGTGTTGATCAGCTGATACGATGTCTCTTATAATACGGATCCGATCTTCCATTTGCACAACATTTTGCTCTGTTCGTTCTACGATCAACAACACAAGCTTATTACACGGGTCAAATGGCCTAGAATATCCGGTGCGCAATTATCTACGAAATCATCTCGCTAGAATACGGGAACCGGGAGAGTCGTGGGGCATAACCTGGGAATGGTCGAGGCCTAACTACCTCAGAGCTCTAATGATCCGAACACAACCCCACCAATCACCCTCGTATGTGCTTCGCGTGTTCTATCGGGTCCGTGCTGATTGGGTTGCCCGGGCGTTCCACGGTACTTCATCACTCGCTACGTCATGTTTTCTACCTTCCACCAAAGGAAGTAACTCACGGGTGAAACATTAGCTACGGCTCTAAAAATTGGATCCACCCACTCTCCCGTCCTATCCCTTCTCTCCGGGTCACCATATTCCTTCTCCCCAATAATTTATGCCGTCTAACGATATATTAATTTAGAAAAAAAACCCCACCCGCCGCGCCACTGTTCCCGAGCGATAAATCATAAAACCTTTCTCTTTTCAATTTTTAACATCCAGAAGGCTTTTTTGACAAACTCTCTACCTGACATAAATTATCTTCCTTTTTGCCCCATCATCTTAATGAAGAAGGTAAATTGGAAACGGTTGGAGACTATATTTGTTTTCATCGTTGCTTTTTTTTTTGTCGACTAGCAAGGATGTCTTTTTCGACGGTAATTACACGAGAATTAGCGGAGGGCCGAGTACCGGTTTTCTACGAGGTGGGATATCTTGGAGTTGATTGATGTCTAATGACGGAGGTAATTAAAGGACATACGACCTTATAAAAGTGCGTTCGTATGCTCGTGTGTGTTGTGTTAGTTGAAGGCAGGGCCTTTACAAGGGGAACTTTAATGAGAAACTTGTAATCAAGTTAGGAGTCGGCCATGTTCTGGAGAGGCCACGCCCAGGTACCTCCGGAGCCCCTTCTCGAGGCGGCCGTCCCAAGATCTTCATCTTCACTCCTATAGAGGTTAACAGCTTCATCATTAATCATTAACTTTGTTTAAAACATTGTGGCAAGTCAGCCTGTCATTACTTACCTTGGAGGAATTCACTCCACCCCCTGCATACTTCCAGCAATTATGAACCCGTATGTTTTGAGATATTCATCAAGTACCTACCTATATCGTGTAATTTTAATAATCGATGCAATAACTACAAAATATAACTAAAGTAAAAATTTAAGAATTGTTCGAAGCAGTAGGTTTGGTGATTTGAAACCCCCTTAACAACAGGTAAGTCTGAAGATTGTAAGGCTTACAGGAAATTACTTCAAATTTGATCGCTATTGGCTCGGATTCTTCAAGGTTTTTCAGTAAGAATAGTTTTAAAAGGCGTTTCAAATGAATTCTCGTCTTCAAGCACCAACAAAGTTTGAAATTGCCGACGTTTAAAAGGGTCTTACACTCGGGCGGCCGCTTTGTCTGGCTGTCTTGTTATTATAGGTAGGCGTATGGTAGATGCTTTTGCCATGATAGGTAGGTACAGGACAAAATAACGTTGCGAAAGTGCATGTCAGTGCACATAGTGGCCATTGAGGCTAATTTCTCTTCTGTTCAACATACGAAGCTGAAATTTGTCATAAGGCCTCTTTGGTACAACCGGGTAACAGGGGCACGCGTCCATGAGGCCACTTAGGCCACTGCCCCGGCACCCAGAAACACTAGAGTAAAACAAACTCAACCATGTCTTCGCAGTTGGCATTTGAATTTCCCTCCGTAAACTGTACCTAGCATTTTTCACGAAGTTCAACAGCGACTCGATAGAGTACTCTGGCTATGGATATTCAATATGTGGTTCCGTCATGTTGGCTCCCTGTAGCTACCCAGACGGAGCATGTGATCAGAATATAGCGACAGTAATCGATGTCGTGCAATCGAAAGCGAAACCCAGTCTCCTGAAACTGGCAGGTCCTGGGATCTAGTGCCGCCATGGCAACGGAGAAAAGTGGCCAGCCCGCGCAATCTCAGTCGGGTAAACATTTTGTTTACCACGCCTACATTGGGCCACTGCCCCAGAATCTGATTTCAACCCCAAAATCGTTCATCTCACAATCGATTCGATCCCTTCGATTCAATTTGTCATCTCGATACGAGATGCTTCTTCTGATTTGTTTTTCTCTGAATCACATTCGCTTTCTCTGTTGAGTCTGTCAGTTTTCAATTTTTTTAAGTCAAATTTTGCGCGTTTTGCGTTCAGTCCGGTTCCGATGAAAGATTTGTATTTGTGGTACCTACGTGCGTTTTGTCCTGTTTGCTGCTTGTGGTTTGTGAATTGATCTGCATCAACACACAGATAACTATCTGCTTCTAGTCAATAGCTTCTTCATTAAACAAGATTCAAGTAGGTACCAGCCGACGGGTCATTGTTTTGTTGTATTTTAGTTTTTTCTATATTTTTGTAACACATGAATACGGCGGCTAATTTGCAGTAGAAATTGTCGACGTTTTTGTATGACGATAGAGTGTTGATTAAAAGAGATAAGCTTTGCTGAATATCACTGGTATCAGTAAATAATGGAATATCAGTAATATCAGTAAATAAGGGAAGGGTGTTGTTGCCTTGGGGTATTTTGTAGACATATCTGTTGGTTTTGTGTTCTGGTCTGGTGCCACACCGTTTTCAGACCCCAAGCACCGCTGCTGCTGGGTAAGGAACAACGTGGCAGGAATTAGCCGAGCAAGAGCACAGAATAAACCATTATCGGAATACCGGAAAGTTAAGAGATTAATGAATTGCTCAAATTTGGATCAGTTCAGTGGAAAACATGTTCAATAATGCCCCGCCCAGTTCCTTCGCCCACATCCTTGGATGGGTGAGAGTTAAGGCCCAGATATCCGTGATCCGTGTCATTTCAGTGCGCCTCCAGGGCACGAGGGGGAAATTCAGAGGCCTGGGATTGGAGGATGGCACTGGCCATTGCTTGAAGACTGAAAAAGTCACCAATGCTTAGTACTGACAACGATGCAGGCAGAGCGTAGTAGTGCACGAAAGCAACGGAAGACAGCTTTCGGTCGAAAAATAAAATTTAAATAAATTATCCTAAGATGTCTTTGTATGGCGCCAAGAGAGCAACAAAGCAAGGAGAAAAGGGAATGTGCTCAAACAAGCTGAAACTGATTTGCCGCCACGTGGCACGGTCACTTGTTTTAGATACAACGAAATTTTGCAATGCGTGTGAGGTGGTATCAGGCAAGTCCCGAAGTAAATCAGGAAATTCTATTTATATTAAGCCACAAAACCCAAGCAAACGAACACAAATTCCAAAAACAGAAGAAAATGTTGTTAAAACAGTGATGAAAACTATGGGGCTGAATGGCCAATCATAGATTGATTTTCTTCTTGGCTATACCTACAGTAGAAACCTTTCTGTAATGATTTGTATGAGTATTGATTACAGCGAGTCCTCTAATGCTCAACTTCACCAATTACCTACCAGACGGAGCCAGCAGAAAATCAGTACCTTTTTGAGGTATCCAGTTTTAAACTCTATCCAATCACCTCCTAATAATGGTACCATTAATAATTCGCCATTTCCCACCGTGTTTTCTCCATATTTTAAAAATATTTCTTCTTACCGTTGATGTCTAGTTATGACAGGAGGAAGAGTGATTATCAAGCAAGCCGTATACAGAAAGGCACCCTGACGAAGAAAAATATATTATTTCAACTTAACGAGTTTCCTGTCTCCAATCGAGTCATAAAACGTTATTAAATACTTTGACAGCATCAGATAGACGTACCTGTTAATACTCGTCAGTTACTCGACATTTATAGCAAAGGTGATTACATCGACGTAAAAATGAATGCACATCCACTTAGTGGTAAGCATTCCTGAAGAAGTTCAGTATTCAGTTAACAGTTAAAAAAACACGAACTATGAGCATCAGGAATAGTGTGAAACCATCTATTCAGCGAAGCTCATCAAACGGACATTCATTAACTTTAATTGGACGTCAAGGGGTAAAAACACGTGCCTTTAATATTGTTGAAGCCATAAATGGTGCTGAATGGGTAAATTGTTGCTATCCAATAAATTTGGCCCCTTCTATCGCATCATCATAACCTTTGCAATGCATTCACATGGATTCACATGGATGCAGCGGCAAGCAAAATTTGAAAATAATAACAATGAGAGTAAACACGGTATTAAGAAATGGAAATGGTGTATTGTGTATGCAAATGGAAATAAGAGTAGATTTGAGATTCAACGTTTAAGGATTTGTTCTGGGGGGATGCACGAAATATAACATATTATTTCACTATCAGAGAAACCCATTAGTTTTTTTTCAAGTTTTTTTGTTTGTATTACTTACTTATTTTAGTATATTTTTCACTCCTCTTGAATGTTTTTATGTAATTGGGCTCGCCCGTGAAATAAATAAATAAATAAATAAATAAATAAATAAATAAATAAATAAATAAATAAATAAATAAATAAATAAATAAATAAATAAATAAATAAATAAATAAATAAATAAATAAATAAATAAATAAATAAATAAATAAATAAATAAATAAATAAATAAATAAATAAATAAATAAATAAATAAATAAATAAATAAATAAATAAATAAATAAATAAATAAATAAATAAATAAATAAATAAATAAATAAATAAATAAATAAATAAATAAATAAATAAATAAATAAATAAATAAACCTGAAACCAAGCACATATAAGGTAGTATTATGTGTTCATGTGCCAGTAGGCAATCCTTAAAATGCGATGTAGTGCATGAAATACGTCTGCCAAGTGGGTGGGCAGTACATTTATAATAGCGCATCGTTAGATAGATTTACTATTAATAGGTAATAGTAATTAGGTGAATAGCTTCGTAAGTGGGTAACTACATGTAAAACTTTGGTGATAACCAACGCGCTGCTGACGAAAAGCTGAGAGTGGTGAGTGGGATTTCAAGTTCGCCTGTATATGTACAGTCACTTGATCACAACGAAATTTTAGAAGTTACCACCGGGTTTTATTGAAACTCATAGTAATCATAACAAAACTCAGTGGATCAACCAACCCTGAACGTTTCAGTTCGTGTTGACCTTTCTTCCGACGAGGCTGTACATACAGACAGACATAGGTACAGACACGTAAAAACAGGTACCCTTAACTATCAACTATCATACCACAGCACAGCACTAGCACAGTACTATTACCAATCAAATTATCAATTTGGTTCTAAAAAATACGTAAAATTAAAATACTTTTTAAAATGTATAATAAATAAATAAATATTTTATATTAATATTATCAAATTAGATTGAATTTCACAATCAAACTATTAATGTAAATAATAATGCCGTTATCTATGAATATTTTATTTATAAAAATTGAAATTTTTTCTTTAGTAGGTACCTAGTATTTTACCTAAGTATTAATTTAGAATTATAATTTGTGGTATTGTGGGTATATTAATTTGTTATCTTAGTTCATTTTAGCGAATTTTCAAAGAAAATGAAGCTATTGCAATGGCTTCGAAATTTAAATAATATAAATTTTTGGAAATTTTCTTCATAGAAATCCGTTTCAGACCATTCTAAAACGATTCCTGAAATTTAACACTTTTTTATATGTATATATATATTTATATATATATTATGTGTCACTCCAGACGATAACTCTCGATAGAATTGAGATAAACAGCTCAAATTTGCACAAAAAATCTATCTTGGCAATCGAAAGGCTAAGTTCGAAGATGGGCGAAATTGGCCTACTCTAAGGAGGGTTTTGGCGCATTTAAAGTGCGCAAAAATTACCCAAAAATCCCCAAAATGTTATTTTCCAACAAGTGACCCCTCATTTTAAAGGTTTTTGCACGCTGAATACGATGGTGGAATCGGATTTTAGATATCTTGATCCGTTCTCAAATTAGAGCATTTAAAGTGCGCAAAAATTACCCAAAAATCCCCAAAATGTTATTTTCTAACAAGTGACCCCTCATTTTAAAGGTTTTTGCACGCTGAACACGATGGTGAAATCGGATTTTAGATATCTAAATCCGTTCTTAAATTAGAGCATTTAAAGTGCGCAAAAATTACCCAAAACTAGGATAATCTTTAAACTCTTACCCCCCCCCCCCCACCCCCTTAGAGTGGTCAGATTGAAAAATGTGAGAAGTATTAATTGAAGACGAGAGTTTGAAGCAAAAAAGGGGGAGGCAAACGATTAGTACAACTCCTTGAATTTCCCATTTGACATATAATTGTTATGATACCTTCATAGATAGACAAGTACCGGCCCACGTATTACTAGAAGGAAGACGAAAGAAAAAATCTATTTCAAATTATTCAATTTAGGTACTAACAGTAGGAGGAAGAAGTTTTCCTTTATTCAAAACCATAGCCATTAATTCGAATATTTCTTTGAAAATTCGCTCATTAAGTCATGCTGCATGACTGGTTTTTTTGTTACTAAATTTATCTATTATATAGTTTCTTTTTTTTGTTGATTCTGGGGGGGGGGGGTATCCTTATATTTGGGGCAGTATTTTTTAAGTAGGTACCTATTGATTATACATTATTTTTGGATTGGGAAATTTTGAGATTGAATTCTCTTTCTATTTGTATATATCAATTATCCTTGATTATATATCTTTTACTTTTATAGGGTGAGTATTATTAATTTCATCTATGGTTGCTTTATACAGTCATATTTATATGTATGATGATATATATCCTTTTCATGTTTCTTATATTCGGAAACGCTCCATTTATGCGTTTCTCTCATAAACAAAGCTTTCCTACTTCCATAGCAGTGAAGAAGCAAAATTAGAACAGCCTGTACCGAACTGAATTTCGGAGGTTAGGTGTGTGAAAACATTTGAGTATAATCAGCATACTGTCAACTTTGCTGCGATAGCAATCTTTCGGACGGACTCCGGTTTGCAGTTGGGTACTGGCCTTTGGATTGTTCCACATACCACCGCAATCCAGGCCTAACTATATAATCCATGGATTATCGACTAGAACCAGATGTTTCTTTGGGAATGTGATTAGATCATTATCTACCAACTAGGATTAAATCATTACGCCGCTCTCCCTAGATCTTCAGTAAACTTATTTCATCTTAATACGCATTTAATTCCCAGGTTACTTGAAAATGGTACACCAAACTAATAAGTAACACAGCTACAACTTCTAGAAAAACGATTTTTCTCACCTAGCACTGGATTTATAATAACATCATACGACCTCCTTTACAACGCCTGCTGTTATCCCATGGAATAAATTATTTTTTAATAAGGAATCCTATTATTGTCCTGTTTTCCTTAATTTTATTCAATTACAGAACCCCCCTAGGCCGCTTGTAGCGAGCAATGGATCATAAGTAATAAACATGTCACGCCAAGAGACAGCATCTCTGATATCCGCTCATTACTGCTTCCTTGTACCCCTGAATATTATAAAAACTTAATTTGTCTACTCCTCTTTTTTATTTTAATTGATTCTCTTTCTATTCTCACGATAAATTATTGATACGAAGCAATTAATATGGAGGCTTCATAATTACATGGTTCAATTTATACTAACACGTTGGGTCAGTTTTGAAATTTGATTGTATGAGGGTTGATGAACTGTTGAGACCGGTTCGCCAAATGTAGGTATTTCATAGTTGTTTTTCATATCAACACGATCGAATTCGAACAGATCATCCGAAACTTGATCTGGAATATACATATAATATATATAATATATATATATATATCTGTACCTAAATATATAAGAGTGAAATATTAGTTCACTACGAACCGTAAATATCTTATAATCAATCTACGCACGCGTCGTGCCGGTTCCCTCTTTCTTATCATTGTGTAAAGTTGGCTTTAGTTTCCACAATTCTCCTTCACATCTCTTTTATCTCTCCCTTAACTCTCTCATCTTTCACCAATTTATATTTTTTTTCATTTTCTCAACTACTGGGCTCTTTTGCGATCGACATTCTCAACCCTACATTGAATAATTGAAATATATTAATTGCTATGCAATTTTAACGCCGGGGGTCATGTGAAAAAAATGTCCTGTCACAATATCCTGTCACAAAAACGCGTCACGCAAAGAGGAATGTGATGAAGATGAGCACAAAGAGGAATGTGATAAAGATGAGCACAAAGAGGAACGTGATAAAGATGAGCACAAAGAGGAATGTGATAAAGATGAGCACAAAGAGGAATGTGATAAAGATGAGCACAAAGAGGAACGTGATAAAGATGAGCACAAAGAGGAATGTGATAAAGGGGGGGTAAATTGCATAGCAAATTCTCCTTTGTTATACGAAGTATAAGAACACATCCTTCGGGGGTGAGGAACGGCGAAGCGAGGAATACGAGGGCGGTCCAGGGGGCCCTTGTATTAAATTAATGTAACCTTATTTCTGTCATAATAACTATATATATATATATATATATATATATATATATATATATATATATATATATATATATGTATACATATATTATTTATTTATATTCTCTTGGTCAGAATACAGTCAATTAAACAAAACAGGAGGTGAGTTTTGAAAATTTGAAAAATTATAAAAAAATAACTACCTACTTATTGTATAGGACTGTGAGGTTGGTGTCAAAATTTTCAGCGTGGAATCTACTTTCATTTAAAAAAATAAAACAAATAAGTGCGCATACCCCATTGCTTCACATCCTACAAAAATAGCTAAAAGTGAGATATCAAATTGAAATGGTTTATCGTTTAGTTTGCAATCTAATAGTTTGTACGGGAGAAATGTAAATTTGTAACAATAAGATAATGTTCCTGAACTTAAAATGGGGTTTCAAGAGTTTTAATTCTGTTGAAGGAATTGCAATACAACTGATGGGGAGGGAATGATAATTCATTGTCATTAAAGAGTTATGAAAACTCTGAGATTGTATAAGCGAGCCCAAAGTAGCCCGTTGAAGTGACAGTGTGAAGTGTGTAAGCAGAACTGCTTTACATATCGCCAATCCAAGAACAATACCGACCATTAAGAAGTAATGAGGGATTCATCCGTCACAGCGATGAAAACTGCACAATACCCTCGCTGTGGTCAAAGCGCTCGCGGTCTGCTCAAGGCAGATACAGACCTTCTGCCGTGCGATTCTCTCATTTCTTATTCATGAAGTGACAGATACGCCATCAAGTTCAAGCGTAAACTAAGGAGTAATAACAGAGAAGAGCACGCGCCCCGATCACTTCCCCGTGTTTTATGATTTCCAACCATTGCGTCACGTCGCGCGTTCGCGCTTTATTAATATTTAAATTATTCCATCTAATTGTGATTCAAAGCGACGTCGAGTTGTTTGAAAGCTTCGATAAATCGCGACCCTCTCATCAACATTTCTCATGATTTGGAAGTAGGTATTGTACACGTTCGGTCAATTAGAGCAATTTTTTCAACTACGTAACCAACTATTGAACAAATTTAATCAGTTCCACAAACCGATATAGGCCATGATGTATGCGGAGCCTCCTAAGACCACTATCAAGCTGTCACTTCGCTTAATTTTCAATACGTAGGTATTTGAGGTACAACGGTATTTGTCGTGATTCCATTTGAGAAACCACTCCTGTAATATTACGAGAGATTTTACCAAATAAACGCGGTGGACGTTGAGATGGTCAACAACAAGGGTTTTCCCCAACCGCCAACCGCCTCAAACGGTCGTAACGGCCGACTGTGGACTGGAGACGGGTGGAAAAGTCCCTATAAAGGCTCGCCCTTCTGGCCCAGCTCGGCATTCGACGATCCGACCCACGACGTGCGTCTTCTCTCTCGAACCTCTGTCTCTCGTCCTCTCTCCCTCCTTTCCTCGTACCTGCTGTGGTGAAAACCGTGGGGTACTAGCTATCACATCCCAGGTGCATACTGTGGTGAACACCACGGGGAGCCTCACCCTATAGCGCCTGCTGTGGTGAACACAGGGGGCCACTAGCTACCACATCCCAGGCATCTGCTGTGGTCAAAACCGTGGGGTACTAGCTAACACATCCCAGGCGCCTACTGTGGTGAACACGGGGCCACTAGCTACCACATCCCAGGCGCAAGCTGTGGTGAAAACCACGGGGAGCCTCACCCTATAGCGCCTGCTGTGGTGAACACAGGGGGCCACTAGCTACCACATCCCAGGCATCTGCTGTGGTGGAAACCGCGGGGTACTAGCTAACACATCCCAGGCATCTGCTGTGGTGAACACAGGGGACCACTAGCTACCACATCCCAGGCATCTGCTGTGGTGAAAACCGCGGGGTACTAGCTAACACATCCCAGGCATCTGCTGTGGTGAACACAGGGGACCACTAGCTACCACATCCCAGGCATCTGCTGTGGTGAAAACCGCGGGGTACTAGCTAACACATCCCAGGCATCTGCTGTGGTGAACCCAGGGGACCACTAGCTACCACATCCCAGGCATCTGCTGTGGTGAAAACCGCGGGGTACTAGCTAACACATCCCAGGCATCTGCTATGGTGAACACAGGGGACCACTAGCTACCACATCCCAGGCATCTGCTGTGGTGAAAACCGCGGGGTACTAGCTAACACATCCCAGGCATCTGCTGTGGTGAACCCAGGGGACCACTAGCTACCACATCCCAGGCATCTGCTGTGGTGAAAACCGCGGGGTACTAGCTAACACATCCCAGGCATCTGCTGTGGTGAACACAGGGGACCACTAGCTACCACATCCCAGGCATCTGCTGTGGTGAAAACCGCGGGGTACTAGCTAACACATCCCAGGCATCTGCTGTGGTGAACACAGGGGACCACTAGCTACCACATCCCAGGCGCCTGCTGTGGTGAACACAGGGGGCCACTAGCTACCACATCCCAGGCATCTGCTGTGGTGAAAACCGCGGGGTACTAGCTAACACATCCCAGGCATCTGCTGTGGTGAACACAGGGGACCACTAGCTACCACATCCCAGGCGCCTGCTGTGGTGAAAACCGCGGGGAGCTAACCTTCCCTTCATCTAAATCCTGCTGCTGTGAAAAACGCGGAGAGTTAGCCAAAAGACTCCATACGAGCACATCCATCCGCTTCCAACCTCTCACTCTTCTCACCTCACTCTCTCTTTTTACCTCTCTACCCATCCACTACCTTCTCCGCTATGTTGTAAGTGAACCTACCCAAAAAAATCACTCACTGGTGACCCCAACTTTCCAAACAAATGTCATGTGCCAAAACTCGCTCACGACAGTATTAATCATTCATCATTCAAGAGGTGAAGTGGTAATCTATTTTTTGTCACCCTCCTGAGTATTAGTAAAGAGAGGAAAATCATAATAGAATGTCGCAATTGTGATGAAGAGAGGCAAATACCATCGAGATAAGTGTAGACTGGTATAGTAGGGCCATTCTTATCTCGATGAGAAAGAGGTAGGTAGGTACGGAAAGGGAAGTACAGGAAGCAGTGGGCATAACTCCCCCAGCAAAAAACTGACCAACTCAAATTGCATGATGGCGACCAAACAAATCGATATTCGTAATGGAAAGTTGAAATCGATAAAAGGATCTTACAGTTGTTTTTAAGTAATTAATCAGGGATCGATTTCCGAGTCGATGTCGTATGGACCGGTCGTGAATGGAGAGTGACGTGGATTTATCAAATCGGTTTGCCTATTATGATAGGTACGTGCTAATATCCATACGTCGAACCTGCGATGAGCCGGAGATAACAAATCTTTTTTGGCTTCTTTTATCGCCTCCATCACCTATACAGAGGGCAGCGATAAAGTTGGCGGCTGATGAACAGAGATCGAGCATGTGTTCTTGCTGGTTTCTTGGTAAAGACTCCCATAGCTTGCTTATGTAGAATAAATTTTCTCTGGGTTTATGACAGATTGCCCCGAAGTATAATACACGTCATTTTAGATGCAAATTATAATCGATGGTATGCCAGCAACTTAGAGTCATCATTGACGACAGGCCTGAGTTGTAATAGTTGTTTCAATATGTAGGTATAATGTTGTTTATTATGAGGGGGTGTGTGCTGGATGTTCACAACATGGTGGATGAGGATGGATGAGGTCGGATGAAGGCGGATGAGGAAGGAGGTGCTCCTTCGGAGTCTTTCACTAACGCCCCGCGGTTTTCACCACATCAGGCGCCTGGGATGTGGTAGCTTGTACCCCGCGGTTTTCACCACAGCAGGTGCGAGGAAAGAAGAGAGACAGGGCGAGAGAGAAGTCATAAGTCGGGGGTCGGATCGTCGAATGAAGAGCTCCCCGTCCCTTGTAGACAATCGGCCGTTACGACCGTTGAGGCAGTTGGCGGTTGGGGAAAACCCTCGGTGTTGACCAGCTCAACATTCTCCGCGTTTATCTGGTTAAATCTCTCGTAATATTACAAGAGTGGTTTCTGTGAAGGAATCACGACAATTTATGTATTTATGTTCGTTTTAATATGTTATGTTGCTGTAACAGTTCCCTATGCAGGAAATAATAAATAGCTGTGAAGGAATTATCACAGCTTTTAAATTGCAATGAACCAAAATTACAGAGGGAATGAGGCATATTATATTAATTCATATTGTCCTCCCAATTGTCGCGGATCGCGATTGATTTAACATTTTTATTTTCCATTTATTAGCATATTTGTTTGTTCTGGCTTCAATTTTCCGCCGTGTCAGAATAAGATGACATTATTTAGACCATGATATGTTAGAGAGAAAGAAGAACGGGTTGAACTTTCCGTGAATGATTCTAATTTTATTGTAAGAACTGAAGAATATAAGGATCTTCTTTAGTTAAAAGATTTGAGTATTGATTTCTTAGAGTGAAACCGACCTATAAATAGTCGGTGAAATTCTCGACGCCATTGTCCAAGATTAGCAATCACATTCACAAACAGAAAAATCTCTTTTATGCAGGTCCGTTGATACTGGAGAAATGACGCTGCTTGAAGCTGACCCGATGGACCTACAACACACGAGCTATGAAACCCGCGCTGTTTGCCCACGTAATCGACCGAACCTCCAACCGCGGCCTTATTATTCCTTTATACGCCGTTAAATTATTCCTTTAAGACGCTCGAGTAGACTTGTGTACGACACACAAGAGAATTTCCCCGCATACTTCACCAATATGGAGATAATTGGAGTCATTACGACGTTATGATGATGTAAAATAGTGAATTCAACATAGGAGGGCTCGCATTAGCTGGGGTGAACGGTTGGTCCATGGCCCTTGCAATCTCTTGTGTACGAAATTGCTTAGGCTATCGCGTGTACGGTTGGCTAAGCGGCTATGAAAACGCTGTTTTGCTTAAACCTATCTGACTTGGCGGACTTGAAAAACCCCGATTCAATTATGCGTATTTGCACGGAACTAAATCACTCGCGAAGAAATCGTGGAAACCCATTTCAAAGAAAAACTGAGTTATTGAAAAAAATAGTCTATTTCAACAACCTAATACACGAAAAAACGCACAAAAAAACTGTTATACCGGTTTTGGTGATCAAACCATCGTCAGTAACAAACAATAATCACAATAATTTATTGTTTGTTACTGACGATGGTTTGATCACCGAATAACTGTATAACAGTGTTTTTCGCCTTTTTCGTCTATTAGTGGAAATATACTATTTTTTTCAATAACTCCGTTTTTCTTCGTATTTGCACCCTCATGCGTCAGGTGGTGTCAGGGCAAACAGGCCGCAAATCAGTAAGAGCGAGACAGGAAGGAACTCAGGGTGGCGGGGTGGGGGTAATGTACTATAAATTAACGAAGCGAATGACAGAAAATGTGCTTATATTTCACAAAAACGCTGCAAAGTCCTTGTCACATGGGTTTATTATTCTATTGGACATACGTACAGCAATTTTGGCTGTTCATTAGGTAATGTTTCTTTCATGTGCAATTATTGAAATGGCTATTTTTGTTGGGTTCCACCAGTTTTGGCCCCCAAAAACACGAATTAGGCTCGGCTTTTCCTTTCAACAGATTATCTTTGATCATTGATAGTACCATTTATTTTTCTAGGTTCACCTGTTGATACTACTTTTAGTGTTAACTTTACACTAGTTTAGTGTTAGTATACAAATTGATGGTGATTTAAGACAATTTCCCATGTTTTTGGCTTATAAAAAATGAATTTCGGGAGCATCTGTCGTTACAGCCTCAATTCTTCACTCTTCGGTCAAAATCAACCAAATATTCGGTCTTCTCGCCCTAAAAAACATGGAAATCGATATAATATATCACAAGCTCATGTTAACTAAAACCGCAAAAATCCTTCGAAAACCCCTATTTTTACAATCGTTTTTCTCCCATATCACCCCTGGGTGTAATCCGATCTGGCTGTCGTGCTTCGGAGAGCAACTAGGACCCAAATGTGCTCCCAAATGGGAACCCGAACTGTGTGCGGAAAAATGACGATTTTAGATCAAAATTTAACGTAAATTTAAGGCTGGAACTTCGTTAGAACCTAAATTTTCCACTCTTTGGTCAAAATCGACTTCATATTCGGTCTTCTCGTCCCCCAAAACATGGAAAAAGATACCTCAAAAGCTCATGTTACTAAAACACAAAAAGTAGGTACCTATTTTTACACACATTTTCACCCATAACACCCCTGAGTATATTCCGATCGGGCTGAAAAGTTTCGGGACACAACTAGGGCCCAAATGGAGCATGTGTGCGAAAGAACGACTTTTTTAGACCGAAAATGAAGCCGGTACACGTCATACGGCGGACGGCGGACGGACATTGCATTTTTGGAATCTACGCACCTTGAAACGGAAAAGAAAATAGCTTCCTTTTCTTCGAAAATTCGCTAAAATGTTGAGGGGGTGTTATAAAAATTTTTTGATGAGCGAATACATAGGTGTATTATTCACAGAATAATAAACCAAAAGTAAAGATATACACAGCTTGAGGTTTACCACACATGATAAGGTTATATCGACCAGATTGAGCGAGTCCATCGGAGGTTTCTAAGATATGCGGGGTTCAAGCTTGGTATTAACCTGGTGACCGTAAGCTTTGATGAGCTCAACAAAAGATGCAGCACCCTCAATCCTGTGGACCGTAGACTTTTGGCCGACTCGTCTTTCTTCCATAAGTTGGTTCTGGATGGACCCTCCCACACTGCTGTCAATGGTGCGTTTCCTGGTTCCCCGACTTGGTTCACGTTCTGGAAGCCTTTTGGTTTATTATTCTGTGAATAATACACCTATGTATTCGCTCAGCAAAAAATTTGTATAACACCCCCTCAAACTTTTTTCTTTTACGTTTCAAGGTGCATAGATTCCAAAAATGCAATGTCCGTCCGCCGTACTTCGTCCGCCGTCCGCCGTATCACGTGTACAGGCTTCATTTTCGGTCTAAAAAAATCGTTCTTTCGCACACATGCTCCATTTGGGCCCTAGTTGTGTCCCGAAACTTTTCAGCCCGATCGGAATATACCCAGGGGTGTTATGAGTGAAAATGTGTGTAAAAATAGGTACTTTTTACGTTTTAGCAACATATTGGTAACATGAGCTTCTGAGATATCGTTTTCTATGTTTTTGGGGACGAGAAGACCGAATATGAAGTCGATTTTGACCAAAGAGAGGAAAATTGAGTTCTACCAAATGTTCAGCTCCCAAAATTGATTTTTTATGGGTGAAAAACCTGGGAAATCGTCTGAAATCACCATCAATTTGTATAATAACACTGGGAAAAGTGTCAACACGTGGATCAAGACGATTAAATGGCACTACCTATGGTCAAAGATAGTTTAAAAAAAAGTAGGTACCTAATTAATTTGTGTTTTAGGGGCCAAAATTTGTGGAAACCATCAGAAATACCTTGCTATTCGAATTATTTCACGTGAAAAAAAAACAATAAATGAACAGCCAACATTTCTGTAGGTATGTCCAATAGAATAATAAACCCATGTGACAAGGACTTCGCAGCGTTTTTTGGGTTCCATTTTCAGCGACAAACTACGCCTACCATCGCCCAATGCGCAGGTTACCGCGTGGGATGAACCAAGAAGTGATGGACGTGTGCCCTGACATAGATTTATTTTTTCAATCTCCTGAGGCTGTTAGGAGGAGAGTTGTTCTAGTTCTATTGAATAATGACAGACATTAGCAGTATCGAGTACATACACAGTCATATGCGGACATTTTACCTGTTAGCGAATTTTCGAAGAAAAGGAAGCTATTGTTCTCGGTCCAAAATTTTTAAAACTCGAATTTCCGAAAGATTTTTATACCAAAATCCGTTTCAGACCATCCTGAATTCACTGCCGAAAGACACCAAAAATTATATGTATATATATATATATTTATATATTTATATATTTATATATATATTTATATATTTATATATTTATATATGTATGTGTCATTCCAGACGATAACTCTCGAAAGAATTGAGATAAAAAGTTCAAATTTGCACGAAAAATCTGTCTTGGCAATCGACAGGCTAAGTTCGTAGATGGGCAGAATCGGGTCACTCTAAGGGGGAATTTTGGGGAGTTTTAGGGGGGAAAAATTACCCATAAATTCCCAAAATGAAGCAGTCTGACAAGTGACACCTCATTTTAAAGGTTTTTGTACGCTGAACACGATGGTGAAATCAGAATTGCGATATCTCATTCCGTTCTCAAACTGGAGCACTTTGAAGATGACGGAACGTGGTTATTTCTTAAGATGTTCTTCCTGGTTCGTCTGCTCTAATCTGATAACGGAATGGGATATCGCAATTCTGACTTCACCATCGTGTTCAGCGTTGGAAAATCTACAAACCGAGGTGTTACTCGGCAAAAAATGGAACAAAAAATTTACCAATATCCAATACAATACAGAGTAGGTAATGGATACGTAACATACGTACTGTACGTATGTTTGATAAGTAACTGTACGTATATTGTAGTAACAATACTACAATATACGTACATACTTGAATACCTATAATTACCCAATAAGTTTAAGATTGCCCATATTTGAATGGGATATTCCAAACATCACATTTTACATAAAATCAGTTATTTCTTCGAAAATTCGCTCTTATAGCCATGCTGCATGACTGTGGTTTTTTTTTTTTTTCGTTCTACTTATCATTACCTATATTATATTTTGTACATTTGTATTGGGCATGCCTGTATTATTATAAATAAATAAATAAATAAACAAGGATTGGTTATGGTTGTACTGCCTGCCCGGAGTTGGCTTACTTCTGTTTCATGACAATATACCCATATATAATAATAATTATTTACAAAAGAAAAATAAAGTAAACTGTTCAATGCTCACGCAAAATATTACAAATCACTGTGCTATTTATGAATGTTGATAAATTACTGTTCAACCAGCTATTTTCTGTAGGCATATGCGCCTGTTTTATGAAGGAATACAAATAGCTATGTTGAATGACGTCGCACCAACGCCCTTTCTCCCAAATGGGAAAAACGTTAAGGCCTCAATATCTGATATGTACAGGGGAAATGGAATATGTCTTCCCGTTCACTTACGACACAAAGAACATCGTTGGGGCATTCCTCTCTCAACCCAAGGGTTGTAATTCAAATTCAGTTCCCCCCTCCTGCACTCTAAATTTTATAATTATTATTGCTAGCACCTCTAAAGGTAGCTCATCATTTATTTAAACGATTTATTGTATATTCGGTGATACATGCCTTCCAAATTTGTTTTCAAATTTTTCATCAATTCTTCTCTTACAACATTCATTCAGTTGTCCATATTCCCGAATTTTTGTATGTTATTTGGAAATTTAATTCTTCAGTTATATTCACCCATTCTACAGACCAAAACTTATTCATAGCAAATATATATTAAAAGCAATAACCTCATGCGTCACTATACAGGTAAGTCTACATGAGTTGTGTTATAACGTACTAGACAATAATTATTGACTTATTACTGATATATATGTACAGTTGAATCAAATCAATAAGTACCCAATGATTCTATATAATTGGTAGGTAAACAATAATTAATTATAGGCGCTGCAGGGATAAAAATGCTGTAAATTATTATTCCTCAATGATTCAATATTTTCTGAGTAGACACCACTTCTATCTACGGTAGAACTGCGGGTAGAAATCGTGTACGCAATACCCTTGGAATGCCCTTAAAACTGTATAAAATAGAACGGAGAATTGTTGAGGTGACGCTTTGCACCACAAAAAAATGCATCAAAATCCTATTTCAAGTTCGTATCAGCATGTGCCAAATTTTACACTGACACCGAATGTAGAGGGTAGTTGGAAACAGGCCCTCTGATGGTTTCAGGAATTCTCCAACTAAGAGCCAGACCATTCGTGGACTACAGTAACCCAAATATTTTTTACTGGTTCTGGACACCAAGTTCTAATTATCAAGTTATTTTCATCAAGAAGTAGGTTTCAATGTACCACTATCCACAAATATCGAAAATAACCTTCTTTCCTTGAGCTCGTCAGTTAGTAGGTAGGTAGCTATCTCGATACATCAAACTCGATCTCATAAGCCGCGCGTGTTTTGAATCAGCCCTACCACTGACAACTGGTCTGTATTCGCAACTGTTTTTCTTATACTAATGGACCAAAATTAACAAAATTTTAAATTAGCAATGTACCTAGGTTCCACATAATGGAGACCTGTTTAGCACCAAGCTCGGCGTTCCTATAATTTGTATGGCATTTCCAAAACGCCCTAACTCGGAAACATTCAATTCAAGGGTTGTTTTTCTTACTACCTTTTTTTATATATTTTCCAGTTTTAAGGATCGAACGAGACCACCCAACGCACTGAATCACCGGTGTCCTGTAAATCGCCACCAGTGTCAATTACTACCAGTCGTGTCCGTTAATCACTTGATCTATTCACCCCACTAATCTATATTTTTACTCAAGGACCGCTATAGGGTATTGCTTCCGAGTCTGCGAAGCAGCGGAAGCCTTGTGTTCACTTTCATGAGCCAAAAAATTTTTGTCTTCAGAAATCAAAATTTCCACTTGCATTTTGCGTTTCAAAGCCTACTGAACAAATTTGGTTCCGTGTCTGTCGGTCTGTGGGTCTGTGAGTCTGGTCTGTGAGTCTGTGGGTCTGTGAGTCTGTCTGTCCGCATTTTCTTGTTACAGCCATAACTTCCACGATTTTGAATTGATCCAGCTCAAATTTTGAGGGATGGTGCGGATAAGGCCCCTTGAGGTCCCATAGGTACAAATTTCAACATGATTGATCCAGCGGTACGCCCTGCGCATGCGCTAACGTTAAATTCAACAAACACGCATAACTTTCACAATTTTGATTCAATTTCGCTCAAATTTTCAAGGGTTGTTTGGACAAGGCCTAGTGAGTTCCAGTATGAATTTCAGCATGATCGGACCCTCGGTGCGCTCTGCGCATGCGCTGGCGTGAAATAGATTCAATTTCCTTGTTACAGCCGTAGTAACCAAAGATTTCACCCAATTTCAATGTAATTCTCAGGGATTAAGCGGGTAAGGCCCATTGAGGTCCCATATAAATTTCAATATGATAGAGCCAGCGGTTCGCCCTGCGCATGCGCTAACGTGAAATTCTTCAAACACGCATAACTGTCGCAATTATGTATAATGGACGTAATGTATTATGGACATTATGTTATGTAATATGTATATTTCATGTAATGTTATGTAATGTAATGTAATGTAATGTAATGTTATGTAATGTAATGTTATGTAATGTAATGTTATGTTATGTTTGTTACGTAATGTTATGTAATTTTATGTAATATGTATATTTCACGTTATGTATTATGGACGTAATGTTATGTATATAATGGGTCACTCTGATTGTGACGAGGAAGCTCCTGTGCCATCACCTTGGCAGTGTATTTTTTTCTATTCAGACAGAAAAATAACGCTAAACTATATCATCACTACGTGAATCCACAGCTTGGTAGGGACTGGTGGCGACTGTCGCACAATTTCAGGTGGTAGCGATTGTCACTGGCTATTCATATGTATTCGTACGGCCAGCCGTTCGCTCACACTAAGGCCCTGAAGTTTGAAACGAAACAACCTCATGAACATGAGCGTGCAAGAGTTATCAAATAGCTAATAAAGCTATGTGCGCGTTCTGGCACATTTAAAAAGTGCCAAAATTCAATGTCATGATACTGAGTATACAGAGAGCTCAATTTGGTATAATCTGACGCAGAATTTATTTTTCATTGAGTTGAATTAGGAAAAAACATCATCAACATGAGTGTGAATCAATTCAATTCTTTCATTAGACGCTTTGAACCCTACGGCATCAATTGCGATCGTGTATCGAAGTGACTAACTCAAGCACAGTTATCATTAATAAGGAACATCTGATTCAAATCACACTTGGTCTGCGGAACAGAGTTTGTTTTTTGATGTTGGGAGTTGTAGGCAGAACTTGGACTCCAGGGCGACTAAAAATTGGATCTACTGCAGTTCACGAATGATCTGATTCTTGAGTGGGAAATTAATAAGCACAACAGATGGCCTGTTACCAACTACCCTCTACAGCCGGTTTCAGTGTAATGAATGTGATGTATGAATGTGAGAGATAATTTGCCACGAATCTCATAATTGAAATAGGTATCTGTACTCACTATACCCATTATTTTTGTCAAAAGTGGGTATGTATTAAGTACATATTATCTATGTTACCAACTTTTCGTATTTAAATACGAAAACTTATAGATACTTATAGATACTTATTAACTCTCTGCAACCAACGCCTGAGGATGATTTAGGTTACGCATTGTCCCACGGCTTACGATTTTCGGTCTCAAACTAGCCATCTTTAAGGTGCAATGTTTTCATATTATCCCAAAATAAACGCCGAGCTAATTCTATGGTCACTGCCATCGTCTCGTCCACCTTGAAAAATCGATTGAAGTATTGAGACATCGCCTTTCAAGGCTCGCGAACCTCAGAAAAGAAAAAAACGCCGCTCGGAACGAATCAATTCTCCGAAGAAAAGGTACGAAAACAACGCGCAAGACCTGTGTAGTGATAGAGCTGCGCTTCGGAGGGGCCTGCGCCTGTCTCATATCCTCGACTACAACTATTTCACCGGTGGTATCAAGGCAGCTCAACGGTTTGACGGCAATCGATTTTCACGTTGGAGAATCAAATCGATCAGCCCGCCCCGTGTCGCCGCGTATTAACTTGTCAATATGCGACGTGCATATTCGTATTAGAAGACGTGGAGCGTTTCAGGTTTAGGAATCAGGTGAGTCAAGGACGTTGATAGAAAGGGTGGAGACATGATCTAATAAGCGAATTTACCAAATTAGTGAATTTTGAAAGCAACTTGACAAATTATAGCGATTTTTGACTCCTAAAAGGCCGAATTTGACCCACCTTATAATGAGTTTTCAAACCTATCCTCTTTGAAAACTCCTCATGATTCAAAATATACCTCATGTTCTGGGTGTTCGTACATATAAGCTAGCTTTTTTCGCTGAAAAAAAAAAAAAAAAAAAAATCCGTGCCAAAATTTCCTACCAGAGCTCTTTTAACACAATGATACCGTATAGTGTTGGTTGGCACCCTGGAAGCTGAAGTCGCCAAATACAATTGTCGTAAGCCTAGAGGTAGGGCAGGTTGAAGGAGAGGAGGATGTGCTCCTTAGGAGTCTTTTCGGATAGCTAACGCCCCGCGGTTATCACCACAGCAGGTGTTAGAGGAAGAGGCGTCCCGCGGTTATCACCGCAGCAGATACCAAGAACGAAAGGTGCTAGCACCCCGCGGTTATCACCACGTCAAGTGCTAGAGGAAGGAACGTCCCACGGTTACCACCACAGCAGACGCTAAAGGAGGAGGATGCTAACACCCCGCAGGTTATAACCACAGCAGGCGTTAGAGGAAGACGTGTCCCGCGGTTATCACCACAGCAGATGCCATGGGAGAAAGGTACTGGCACCCCGCGGTTATCACCACAGCGAGCGCTAGAGGAAGGAACGTCCCGCGGTTACCACCATAGCGGAAGCCAAAGGAGGAGGATGCTAATACCACGTGGTTATCATCACAGCTAGTGTTATAGGAGGAAGCATCCCGCGGTTACCACCGCAACAGATGCGAAGGGAGGCGAAAAGGTAGGTGAGAGAAGACATAGTTAAGAGCGAGGTCGGTCGAATGAAGAGCTGGGCGAGCCGGGCGCCATATAAAGGTGCCTCCACCTCGTCCCTCGCCTGTCAACAGCCGTTAACCGCCGTTGACAATCGTTGGGAGTTCGATGGAGGGGAACCCTTCTGGGCTTCAGCCGAGGCTCGTGTTTCTCCTTGTTTATTGGTTAAATCTATAAGTTTACATGAGAGTGGTATTACAGCTGAGGGGTACCACGACAATAACGGTTACCGGAGAGCTCGTGTTGCTCATTTGACGCAAAAATGGACGCACTACATCGGCTCCAGTACGAAATCATATTTCGTGCCAATGGAAATTTTCTTAACCCTGAACTCATTCTATTTTCAGATGTTTACTTTTCTCGTTATAAGAAAATAAACACCTATACTAAATCTCCTTTATTGTGTGCGTGTATAATCATCAATCATTACAACGTATGATGAAAGGTTAAACAAGAACACGAAAACGAGGGGCCTCTTGAGCATCTCTCTCAAGTGTAATTAGGTAAATATGAGACAGTTGATGCATGCAAATCGAAGTTGAAGTTTCCTACGGCAATTTCGTTTAAATTAAGTCCACGACTTCAGAATCCCCCGGTCGGAACGCCGATACGCGGCTAACGATTCCATCATGCAAATTACAGAGGAACGAGGTATTGCGGAGGGTCTCATTACGTTAACCCGACTCTACTTGCGGCTGGAGCTTCCAATTTTGTGAACTCACGTGATCTCACGCACATCCGAAAATTTCGGAAGGCTAATCGCCGTTAACGCGGCAGTTTGACATTTCATTATCCAGCATATGGTGCCGTTTATCGAAAACGGCAGAAACCCACTGCACCAACCAGTTAACTGCTCAAATAATTCTCCAGAAACCGCCGTTTTTGATCCGAGGTCTGACACGTGTGACTACACGGCCTCTTTCGGCGATTTTATATAAATTTTCGGTAATTTACGAGGGTGGTAGAAACAGACGTGTTACCTATTTGTACGCCGTAGAGCAACATTTCTCGAATCCAAATACTGTGTTGATGTACAGTGATGGTGGCTATTCAGGCTCAAGCACAGAAAAAAACTGATTTTTATTTGCGTCATACAAATCAACTGCAACATAGCAACAAAAGTAATAAATTGAAACTAAAATGCATGAAAAAATGAACTGCTGAGTAATAATTCGCAGCCTTACCGTACATGAAAGGTCTGCAGACTCTGTATAAAATCCCGAGACGTAGACTTGGAATACTAACGTTATCTTTCTCGAAAAAATACAGCGCGCCAGCGAGAGGGCGATGAGCCGAATCGGAGAACCAGAGCAAGCGATCCATCACGCCCACGATTTATCAACATTTCATTAGTTGACTCGAAGATTGACGTACAAATGAATCGAATCCTCAAATCTAACCTGAGCCGACGGGGTGGGAAAAAAAAAGTTTCAATAGAGTGGTTGGTGCCTTGGACTGATTGTGAGAAAGAGATCCATAGTTATTTTCAGGACAAAAGAACCGCACAGCGCGTTCGAATGGTACCCGAGGTCCCAACTCGCACGTAAATAGGAATTAAATATTTATGTATTTAATTCAGAGGCTAAGTCTAATTACAAAATTATTACTATTAAGTATTACTGTCACGGGTATAGAAACGTAGGTACTTACAAACTTTTAAACGAATTTATCTTCCGGAACTAAAAATGGTAAAATCTAATAAATGTAGACAGTTAATGATGATAGACGATTGTGACTGGCACACAGCTTCCTCGTATAGATAACATGATCGTATAGATCACTAACACACACAAACCTTTCCACCATGATGAGGAGACGAAGAGAATTCGGTTACAGTACTATGAAGAGAAATCGGTTACTGATGGAATCAGAAAAAAACCACAGTCATGCAGCATGGCTATAAGAGCGAATTTTCGAAGAAATAACCACGTTCCTTAATCTTCAAAGTGCTCCAGTTTGAGAACGGAATGAGATATCGCAATTCTGATTTCACCATCGTGTTCAGCGTACAAAAACCTTTAAAATGAGGGGTCACTTGTTAGAAAATAACATTTTGGGGATTTTTGGGTAATTTTTGCGCACTTTAAATGCTCTAATTTGAGAACGGATCAAGATATCTAAAATCCGATTCCACCATCGTGTTCAGCGTGCAAAAACCTTTAAAATGAGGGGTCACTTGTTGGAAAATAACATTTTGGGGATTTTTGGGTAATTTTTGCGCACTTTAAATGCGCCAAAACCCTCCTTATAGTAGGCCAATTTCGCCCATCTTCGAACTTAGCCTTTAGATTGCCAAGATAGATTTTTTGTGCAAATTTGAGCTGTTTATCTCAATTATATCGAGAGTTATCGTCTGGAGTGACACATATATATATAAATATATATATACATATAAAAAAGTGTTAAATTTCAGGAATCGTTTTAGAATGGTCTGAAACGGATTTCTATGAAGAAAATTTCCAAAAATTTATATTATTTAAATTTCGAAGCCATTGCAATAGCTTCATTTTCTTTGAAAATTCGCTAAAAGTACTGAGCTTATTAAGCTGTAAGCAGTGGTGCCATTGTTAAAGTCAAAGAACTTACTGTTTCAGCAATTCTGGAAAGGTGAAAAATGGCAGAATGCAGTAAACTGTCACGTAAACAGGAATTAAATATTTATTTATTTAATCCACAGGCTAAGCCTAATTACAAAATTATTATTATTAAGTATTACTGTCACGGGTATAGCAATGCACTTACGAACTTTTAAACGAATTTATCTTCCGGAACTAAAAAATGTAAAATCTAATAAATTTAGATAGTTAATGATGATAGACGATTCTGATAGATCGTGAGGTTGTGATTGGCACGTATAGCTTCCTCGTATATCTAACATGATCGTATAGATCACTAATACGCACAAACCTTTCCACCATGATGAGGAGACGAAGAGAATTCGGTTACTATATTATAAAGAGAAATCGGTTACTAACACATTTACGAGCGGAAATTGTCAAATTTGGTTTTCCGACGTAAGACTGAGGGAATCAGAAAAAAGGTCTGAGCTTATTAAGCTATAAGCAGTGGTGCCATTGTTAAAGTCAAAGAACTTACTGTTTCAGCATTTCTGGAAAGGAGAAAAAAGGCAAAATGCAGTAAACTCGCAAGTAAAGAGGAATTAAATATTTATTTATTTAATCCACAGGCTAAGCCTAATTACAAAATGATTATTATTAAGTATTACTGTCACGGGTATAGCAATGTACGGGTATAGCAACTGTATTTTCGTAGATATATGATGTGCTTTCCCGAGAACAACATTAAAATGTCTCAGCATTCCAGTACGTACTTGATCATTATTTTATGCAATATTTCCATCGAACGTAGACAAATTCAGCTCCTGTAGTGATCAATATGCCTGTTTGTACGTGGGTTTGGCATGCTGCAAAGGTTGTTACCTACTTGATTTCAGTGTACCTAATCAATGAAGTGTACCCATGAAATATTCTTTTTGATAGGATTTCAGTATACGATTTAGAGGGGGCCTAATCAATGGGAAACCCGTGGAGTATTCTTTTTATGTTTGGAGGAATCAAATGCGGGTCTTTTTGTTTTTCAAATTACACGAAAAAATATTCAATTATATTCAATTATATAATCATTTGGTGCACGAAAAAATATTCCTTCAAATGTTAAGTGTTGATAGTTTCCCATAACGAACAAAATAAATAGTAATAAAGAACAAAACGTGTAGTTTCTTTGGATAGCGGAACCTGGAGTGGAAATCCACACCATCCTCTGTCTCAAAATACGGTATTTTCCCTGCCGAACCAAGTATTTCATACCCATTCAAGGTAGGTACAAGTTCATTTCTCCGTCGGAAAAATCCTAATCATCCATTTCTGTGTCACAATCCATGAAAAAACGAATGAAAACACTCGCTACTCGCCAAGTTTGGGTACAAATATAGGAACAGAAAAAACGAAAATGCAATATGGCTGCCCCCTAATCAGGCTTTGACTGGGCAGTTAAATTTTTAACTAGAGCTTCGATCTCCAGTTAAAGAAAGGTAGGCACTGATAGGCGATAATCAGCTGCTAAAGTGAATTGATAAACGGGTATGCGAGAGATAATCAGAGATTTGACTTAGTCAGACTTTAATCGGGCTTGCATATGTGATTGATAAACCGGCCCTGAGGGAATCAGAAAAAAGTACTGAGCTTATTAAGCTATAAGCAGTGATGCCATTGTTAAAGTCAAAGAACTTACTGTTTCAGCAATTCTGGAAAGGAGAAAAAAGGGAGAATGCAGCGTGGAAATTGGTCGGTAGAGTATGAAGAAGGTTGGTTTGAGCAGGTGGGTTCATCATCGTGTAATAATACGGGTCATTCAAAGCCACTGAATCCTTCGAAGGTAAACTCGATGTTTGAACGTCCAGGCATTGTAGTGAACGGGGTGGCAAGGCAGGAGGTTATTGTGTTGTTGTTACGAACGTATCAATAAAACTGTCTGAACCCGTTCCCCACGCCTTTTCAAACCAACTCGCCCGGGCCTAAGTCAGTCGTTGAGGCTGATCGTAAATACCTCAAATCCCGCTACCGATACGGATCCTGTTACCTTATGAAATAAATTTGCGGCTCCAAAGAGTTTGTTTGTTATCCCATGCGACAAGCTTTTTTTTCCGCCCTCCTCGCCACCGCTCGTCGCTTCTCATCTTCAGCCAACATTGTGAACAGTGCGCGAACATTTTATTTCACCCACACAAGGGCCACCAAATCCGATGCCTCAGCAATACTGCATATTTGACTGCTTCTGGGACCTCCAACCAAAACATTGCCGTTCAATTTCAATACAAAACCGTCAAAGGCCCTCACATTGTATCGCACCTACACGTAATAGGATACAACAGTCCTGTGGACATCTCATCTCATCATCATCATTTTTCAAATGAAATAATATCACAGAACAACCAACTCGACTTCATACTCCGTGATTATAATCAGGTGATCCCTAGCAATGATTTTATCTCGGGCCAATTCCCGATTGTTAGCGCTTCCCTGGTGACGAGATTTGGGCTAAATGTATACAATTTCATTCGCCCTGCTGTCGAAAATGCCTGTCGGTGCAAACTTCTGGGCCTTACTGTGAACGAACGGCTGGACGTACGATGCTCCGGGTGGTCTTAAAAAACTCGTAAGTTCAAGAAATATTTAAAACCGTAAAAATATTCAAGTAAAAAAAAGGTATAGGCGTTCTGAAAATGTCAATCCCTATTTTGAACCCCTTAGAGATGACTGACAGTAAAGTCGAGCTTCGAGGACCAACTAGACCCCAAACGGAACCTATAACCCGAATTTCATCAATTTTGTTTGATGGTAACTAAGAAAAGTGGCCCGTACGGCGTACGGCGGACAGACAGAAATATTATCATTGCATTTTCGGATTCTACATACCTTGAAACGTAAACCATCAAATTTTGAGGGGGGTTTAGAATTTTTTTTTCATGCTCGATTCCAATGGTTCTATTGAAAATAATATACACCAAAATGATGCCGTCCGCGGTCTCATTGGCACCCATGGTAACCTCTTCTAAAACATGCTGCAAAACGTATACCATCCCGTGCCCCAGTTGCTAGGGACCTACCTAGTGAAGCTAATAACCGGAGGGTCCGAAAAAACACTTTTCCGTGGTTATATAGATGAAAAATTGTGAGGTAGCCGGCGGCCCTCGTGGCAGTTAAAAGGTTAAGCTTCATTCGCTTTTCGAGTCTTTCACGTGTTTTATTACTGTTGTTACTTCAATTTATAGCGTCTTATGGTCCAGATTTTCGAGAAAATTCTAGTTACATCATGCGTTATCACAGGAAGTTCAACTTATCAAGAGTGGTTCAACTGCATTTCCGTCCATGTTTTATGCTTGCATGACGTGTTCTTTGTATCAAGCCTATTGTTCAACTACAGGTGCCAGTTCAATTTATTATAGGTTCAATTTATTACAGGTTCAATTTATTATAGGAGTTCAATTTATTATAAATTCAATTTATTATAGCAGTTCAATTTATTATAGGAGTTCAATTTATTATAAATTCAATTTATTATAGCAGTTCAATTTATTATAGGAGTTCAATTTATTATATGAGTTCACTTTATTATAGGTTCAATTTATTATTGGAGTTCAATTTATTATAGGAGTTCAATTTATCTTAGCAGTTCAATTTATTATAGGTTAAATTTATTATAGGAGTTCAATTTATGATATGAGTTCAATTTACTATAGGTTCAATTTATTATAGGAGTTCAAGTTATTATAGGAGTTCAATTTATTATAGGTTCAATTTATTATAGTTTAAATTTAAAAATTGGAATTTATTGTAGGTACATGCGTATGGCGGACCGACTGCTCCGAGGTTTTTTCTAACCCTTAGGTTTAGATTCATCTTATCTTCAGTCAACGAAGTATCATTCATAATTTCAAAACAATTTATCTTGCAGATGAATCCAACGATCGTTTCATGGGAACGACAAAAGCCCACGAGGTGGTCTGCTGAAACAACTCATCAACATTAAAATACAATTTATCCATCCTGCATTCGAATGAACTCATCATTAGTTTGCTGATCCCCACAATTCCACCGTTTGACTCCAGCGAAACGCATCTTGTTGTTAGTCAGCCAAATGATAATAATTTGAATGTCAGACGATGGTATTCTCGCCGCTCCCCTGTTATAAAACTCGGTCCGAGTGAGGCTTTAGGATTCCAACTGCCGAGCGATTAAAATTCCTTGATGGAGCAGACGTGAAGAAGATCGCCCCGCTATAGGCCGGTCGGATGAGTGGAAACCGTTGCTATCAGAATTGATGGAAGACATTTCATTTCCTTCGGCGTGGTGTAATTTCAGCATTTTATGATACGACAGGTGAATTTAGATGAATAACCAGCCCATCGTACCTGTTATAAGCACATACTTCACATTACGAATGCCCGATTTGGTTTATTTTACTTCCATGTTTCTGTTATATATACAGGTGTTCGAGAAAACCGTGGAATCTTGTTCAGAAGTACTCAAAACGGGTTGTGCGTTTGTACGGCGTATGTAATGCATGTTGGAATTTCAAATGGTCATAACTTCCTCAAAATACGGTCTTTTTCAGATTTTATTTTTGGGCTTCGTTCAGCTTGTTGGACTCTTCAATTTGAAATTAAAACGAGCTTTCTAGGCGGAACAATAAGGGAGTTACGACGGGTTTTTCTAATTTTTCGATTTTTCAACGACAACTCCCGTAAAAAATGGACCAAAATTGGTGCGGTTGGTACCAAAATGTCCGTTAGGATCATACCTATTGATTTTGAGCCCGATTTCATTTGATTTGGCTAATTAACATAACAAAATATGTCAATGTGTCCAGTTTGCTTGGTTTACTGGCTAAATGACGTTGGTGTGGTCCCAAAAAGTGGTTGAAAGTGAGACGTCTATGCAAGTTTACGGATTCTGACCGAAATGGGCGGCCCCTGCTGCCAAACTTGTATCCACACTATTATTAATCACCACACCGAAACTTTCAATCACGGATCCTAAAACCATCATAACCTTCCTTAGCTTAAATAATTCTCAAATAATCCCAATAGATTCCATTGTCTTAGAATTTTATTTTGAGAGCAACAATCAGTCAGTTTCAATAGGTAGGGGTCAACAACTTTTTATTATAATACAAATTTTAATCAAATTTGATTTGCTTTGAGCCAAAAACGAAAATACTAAGGAGGTTCCAGTAAAAGGTACAGTTGATTAAACTTAATGAAACGCAGAACAACGTGCCTCGGGGATGTTGACTCTCAGCTGCACGCACCTCCAAGGTCCACAACGGTTGGGAAGGTCAAGGGTGTGGTTAGATTCGGCCTTGACCAAGAGGACGTAGGTTCAAATCCTACCAGGGTAATTTTTTTTCTGAATTTTTCCGATTCCAGTCATCTTCTCCACAGTTTACCACGCCGGATCCAAACGGACATTACAAATAGCTCTAAAATAAATGCAGCTCTGCAATCAAGCTATAAACAAAATTTTAATTATTGGTGTGTCGTCCAGTATTATTCCGGATATTATGAAATTATAGTTCAATCGATAGTATTCCTGTAGAATTAGGGTGACCAGAAGTCCTTCTTTCGGAAGGACGGTACTACTTTTCAACCCGTGGTCCTGGTGTCCTTCAGACCCCGAAGGACGCCGAAAGGTACTTCTTTTGTAAAACAGTATTCCAAAGGACCATTCTTACATGAAAATAAATAAAAATTCGCTAAAGGTTGTAACAACAGTTTTTTAAAATATAAGATTTCAGAGGTCGTCCCTTTAGTTGGGGAAAAGAAAGCTTACTTCCAACCCGTACCTATCTAACTAACATTATTAATACTATAAAGTTAGGCTTCCCCCTAATAGGTAGGTATGCTTAGGAATTATTACGCTGAGCAGGTGCTAATGACTAGTGAAAAGTTTTGTCTTGATTTAAATTTTCTTAAAATAATTGTTCATGTTTAAAAAAGACAGCCATTTTGGTTTTTCCCTAAGTCGTTGCATTATTTGCGTTCCTTCACTTAATTTTACTTCTCAAATCGAGATCCTCGATTATGATCTCTTTTTTGATCTTCGAAAATACCTAATATTATGGTTTTGTGCAATGAATTGTCTTTTTCTTTATACGTAACATCCAATAAACCTACATGTAGAATAAGAAACACCTTGAATGGTATTTACAACGTTCTCATCTAGCAACACTGCCCTAATGCAGGATGCACAGGTGGACACTGTTTTGGCCTTCATCACTTTGATGGATTTGGTAATATAATTATTTATGCTCTAATTCATGTTATTTAACGCTTTGGCCGTATATGGTGCGTGACGGTATACAGAAATCCTGTCCAATTTTATATACTGGATTCGGGCTCTTTCCCGAGCTCTTTCGCGAAAACGAATCGTCAATTCATGGAAGCATTGCGTAAAACATAAACCAGTGTCTCTCCAGGGGCAGATGTCACACTGCCTGCCTACCTTTCTGGGCATTACATGGTAGCAGATCATGGTTTTGTGGCTATGCACTTAAATTCACCATACCCCCTCCACTTATTTTATGGATATTTCCAGAAGGAATTTCTACCCAGAGATATTCAGAATGAAATCTCATATTTAAACCCTGTCGTGGCACCCCTCAAAATTGTACATTTACCACTCCCATACAATGGGTGTAGATTTAACCAAATAAACAAGGAGAACGACGGGCTGAGCGGCGCCCTGGGGAAAGTAGAAGGGTCCCCTCCATTAACTGCGTCGCTCCTCAGCGGTCATAACGGCCATTGATGGATGGGGCGGACGGGTGGAAAGGGGCCTTTATAAACAGCCCTGCTATGCCAGCTCCTCATTCCACCGACCAACCCTCAACTTGCGACTTCTCTCTCAAACCTCTCTGCCCTACCTTTCCATGCGCCTGCTGTGGTGGCAACCATGGGGTATTTTAAACTCACTGTGGTGGTAACCACTGGGTGCTTCCCTCTCTTTCTTCTAGCACCTGCTGTGATGGTAAGTGGTAACTGCGGTGTATCTAATACCTGCTGTGGTGGTAAACGCAGGGTGCTAGCAAAAGACTCCCAAGGAGCACGCCCTCTCTTTCATCTAGCACCTGCTGTGGTGTTAACCGTGGGGTACTTTATACTCGCCATGGTGGCAACCGCGGGGTGCTAGCAAAAGGCTCCCTAGCAGCACCTAATACCCGCTGTGGTGATAATCACGGGGTATTAGCATTCATCTCCATAGGGATCACCACACACCTAACCATTTACGACAACCCCGTTGTAAGGCCACCAATAGCCTTCCCGACAAACCCCTTTGTGTATGAACATTTCAATGGCCAATTATCATATATTTAATTTTCTCCAGCCACTGTGCTGTTATTAATGCGCTCAATGCCTGGCGTTCACCACCCAATTGTATTTCTTCTCTCTTCAAGGCGCTCAATGCCTGGTGTTCAATGTCCTATTCTTTAGTTTCTTTATGTATGTATAGATTCAGTTCAGTATAGTCAGTTCAGTTCAATCAGGAGAGGAAAGGGGCGGCTGTAGGGGAGGTGGAGACCGCCAAGGTGATTACTCCATTCCAGCCAGTAAAAACGGCCAATTCGTAAAGGACAGCGATTCTGTCACCAGTTGCACAACAGCGAGTCTGTCACCAGTTCTACGACAGTGAGTCTGTCACCAGTTCTACGACAGTGAGTCTGTCACCAGTTCAGTCACAACCATACAGGTGGTTGTTCCAGTCAGAATGTGGCAGTAGGCTGTGCCAGCTACAGTTAGGTACGTCTTTGTTGCATGTACCTACACTTACTGAAAGCAATATCGTCATTTAACTAATTACTATATTCCAGTTAGCAAACAGGAACAATTTACTACAGAAACCACCCACACACGTACATGCGGTTATTTATACTGTACAGTTGTTTTTAATGGCAGTCAATTTCCTCAAAGTCATCTGGGACACTGTGTCTAGTAGAAGGGCTTAAGGCTAAATATCCCCGGTTTAGTTCCAAAAGCTGCCACCACGTTGTGCTTCAAAATGAGCTAAAACTAACATGAATACTGTGAGTAAACCGCTCGTCCGATTTTCACAATCCCCCCCCAAATCGTAATAACAATACTATTTGCTTGCTATTCATCCGATTTTCAATTTTCAAACTGATTTGAACTCCAAATAAATATCCCTACCGCGCCTGGACCTTCAAATTCGTGAATAACTTTTTTTTAATAGGTGGAGAACTCATAGTGGAAAATATGAAAAACGCAAATGGAAAAAAAGAGTGACATCAATTCTACTTACTCATGGTTTCCAAAAAAAAATCCAGAACGAAAATCGGTTCAGCCGTCCGGGCACAAGACCGATTCCAAACTTGCCCCCGATAGTGCTGCCATCTCTTGAAAAAATGTCTTAATAAAATCGGGGACATTTAGCCTTAAGATTACTTGGGGTTCGTTTTCAAACCCGGTTGAGGTACTGTCCGTACCAAAAATGAAAGGAGATTGGTGTAATCGAATCACTCGATTTTCAGTTAGTCACCACAAAAACCCCTCCCTAAAGAAATGTCGACTTCACGCACGCGCTTTACGCTCCATCATATTCGTCTGGTTCTCAAATAGCCCGCCTCGTGTTTTCAGTTGGTACCGGGCCGTTGGGCGGATTAAGAAAAGAAACAACCGAAGGCCGCAGGGCCCGTCGAGAGATTGAGCGGTAAAAGAGCTGCAGTGGCCTCTTTCGACCATGTTATTACACCAGATCTGATCCTCCTCTCGCTCTCCTCTCAGGCACAAATGGACGATTTTCTTGGTTAATTTAACCCTCTCCCACCTACCCATCACAATAACTCTATTTGTGAGCTGAATGAGGTTCGCCATTAGGCTCTGGGCACCTCGCGTTTTCCCTTTCAATCTTTTTTTCACCCGGTTCGCCTTTGATTACCTCTGGAATGTAGGCTATCTCTGATTAGTTCAAACGTTCGTTTCTGGGCAATGCTCCTTATGAACAAACAAGCTGAAGTACTCACCTATAAGAGAAAGAATCCCGTTTCTATAAGAAAACATAATAATTGAGGACAAATATCACTGAACAAGAATTTGGAATATCCTGGGTTTGATTTTTCTCTCAAGTAGGTGCTTTCACCAGTTTTATGTGCCCTCTTCGGGGATACATTGAATAGGTTGCTCATAAAAAAGTATTACTGGTTGTCCAAGAATTAAATAGATTATTTAGAAAGAGCTGAAAATCCAATGCCAAATGCAGGTACGTATAAAAATAATATGATGAATAGTGGTATTTATAGTTTCACACGGCCTAATTAGTAAAATAACAACATCTGTGAAGGTCGTAGGGGAGACTGGATAATACCGCCACTCCTTATAGCGAATCGTTTGGCCATCCACTCAATAAACATACATACATACATACATACAAACTTATAGATAAGATTACACTATAGGTACCTTTTGATATTGAAATGTAGCACGTTTTCTCGTATCTCGAGTTAAACAGGCATTTTACTTATTTTTCTCTTTTCTTGTAACTCCTTATGTTATCGAAGACTGAATTTCTAATCGGTTATTGAGGACAGCTCTTTAATGTGCCTCCTCCGCACAGCACACGTTTTCTTGGAGAGTAGCACTGATATTTTGGTTTATTATTTTCAATAATGAACCACTGGAATCGAGCATGAAAGAAAAAAAAACATTCTAAACCCCCCTCAAAATTTGATAGTTTACGTTTCAAGGTATGTAGAATCCGAAAATGCAATAAAAATATTTCTGTCTGTCCGCCGTACGCCGTACGGGCCACTTTTCTTAGTTACCATGAAACAAAATTGATGAAATTCGGGTTATAGGTTCCGTTCGGGGTCTAGTTGGTCCTTGAAGCTCGACGTTACTGTCAGTCATCTCTAAGGGGTTCAAAATATGGGTTGAAATTTTCAGAACGCCGTAGCTCGAAAACTTCCAATAGAAGGGTATGGGTTTTTTTACATTATTAAATTTGTCTTGAGCTAAACAATTTTTTGAGACCACCCGGAGCATCGTACGTCCAGCCGTTCGTGAGCACCAAAAAGCTTCGGATGATAAATCCGGCCCGGATATCATCACTAGGGAGCATGTGATTATAATCAAGGATGGCTGTATGAAGTCGAGTTGTTTGTTCTGCGATATTATTTAATTTGACAAATGATGTATGTACTATTGGATTTTGTTGGTAGGTACTTCTGAAACTTGAACAAACGTTGAAGTATTATTGATGGGTAAATTATTACACAATGGCAAATTATTACACATCGGCAAATTATTACACAACAGTACATTATTACACAACGTAAATTATTACACAACGGCTCATCTAGCCAGAAGGGGCTGGATTTTGTTGATAGGTACTTTTGCAACTTGAACAACCGTTGAAGTATTATTGATGGGTAAATTGTTACACAATGGCAAATTATCACACAACGGCAAATTATTACACAACGGTAAATTATTACACCACGGTAAATTATTACACCACGGTAAATTATTACACAACGGCTCATCTACCAAGAAGGGGCTGGATTTTGTTGATAGGTACTTTTGCAACTTGAACAACCGTTGAAGTATTATTGATGGGTAAATTGTTACACAATGGCAAATTATTACACATCGGCAAATTATTACACAACAGTACATTATTACACAACGGAAATTATTATACCACGGTAAATTATTACACAACGGCTCATCTAGCCAGAAGGGGCTGGATTTGTTGATAGGTACTTTTGCAACTTGAACAACCGTTGAAGTATTATTGATGGGTAAATTGTTACACAATGGCAAATTATTACACAACGGCAAATTATTACACAACGGTAAATTATTACACCACGGTAAATTATTACACAACGGTAAATTATTACACAACGGCTCATCTACCAAGAAGGGGCTGGATTTTGTTGATAGGTACTTTTGCAACTTGAACAACCGTTGAAGTATTATTGATGGGTAAATTGTTACACAATGGCAAATTATTACACAACGGTAAATTATTTCACCACGGTAAATTATTACACAACGGCTCATCTACCCAGAAGGGGCTGGATTTTGTAGATAGGTACTTTTGCAACTTGAACAACCGTTGAAGTATTATTGATGGGCAAATTATTACACAACGGTTCATTAGTCTATCTCCGTAGAAGGGGAACCTATACAGGTAAATTATTACACAACGGTTTATGTAGGTACCTAGTAATGAGTACGGGGTTAGGTACTAACCTACGGAGGGTCCGAGCTCTACATAATATGTGTAGAATAGTACATTATATAGAAGGGTTATCTATACGGAGACCTGTGATCTGTAACAGGAGGGTATTCTGTACAAAATAATAAACCGTTTTTTTTTTGAGTTTTGGAGTACTTAATAATATTCTGTAGATACTATACAACATAATCTACCTATCATAAATTTTTTTTGACAAACAACCAATAAATGCGATTTAAAAAGCAATAAACCAAAAAACCTAAAATATTCTTCGAAGTTTTTATAGGAAAAAGAAGCTGGTGCAAGGGTTGGCGGCAGTCTGCTCAATTAACCCCATTTTCCCTCAACCGATGGAGGAAGTTGGCAGGCAGCGAAACGAAGAGAAGAGGCCGCTGAGGCTGATCATCTCATTCAAACCTGTTCCCCGTCGCTCCCTCGGATAATGTGACTTCAAACAAGAAGCCCGTTACAAATTGTCACCTTCGGCGCTGCGAGTAAAGACAACAGGAAACGACCCTGATATCCGCTCTAACAAGAAAACGCGTCTTTCCGCGGACTTCTCTATATAAAATCTCCTTCACCCTCTGAATAATTCATAGAAGCCGTCTCTGGCAAAGCGAAAAGGGTGGTCATCCGGCCAACAGGGTGTTCCTTGTTCAGCAAGGGCTTCCAGCTCGGACGCGATATGTATTATACATGGCCAATATGGGCGAGAGGGTCTAAAAATTCCTACTTTGGACTCGGCCAAAGGTGTCTTTCTTTTTCGCTTTACTTGTAAAATAAATAAAGAAGCTCTTGACATGATAGGGAGGAGCAAGAGGAGGTAGATGGTAAAACAAGGAACTACCGTGTTAGTGTTAGCTGTACGTGTCGGAGGCCGACACAGCCGCAGACTTCCTTTCCAGAAGTCTCCTCATTCCTCCTCCATATATAAGTACCAGCCATTACGGCCGTGCACATAACTTGTGTACCTGTCCGCCGAGGTAGTCGAGGAGCACATCCTTTTCGGATTGGTCCGGCGGTTTTCCCCTGAAACCTTCAAGCTCCTCTCTTTGCAACGAGATTATTAAGGGTTCCGTTCAAGTGGAGAATTGAGAAAGAGGCCGGCATCGGAGATAGAAAGCTGGGTTGTTGACTTGTATATTAGCTGTCGCACTATTCGCATTAACAGCGCTATTGGCCTGGAAAGGTCTGGGGGCCTATTCGCTAAAATAGATACTTAGTGGAAAGAGATTATCTATTTTGAAAATCTCCCGCGAGAGACAGTATCTTCCAATGTCTCCGGGGTCGTCTATTTTACAGAATAGCTCTAGCGACCTTGAGAAAGAGATATGGATCCTAATGCATGAAAATCCCATAGTATCCATGAAGTACGAGATGTTTGTGCCCCCCGGGAGTTCAATTCCTTAATAATTTCTTAGTAATACCTATTTAATGTACTACTTCAATCCATACTTGGACGTTTTTAGTCATGAATCGGATAAAAGTTTAAATGAAATTGAAAAAAAGTCTCAATTATAAACCGAAAAAGTCGAATTAGGGGGCTTAATGCTGGTACTATACCTAATGAACGGCTCTTAGGTAAGTAGGTCCCTACTTCAACCGTACTTGGACGTTTTTACTCATGAATCGGATAAAAGTTGAAATTGAAAAAAGCCTCAATTATAAACAGAAAAAGTCGTAGTGAAAAAGTTCGTAGTGAATAGGCCCCCTTGGATTGGTACTGATGACTGATGTAAGTTGGTAGCCTCAGTCCAAAACTTGACACATCGACGGTTGTTTTCAACAAAAATACCTATGATAGCACTAATTTATCATGATAATATTTCTTATTCGAATACGGCAGAGTGCCAATTGCGGTCCTAAAATTTGAGCGGAATGATACGGAGCTTGTAACGCTCTGCAGCAGACGAACTTCGCAATCAGGTTTCATATCAGTTGCTCGTTCAAAATCACACAACTGACCATAGGAAAAGGCGATAGTGACGATGCAGCTCCACCACATCAAACGCACTCGATTTCATGCAAAATTTTGTTCCAGGCAGGCTACACCGGTCTTCCAAAACAACCAACCCGAGACCTACAGCATATTTGAAACAGTGTTTTGGTGCATAGTAACTGCTTCAATTTGTACTGACACACAATATTATATTATGTAAGAGTAATAAATCGTTGGATAAGTAGGAAAATACAAGGAAGTAGTTAGGTTTACATAAATAAATACGAAGGATAAATAAATACGAAGGAATATATATTGCAAATATTGCAAACATAATTATTAAAACATGATATTATTATTATTATTTTTATATTTTTATCGTAACTTTTTCGCAGTTTTCCTCGGGTATTTTGCTTTGGGAGCGATATAAGCGGATTCACGCGTAAGACGACGCGTTCCCGTGCTAAAACTCTTTTGGCTGGGGCTCTTGGAAAAGTTTTACTGCGCTTTTTGGTGTTAGAAATTGTTATATTGGTGGTAAATTACAATTTAGGCACTAATAAATACGCGGTACGTGTGAGAGCAGCATTCAGCACCCGCTGTGAAGGAATAAAGTACTAGCGTTGATATTTTTGGGAGCTGTAGAACGGGTAGTTGGAAAACTCTGCTTGTCTGAACGGGATGCGAGGCAATCGTTGAGACGAGCTGCAATACATAGGGCGTACACAGTACCAGATTAGGTGTAGGAGGGGAATGGTATAAGGCATACCACAACAAATGGTATAAGGCATACCACAAGGTGAAAGTGAAGGTTGTATGATGAGATGACAAACAGTGTACCGTTGTGTAATTCTTTTGATGGCCGGAATTGTTCAAAATGTTGTGAATTCGAGGATTGTTTATATCAACCGGAGGTATATACAGGAGGGGCATTAGACAGTAATAACTAGAGTTCGGATCGATATTACGTTAAAAACTTCAAAATATGACGGAAAAATCTCGGAATAGAACCGAAATACACTGCCAAGGTGATGGCACAGGAGCTTCCTCGTCACAATCAGAGTGACCCATTATAAAATAGAACAGACTCGGAAGCAAAATAACATAACATAACATTACATTACATTACATTACATTACATTACATTACATTACATTACATGAAATATACATATTACATGACATTACGTCCATAATACATTACGTCCATTATACAAAATTGCGAAAGTTATGCGTGTTTGAAGAATTTCACGTTAGCGCATGCGCAGGGCGAACCGCTGGCTCTGTCATGTTGAAATCTATATGGGACCTCAATGGGCCCTACCCGCTTAATCCCTGAGAATTACATTGAAATTGGGTGAAATCTTTGGTTACTACGGCTGTAACAAGGAAATTGAATCTATTTCACGCCAGCGCATGCGCAGAGCGCACCGAGGGTCCGATCATGCTGAAATTCATACTGGAACTCACTAGGCCTTGTCCAAACAACCCTTGAAAATTTGAGCGAAATTGAATCAAAATTGTGAAAGTTATGCGTGTTTGTTGAATTTAACGTTAGCGCATGCGCAGGGCGTACCGCTGGATCAATCATGTTGAAATTCGTATGGGACCTCAAGGGGCCTTATCCACACCATCCCTCAAAATTTGAGCTGAGTCAATTCAAAATCGTGGAAGTTATGGCTGTAACAAGGAAATGCGGACAGACAGACTCACAGACTCACAGATTCACAGACTCACAGACTCACAGACCCACAGACCGACAGACACGGAACCAAATTTGTTCAGTAGGCTTTGAAACGCAAAACGCAAGTGGAAATTTTGATTTCTGAAGACAAAAATTGTTTGGCTGGAAAACCTCGGAATATCCCGTGTAAGCCCCCGAAAAACCCAGAATATCTAGTGTAAGTCCCGAAAAATTCCAGAATGTCTAGTGCACTCCGCGAAAAAACTCGGAAAATTTTGTTTAAGCCTTTTAAATCTCAATGTGGCTTAATCAGATAAACAGCATCCGAGCTAATTGTTTACAATGAAAATTAAAATTGGGAAAAATCAATTGAAAATGTGTTTCTGGATATTTGGGTACTTGTTAAAATGTTACTTACTCTCTTGTTAAAAATGTTTGCTACATGCAAAATGAACAAAATGTTTTTCAGAATCGACTTAGAGACTTGAAGCCTCCTGTAGTCAGCACCTGTATCAGTGTTGAGAAAGACCACATGACAGCGAGGACACCATCGGTAGGTAGTTGAATGAAGATATTTCCGATGGTGTGTACTCGTGGATGTTTGAGGCTCCCTCACTGAGCACAGTGTAAGCTCAATTTTTCCCATCAGTTCACTAACAACTTATATTATATAACAAATATATTATTAACCTATAGATTTTCTCGCAACCCATCATATTTCTCTCAAAACCACTGCAAATTATTACGCAAAGGTTTATTATTTACCTGTATATTCCCCTTCTCGGTAGACCACTGTGTTCTGTGGTCAATACCCTCGACCCCCCCACCCCTCCCCCAGGAAAGCCCTAAATCGAGTACTGGAGCCAGCCCAGGAATAAGTTTCATAAAAATGCGCTAATGAATTGTATAATACAAAGTTTGAATTCTATAATACAATCATTAATGAATTATTTTTAGTTATTCATGAAGCATAAGGCAAATAATAAACCGTTGTGTAATAATTTATCTGTATAATGAACCGTTGTGTAATAATTTATCTATATAGATGCCCCTTCTACGTCGATATTATAATAAACCGTTGTGTAATAATTTACCGTTGCGTAATATTTTACTGTTATGTAATAATTTGCCGTTGTGTAATAATTTACCGTTGCGTAATAATTTACCCAATAATACTTCAACGTTTGTTGAAGTTCCAAAGTACCTATCAACAAAATCCAAAAGGTGCTCCATTTTTCGAATGAAATAATATCACAGAACAACCAACTCGACTTCATACAGCCATCCGTGATTATAATCATGTGCTCCCTAGCGATGATATCTGGGCCGGATTTATACCGTTTGATTCACGATCGTGTTGATGAAGCTTTTCGGTGCAAACGAACGGCTGGTCATACAATGCTCCGGGTGGTCTCAAAAAATTCTTTGGTTCAAGATCAATTTAAAAACTTTAAAAAACCATACCCTTCTATTGAAAGTTTTCGAGCAACGGCGTTCTGAAAATTTCAACCCCTAGGACCAACTAGACCCCAAACGGGCCCTACAAACCAAATTTCATTAATTTTGGTTCATGGTAACTAAGAAAAGGGCGAAGTACGGCGTAGCGGACAGACAGCAATTTTTTAGTGCATTTTCGGATTCTACATATACCTTGAAACGTAAACCATCAAATTTCGAGGGGGGTTAAAATTTTTTTTTCATGCTCGATGCCAGAGGTTCTTTATTGAAAATAATAAACCAAGAAGTACCAAAATTTAATGATTTCCTATGAAATTTCGAATGTAGGACGCCAAATATGACCATATCCTCAAAATATGTCGCTATTCTGGAAAACTCCAAATTATGATCAAATATGCCATACGAATTTAAAACTGGAGAGGCCTACGGACGTGGAAGTAGTCTTAATATGCTATTTGAGGCTTACGCATAGCAGAAAAAAAATATGCAAATATGGCCGAATTCGAACTTTGGTAATAACTGAACCATCCCTTGTCCGAGAGCTACATCCGGCAGGTTTTTGGTTTGTTTTCCGACGAAGGAGCAAACTCAAGAGAAAAGAGAGAGGAGCTCCGGTCTTCTCTTCAGTTTTTGGTTTTATTTGTCAATGTTGCTTTTTTTTCTTCTTCTTGTTTCAGTATGAGGGCGAGTGGTCCATAGCCCCGCCTCCCGCTCCACCAATGTCTTTGTTCTCACGGCTCATCTTCTCCCACCCAGAACCTCTCACTCCGACCATCATACGAAAGGCACCTGGGAGTCTTAATATTCCTCGGGACCCCCGAAAGGAACCAACATTCGGAGTTATCCCCAAATTAGTGACGGCTCTCACGAGAGGGAAAGAACCCCAATCGTTTTCCAACCTCCCATCGGGAAGGAATACGAAGCGGAATGAGCCCACTCAGAAGGTATCGGTATGATGAGGGGCTGTGGAGGGGGCTCTCGCGCCCAGAAGGATCGGATTTTCCCCGCGGTTGGGTGCCTCAGGTAAAAGAGGTGGCTAACGAATTCTGACCATGATGAAACGGTGCTAGTTAGGTTTTCGTTCCGTTCTCGACTTAGTTTGAAATTACTTCATCATTTTACACCATGTGGGAGTTACAGGTTAATCGATTTGAGACGGTTTGGTGAGCAACGCAACGAGCCTGTTCTCATGATGGAGAAGGTATCAGAACTTGAAGAACCAAACCGTCTACAGTATTGGAACAACAACCTCTTCCAACTCTCTCCCTCCCTGCAGGTTTTCGAATATTCGTGAGCATCCACACACTGTGTACATACTTGGAGATTTGATGAAATTATCTAAATACAGTTCAATTAAATTCAATTCTTTATTCAACAAAATTTGTGACCGTCCACAGGAAAACTTACCCTAGCTTCAGGAAGCAACTTTTTCAGGAGAACGAAAAAACCAAGTCAGGGTCAAAAAGTCGACTTTTCGGGTTATTATCGATTCTTTTATGAAATTTAACGTAGTTTCTGGATCCGTAAGCCGTTTTACGAATCGATTACTGGAAATCATCGATAAATCGCAAAATCCAAAGCGACGAATAACGTACCTTAGCTTCCCGGGGCCACCTGTACATCATCTCTTCGATCAGATGCTTTTTTCGGGTCTTCCACACCTCTTTTCTCGTGCGAAGAAGAAGAAGAAGAAGTTTGCTATCGTGTTGTTGTTATCTGTTATTTTTTTGCAAAAAAAAAATTTAATAAAATTTAAAGTACCACCTATAAAAATATTTTGGTGACCCCCCCCCCCCCCTCCCATTCTGGTTTCATTATTATGTTCGCAACGAACTATAAATGTAATAAATCAAGTCGGAATTAAATAAAAAGAAGTCAAAACGACTGTGGTACCATTCAACACAAAACTCACTTTTTTGCAATTGACCCAACTAAAAAAAAATGAAAATATTAATTTTTTGGATGGAAATCTACTCTAATACATTCCCAACAGTAGTACTAGTACTAATGAAAAGGAAAAAAAACAGGCTGAAAAGGTGCAAAAACTACGTCAAAACAGTTTCTAAAACTTTGATTGCGTTTTTCTCAAAAACATATTTGTCGCAATTTAGAGGTTCAAAAAATGATGAATTTTCAACGGATTGAGCTATCGAAAATCTGAAAACGGCATCGTGTTCAGAAACGTCTATCAGGAAATGCAATAAACCCGATTTCAAAATCCGGAAGCTAAGGTACGTTTTCCTGTGGACGGTCAAATTTTAGTACATAATGAAGAATATAAGTACCGAAACATGAGAAAACCAAGTCATGAATGGCCCCTAAGGCCCTTTGTCATTTTCTAGTTTCAAACTCCCACATGTCTTTATTTTTTCAAGTATCATGCAATTCCTGCAGTCTATTTATTATTAAGAAAGTATTTTATGAAGTCAATTCTTTATATTTTTACCTCGACAAAAGTTTTTTTTAATGAAGCGGTAGGTAACAAATTGCACAACAATAACAGCGATGCTTCATAATAGTGTGTTGATCTTCGTAAGGATGAAAATTTTCTAACAGAGTTCGCAATACTTTGAAGCAACTAACAGTATGCTGGGGCGATATGATGAAATAGGTTTATTGAAAAGAATAAACCAAAAATTCCTAGAAAAATTTCAGACGACATTTTCGAAAAATTCCTCAGCACGATTTTTTACAGGATCACAATCGATTGTAAATGTTCATTTACTTCTGATTCCGTATAAACGGTCAGGTAGGCAGTTCTAGTTTATTATTATTATTACTATTATTATTGTTTAATATGTTGTTAGGGATGGTTAGAAGGTAAGCACACCAAGTTCTCCTCATTCCCACCGTGCGCTTACTTGGGAGAAGGGCGAAAACCCTTAAAATCGGCACGGTTTTCAGTTTTACAAACAGGAAAACAAAATTTCCTACAAAATGAATTATAGATTTTTTTGTTCGTTTGTATGATCACTAGCAACTGAGCTATGAAGCACTGACAAAGGGGTAAAATCACGACTAGCAAAACTTTTTCATTCCTGCACTTCGGACTGTAAAAAGACTCACAATCAAAGTTGCAGAGAATTTAACTACCTTTTTTATAATATAAATATATTTTTAATTAGGTAACACTTACTTATTAATAATATAGGTACTGTCTTTATTTTTCTTACCTTTTTTGTGGTGGAGCGACTTGAAAAATACTTTTACATTACTTGGATCCACATTTCCACAAAACCGATCAATCTATCAATTTATTCAAAAAGTTCCCTTAGGGGATGTTTTGGGGGATAATAGGGAATAACAGGGGAATAGTCTGTGTGTCTGTTGGAGGTGGTGAATGGCAAAGTGCTGTCCGCGGTGCGGTTTCTCAAAACGAGAATGATGTACCCTGTATATATCTGTATGTACATATATATGGAACAGTTATATACACTGCCGTGTGTTAGAAAATACGACAATAACATAAAAGTATAAATTTACGAATTTGGTAGCATTTTTGGGGTTAACTTAAAAAAGCCATTTTCTTGTTTTTTTTTCGTGAATTTTCCCTCAATCTTCGGCATTGGTCATAAATATTTTTTGAGACATGTATTTGAAAGGTAATTTAATTCTCTATAACGCTGGTTATGAGGAATTTTACGCTCCTTCGAGTTTTTACGGTCCTACGTAGGGAGAATGAGAAGTGTTTGCTAAAATCGCGATTTTGCCCGTTCGTCGGTGGCTCCGTTGCTAGTAACCGGAAAAAACGTTTATAGGTACAGCCCGTTATAGGGCGTTGCCCTCTACAAATTTTTTAAATTTGTTTTATGCTAAAACGCACAGGAAATAAGAGCTGTAGGACAAAAACTGAAAAAATTCCGATTTATGGTTTTTTTCGCCTCCTTCCCCAAATTCGAACTGGGGTGGGGATGACGGAAACTTGGGGTTTATTACCTTCTAATTGTCCCTAACAACATTTAAAAAAAATAATAACTAACTAACCGTTGTCACTACTGGTTTTATGTCTCTAGTCAGGCTGAACACATATAATTTATTTACGAGTATTATACCGTTATTATGAGTTTACGATTATATTATTTATAGTAGATTCATGAATGAAGGGAAGTGAAGGAAAAACGTGGGTGCAGGAACGACAGGTCTACGTGTTTCCTTTACAGAGTTATTAACATCCTAACAAGACGAGACGGAACTTGATGATTTTTTTCTTTCTTAAAGCAGTTTTGCTCATTAGCGTGTAAACATGTAAGGGCTGACGCCTTCAACAGCCTCGAAGGTTATACGTTTAACGTAAAGCAAGTTGTAGGAGGTGGCGGCGGGAGGGAGTTGTGTATGAGGGTTAGAAGAAAAAAATTTCTTTATTCATGAGTTAATTGGAGGGCACGGCACGTATTATAATAACGTGGCTGTAGCGGTGCCGCGGTTTTCCCCCATTAAGTCCGTAGATTGTTGATGAAGGCGGCGAAGGGGTCGGGGGGGTTTCTCGAAACAGAAAGACATTAAACAGGGCTCGGAGTGCGTCGATGTGAGCCGATTGTAAAGTAACGGGAACAGCTGTTGAGGTCAGAAGCGAGCGTCAAGAAAGATTTTTATATGAATCTCCATAACCATCCCCATAAGTGGCATGCATTCATAAAACGCCATAATGAAGATAAAGTGTAGGAAAACTGCATATACGATAGCAATTAAACAGATAAATATCAATATCAGTCAATATAATACACCAATAAATATCAATTATCAGTTAATATAAATAATTTATCTTCACAAATAAACAAATGTAAAAGTAAACCCAGTTAATTGCGTATGAAGATAGCAATCATTACACACAACATCTATGCCAACTACAAACGCCACCACGTATAATGCCAATGGGCAATTTTATTTTATTTTCTTAAGTAAAAGATCTCGGCGAGCGCTTTCCAAAAAGGTGCTGTATGAGGGGTATCTAATGATGGAAAGTGGGCGATAAACCGGGGGAAAGGAAGCGAAATGACGTCATAGGTAAAGGCCCTTACCCACGCGGCAGCCTTGGTGGATGGGGGGGGGGGGGGGCATCCACTTATGACGTCATTTCGTTTTATTTCCATCCGTTTTCTGCCCCAGCTACACGGAGTTTTGAGATGAAATTTGGCAGTGGGGGGTTTTCAAAGGTGCTAAATCCGATTCTGAGACCAAAAACGCCGACCTTCCAGGACTAGCTAGACCCCAAATGGGACCTATAAACCGAATTTCGTCAATTTTGGTTCATGGTAACTAAGAAAAGTGCTAAGTACGGCGGTCGGACACACATTTTTTTTTTTTTATTGCATTCTCATATTCTATATACCTTGAAACGGAAACCATCAAATTTTGAGGGGGGGTTTAAAAAATTCATTTCATGCTCGATTCCAAAGGTTCATTATTGAAAATAATAAACAAACAACAACAAAAATCCTTACACACGGAAATTGCCCATTCAACGTGCTCACGAACTGCGATAATTACTTGTTTCACAGTTCTTTCGAATCGAGCGTGACATTTTTACCCCCCCCCCCCCCCTTAATTTTTTAGTTTCCGTTTCATGGTAATGTAGAATCCGAAAATGCAATAAAAAAATTTCCGTCTGTCCGCCGTGCGCCGTACTTCGCAATTTTCTTAGTTACCATGAACCAAAATTAACGAAATTTGGTTTGTAGGTCCGGTTTGGGGTCGACTTGGTCCTCGAAGTTCGGCGTTACTGTCAGTCATCTCTAAGGGATGAAAAACAGGGGTTGAACTTTTCAGAATGCCGTTGATCGAATACTTTCAATAGAAGGGAATGGTTTTTTTAAACGTTTTTGAATTGATCTTGAACTAAAGAATTTTTTGAGACCACCTGGAGCATTGTACGTCCAGCCGTTCGTGTGCACCGAAAAGCTTCGTCAACATGATCGTGAATCAAACGGTACTAATCCGGCCCAGATATCATCGCTAGGAAGCACATGATTAGAATCACGGATGGCTGTATGAAGTCGAGTTGGTTGTTCTGTGATATTATTTCATTTGAAGAATGGTGGCTCTTTTGGATTTTGTTTATAGGTACTTTTGCAACTTGAACAAACGTTGAAGTATTACTGGGTGAATTATTACACAGCGGTAAATTATTGCACAAGTTTAGTATACTATCTACGCAGAAGGGGCATGTATACAGGTAAATTATCACACAAAGGTTTAGTATTTACTTCATGAATAACTACAAATAATTAATGATTGAATCATTGAATCCCGCTCATTTGTACGAGTATGAAACTTTAATTCTTGGGCCGGCTCCAGTACTCAATTTAGGGCTCTCCTGGAGGGAGATCGAGGGTATTGACCTCAGAAAACAGTGATCTACGCAGAAGGGGGCATCTATTATACAGGTAAATAATAAACCGTTGTGTAATAATTTGCAGCGTTTTTTCTTAGTTACCATGAACCAAAACTAATGAAATTTGGTTTGTAAGCCCCATTTGGGGTCTAGTTACTGTATAAGGAGTGAAAATTAGGATTATCTGAACGCCGTTCTCGAATTTTATGATGTTTTTAAATTGATCTCGAACTTGAGAATATTTTGAGGCCACCCGGAGCATTGTACGTACAGCCGTCGTTTCACAGTAAGGCCGTGAAATTTGCACCGAAGAGCTTTCACGTTCATGTTGAAGCTGTTTATTATCAAAGATCATCGCTGGGGAACAGGTACAAGTATGTTATAGCCCCGCCAATATCGATTGTATCGATTATCTCAAATCCATCGATCCTTGTGGTATCGATGACGTGTATCAGACAAGACGGTGGGTGTACAAGAAGTTTAGTTCCCATTCCGCCGCTCGCATTGTCAAGCGATCTGGATGCTCGCTAGCGCTCGCATTTCAAAAAAGATAAACAATCCCAGAAACTATCCCGTGAATGAGCAGGTTGTTTGGGACTTCTGAATAGATGGTACAAGTATGTTATAGTCACTCTTATTTTTTGGTGTCCTTACAATGGTCTTCCCGTATTCATTTTGAAAGTTGATATCGGCACCCTGTAGGCATCGGGACGCCATATTGAGCCGTCATCGATACCACAAGGATCGATGTATATGAGATAATCGATACAATCGATATTGGCGGGGCTATAACATACTTGTACCGGGAACAAAACTGCTTATAAATTGGTGCGCATGGCTGTATGAAATCGAGTTGGTTGTTCCATAATATTATTTTATTTTTTACGGCTTTCCCAGGGGAGACGCGAGGATTGATCAAGGAATACAGTGATCCACGCAGAAGGGGGCATCTATACAGGTAAATTATAAACCGTTGTGTAATAATTTGCAGCGTTCTTGATTTCTATACAGGGGTTTTCGCGTAAGGCTCCGTGTGTAGCGGGTTTATGGTAGCAGTATGAGAAGGGGCAGTTGCATCACAGTACACTTTCTTCCCGTCGAGGGTGAACCAAATGCGGACCTTGACACATTCTTGAATCCTCGTGCATGAGGAACCTAATTGAAAAGCAAATCCAGAGGAACGTATAACGAAAACGCATCAAATTATTACACAACTGTTAATTATTTTCTTTTATAGATTTATATACCCCTTCTGAATTAGTGGGATCGTTTTTTGAGGTGGATACCTATTACCTACCTACACACGCACGCATGCACACACACACACAGTAACACGAACAAAAATAACACCGGTGTCGCCAATCTGTTTACGGCTCGCTCACGCACTTTGTTTACTCCCTCCCTTGTCACTTTGTTCTGCTCTCACGTACTTGTTACCATTGTTCATAACATTTTCCATCACGATTTAAAGGGGTCACATTTTACCTTTTTGATCAGCTAGATTCGTCATTCGGACCACTGTGCAGCGTAGGGACATATTTACGAGTTAAATATAATATTACACTCTACGACCTCATGCTGTTCATGTTTCAGGAAAGCTTCCGACATTGTCGGTAACTAGATAACACCACAGAGCTGAACAATCTTGTCGTGATTTTGTCAAATCTATTTGAAGTCGATTTTGACCAAAGAGTGAAAAATAGGTTCAAACGAAGTTTCAGCCTTCAACTTACGTTAAATTTTGGTCTAAGCTCGTCGTACTTCCGCACACAGTTTGGGTTCCCATTTGGGAATAAATTTGAGTCCTAGTTGTGCTCCGAAATTCGGCAGCCCGATCGGAATACACCCATCAGGAGTGTTATGGGGGGAAAAGTGGGTGTAAAATAAAAGGATTAAAAAAAAAAGTGTTAGTGGAAACGAGCTTTTGAGGTATGGTTTTCCATGTTTTTTAGAGCGAGAAGACCGAATATGAAGTTGATTTTGACCAAAGAGTGAAAAATTGAGGTTGTAACGAAGGTTCAGCTCCCAAAAATAATTTTTTATGAGTCAAAAACCTGGGAAATTGTCTCAAATTACCATAAATTTGCATAGTAACACTAGAAGTAGTATCAACAGGAGAATCAAGACAATTAAATGGCACTATCAATGATCAAAGATAGGTAATTTTTTGTAAAAAAAAAGCCTAATTCGTGTTTTTGGGGGCCCAAATTGGTGGAAAATATCAAAAAATAGCTATTTAAATTATAGCACAGGAAAGAAATAATAAATAAACAGCCAACATTTCTGTAGGTATGTCCGATAGAATAATACAGGACTTGGCAGCGTTTTTCATTTGTAACCAGCATCAAGTGAATTAGGTATTTTGTTAATAGGTATATTGCAACTATATCAGTCTTTCGGCTATATTACGCATACATTCGTAGGAAAAGAAGAATTTCCTATCTTTTCTTTATGGAATACAAGGGTTCTCTCTGGTGTTTCTTTTTTCCTCCATCAGATAATATGATATCCTTCCCGTTGTCATTTAGGGCAGCGGGTGCAGTGAGAAGTCATCACCGGCGCCAAGGTGACCCGTAAACAACTCAACCGAACGTCCCAACGACAAAAACACCAGAAATCAACACCCCCGGTCATTACGGGGGCGGGAGACGGGGCTGTACGTATTAGTGTGGGGAAAAGGGCGTTTCGTGGCCTCCCGCGGCGATCTGAAGAGATGAGGATGGAAGATAATATCCACAGATCTCCACGAGCAGACTCTCGGACGAGGTGTGGGCGACCCAACGGCTTCGCCCGTCAGATGTATCGTCAGGTTACTTTGGAGAGTTGTAAACTTGGTGGGCCATCGATGAACAAAAATAGGACGACGTGGCAATTCGGTAGTAGGCACAAAATTGCTGTTTACACAACAAACGCGTTTTGAAAGTACCTAAGTATCCACCTTAACGAATTTCAAATTTGGATTTTTGGAAAAAACCTTGGAAAATATTCAAAACTGTGGCAAACTGAAATTTAGACCAAGAACGATTTCAACTTCGAAAATTCGCTCATACTGTCATACAAAACGAATATAACTTTTATGTATAGGTAATTATGTCGTGGTACTCAGCCACGATACCACTCACATACTTGTATAAGATTTTACCAATAAATACGGAGAAAGACGAGCCATGTGACGCCTCGTGAAAAGGAACAGAAGGGTCCCCTCCATCGAACTCCCAACGACTCTCAACGGTCGTAACGGCCGTTGACAGACGAGGGACGAGGTGGAGGTACCTTTATATACCAATAAGTAGTATATTATTAACTTAATAAAGTAATATTGGGTTATAAGCGTGTTCTTGTTTTATAAATTAATTAACAGTTAAGACGGAGTCGTTAGCTCATTATTTTAATTGCTGTTGTGTCCCATGAGAGCGTGAAGAGAATATGTGAGTTCTCTAAAACCACGATTCTGGATTTAAGGAAACGTCCGCTTTGAACTCCAGGTTTGAAATGTTTAGATCGTCGCAGCTTTAAAACGTTCAATAGATCTTCAATTGATCCTGGAGGATTTTTTGTGACCACCCGGAGCAATGTACTTCCAGCCGTTCGTTCACCGTAAGACCCTTAATTTTGGTTTCGTTAACACGAGTGTGATTAAAAATAATAATGATAAGTTATACGTTCAGCCCAGCTATCATTGCTAGGGAACACCTCACTATAATCACGGATGGCTGTATGAAGTCGAGTTGGTTGTTCCGGGGTATTATTTCATTTGAAGAGAGAAACTGTTATTTTGGATTTTGTTGATAGTTACCTACTTTTGTAACGTCGCGTTATGCTTCATGCATTAGAAAAAATAATTAATAATTAATTATAGAATCGTTCTTGGATCCACCGCACATTTCCTAAACTGTAATTGCACGGCCATTACTCGATTTACGGCTTTCCTGGGGGAAGCACGAGGTAGGTACTGACCACAGAAAACAATGATCCACGTAGGAGGGGCATCTATACGGCAAATAACAAACGGTTGTGTAATAATTTGCAGGGTTTAAAAAAAAGTTGATACCTAACAGTTACCTAAGAGCAATAAGTGGAAGGTGCCAACTAATGCTTGAATCCCGAGTGAACTGTCAGCTCTTCATCAAAACACGGTATGATCAAAACCACTTGCTAAAAACATACCATGTACAGAATAATTTATTATGATTGAGAACCAAAAGAACACCATCAAGCAGAATGTAACGAATCGCTTTTGTTGTCATTTTCTTTTAAATTGAATTTATTCAAGAATTTTTCACAGCAAAAACAAAAGTACCTACATAAAATTCTAAAGTAAAAAGTACATGTGCATTCGAAAACATTGCAGGCTACCAATACTCTATGCTAATACCCCAAAAGAGCAAGCTCGCGCAAGGAGTATGAGTCATTGGATCCAGCACAAATGAAAAAAACAACTTATAGTACCTACTTCAATTTAGCTTCTAATGCAGAAAAATGATACAGCTAATTTCTTAGAAATACCTACATAATTAAAACAGCATCTATTCAATTATATATGAGGTATATATATAAGATTCAAATATTATATTTATATTTACAATTTATATTTCAGGTATGAAGCTGAATTGAAATGAGTATAAATTAAAATTAAATACACTGCCAAGGTGATGGCACAGGAGCTTCCTCGTCACAATCAGAGTGACCCATTATAAAATAGAACAGTGACCCATTATAAAATAGAGGATTACATAACATTACAAAGCGTGAAATATACATAATACATAACATTACATTACATAACATAACATTACATGAAATATACATATTACATAACATTACGTCCATAATACATAACGTACATTATACATAATTGCGAAAGTTATGCGTGTTTGAAGAATTTCACGTTAGCGCATGCGCAGGGCGAACCGCTGGCTCTATCATGTTGAAATCTATATGGGACCTCAATGGGCCCTACCCGCTTAATCCCTGAGAATTACATTGAAATTGGGTGAAATCTTTGGTTACTACGGCTGTAACAAGGAAATTGAATCTATTTCACGCGAGCGCATGCGCAGAGCGCACCGAGTGTCCGATCATGCTGAAATTCATACTGGAACTCACTAGGCCTTGTCCAAACAACCCTTGGAAATTTGAGCGAAATTGAATCAAAATTGTGAAAGTTATGCGTGTTTGTTGAATTTAACGTTAGCGCATGCGCAGGGCGTACCGCTGGATCAATCATGTTGAAATTTGTAAGGGACCTCAAGGGGCCTTATCCGCACCATCCCTCAAAATTTGAACTGAATCAATTCAAAATCGTGGAAGTTATGGCTGTAACAAGGAAATGCGGACAGACTCACAGACTCACAGACCCACAGACCGACAGACACGGAACCAAATTTGTTCAGTAGGCTTTGAAAAGCAAAATGCAAGTGGAAATTTTGATTTCTGAAGACAAAAATTTTTTGGCTCACGAAAGTGAACACAAGGCTTCCGCTGCTTCGCAGACTCGGAAGCAAAATGAACCTATACATTTTTATTTTCCAAGAAACAAGGCTTTCAATGCCTTTTTGAATTTATTTAGCTCAGGGATGTTCGATATCTGAATAGGAATTGAATTAAAGAGCTTGATTCCTCTGTACCCCAGCGACCGTTGGTCAGATGAAGTGAGGATGAAAGGTATTTTGAGGGCTTTGCGGGTGGCAGCTCTAGTCGTGCCCACCACAATATCCAAATTATTTGCTCTGTTTCGAAGCTTAAAGATGCGGACAAGATGTGTCAATTAATTTATATATACCTATTTGAGACTTTGAAATCGTGAAAAACCTTATCCGAAGGATATCTCGCACTCTTTGTGAGTAAAATTTTTATAATAGCCTTTTGCGTTTTAAAAATAGTTTCTACACGCCCTGTGTCAACCTTGAAGACGCTACAATCAATAATACTCACTTCGACAACCGAAGAACATTTCTGCGGTAATTCGGAAGATACATGCGATGGATAGAATTTGAAACGGTTTGTGGATGCCGAGCCAGGTTCCTAAGTAAGAGGCCTCATCCTACTAACAATCTACCTACCAGCTGCCAGATACAATTCAGTAAATTACTTTCCAACATGGTAGGAAGTGGTAGGGGGAGGTCTAAAAGACGGCAGGTGGGCGATAGAAACGCGCAGGTGAACCTTTTTCCATCTTCTCCCCTCCCTATCGACGTATTTATGACTATCAGTTGAGCCAATTTATCAATGACCGTCGTTAGCGTTTGGGAATAGAGTCAGAATCAGAATAATTTATGACTATCAATTTCACAAGTTCAGCATCTTGCTACGTAAGCTTACTTTATATAGTCCCGAACAGCCCGAACAGAGGCATAAAATGAAAAACGCTGCAAGTTTATTATTTTGTACAGAACACCCTTCTGTTACAGATCACAGCTCTCTGTATAGATAACCCTTCTATATAATATATGTACTATTCTGTACACATTATGTACATCGCAGACCTTCCGTAGCTTAGTACATAACCCCATACTATACTAGGTACCTACCTAAATCACATGTTAAATGTTGCTAAAATAATTCTGTCGATGACAAACAGTAGCTAAAATGGCAAAAAGAAACACAAATAGTGAAGTTCTGATGGGAAATTGTTGATGTGGAGTGAAAAAATATTCAGCCGCGGCAGGGTTTCGATCTCGGTAACTTTGGCGTATCAATCAATCAGTTAGACCACTGCGCTGTATCGCCCAGCTAGCCAACAGACCAGCGCGCTCTCAACACAGCTTGATGCCTGCATACACCCTGCTCTTTACGGCAAATTGTATAGCAAATTTTATGGCAAATTTTATGGCAACATCGTAGACTGCTCCGGATGGTCTCAAAAGTTCAGAAAAAAATCCAACTATTTAAAAATGAGAAAAAACCACACCTCAAATTAAAATTTTCCGAGATAGGGATACTCTGGCTATTTCAACCCTTATTTTTCATCCCTTAAGTTGAATGACAGTAACGCCGAGTTTCGAGGACCAACTAGAGCCCAAACGGGACCTATATACCAAATTTCGTGAATTCTGGTTCATGGGAACTAAGGAACAAGCCGAGGACGGCCGGCGTACGACGGACGGACGGACATTTTTGGTTTATTATTCTGTGAGTAATACACCTATGTAATCGCTCAGCAAAAAATTTTTATGACACCCCCTCAAAATTTTTTCTTTTCCGTTTCAAGGTGCGCAGATTCCAAAAACGCTGCAAAGTCCTTGTCACATGGGTTTATTATTCTACTGGACATACCTACAGAAATGTTGGCTGTTCATTTATTGTTTATTTCATGTGAAATAATTGAAATAGCTATTTCTGATGGTTTCCACCATTTTTGGCCCCTACAACACGAATTAGGTAGGTACGCTCCCTTTTTTTTCTTTTTTTTTTTCAATTTATGTTTGATCATAGATTGGTAGTGCCATTTAACCTTCATGATCCACGTGTTGATACTACTTCCAGTGTTATTATGCAAATTGATGGTGATTTCAGACGATTTCCCAGGTTTTTGACTCATAAAAAATCTATTTTGGCAGCTGAACATTTGGTAGAACCTCGATTTTCCACTCTTTGGTCAAAATGGACTTCATATTCGGTCTTCTCGTCCCCAAAACATGGAAAACGGTACCTCAAAAGCTCATGTTACTAACATGTTACTAAAACACAAAAAGTACCTATTTTTGTGCACATTTTCACTCATAACATCCCTGGGTATATTCCGATCGGGCTGAAAAGTTTCGGGACTCAACTAGGGCCCAAATGGAGCATGTGTGCGAAAGAACGACTTTTTTAGACCGAAAATGAAGCCTGTACACGTGATACGGCGGACGGCGTACGGCGTACGGCGTACGGCGGACGGCGGACGGGGGACGGACATTGCATTTTTGGAATCTATGCACCTTGAAACGTAAAAGAAAAAAGTTTGAGGGGGTGTTATAAAAATTTTTTGCTGAGCGAATACATAGGTGTATTATTCACAGAATAATAAACCAAATGAAGCGTACCTAATTCAAGTTTTGGGAGCCAAAATTGGTGGAAACCATCAGAAATAGCTATTTCAATTGTTGCACATGAAAGAAACATTAATGAACAGCCAACATTTCTGTAGGTATGTCCAATAGAATAATAAACCCACGTGACAAGGACTTTGCAGCGTTTTTGGAATCTACGCACCTTGAACCGTAAAAAAAGTAATTTTGAGGGGGTGTTATAAAAATTTTTTGCTTAGCGAATACATAATAACTAATAATTGGCAAAAAAGGTAGATGGTACTATACTGAAAACATAAATTTTTTTTGAGTTTATATAAATGAAAACGTCAGTTTATATAATTCCCCCCAGTACTCGGTAGGGTGTAATTGGGGCCCCATCGAAGTAGCTCGGCGGAGTGCTCCACCGACTACTCGGCCGAGCTACTCGGTAGGTGTAATCGATCGGTTGGTGGAGCCTTTGAGGCAGTGGACGTCTGTCATCCTCAGTAGCTCGTCCGTAAAGGGTTCACGGTAGATGGTTACGGACCCTTGACGGACGACGAAGGAGGACGATGACGGAGGGACGTGCACTGTAGAACGACATGTAGAACACGTCTCTCCGTTGCTCGTTCATAAAGGGCACGTATGTTTCTACCGGGGGCCTTCCTCAACAGAGAAGCAATGGAGGGTTGCGCTTCCTTAACCTGTCCGTTAACCATCCGCCATGATTCCCTCGACCGTCAGTCAAATATGTGACGGAATAATCACGGATCATTGAAGGAAGGGCACGGAAGCATTAAGGATAGTGACGGGTGGGCTACAGAAAATCCACGAATCCTTCATACAGTGGCGGTAAGTCACGGTATGAAGGAAGAGCAACATTCAGTGAAGGGTGGGCTACAGAACGTCTTGGGAGAGTCCACGGATATTCACGGGAAAATCATGGATGGGCCACGGGGAAGGCGAAGGAGTGTTACGGGATAGTCATGGATGGGGCTATGGCGATCCGTACAAAGGTCACGGTACAACCACGGGCGTGCGACGGAACGTTGGAGGATTAACAACGGAAATCACTACAATTTTACGGGGATTTTCGGGGGGTGCTTCCGTGAAAATGACCATCCGTTGATTTCGCCTAAATAGTACACCACGGAAACCACAGGTGTTTCCGTTGACGATCCTTCAACAATACAGAGGTTACGGATAAATTTATACAGTGCATCCGTGACCGCATGATATTTACGGATGCACCACTTCTGAGGGCGGCTCCGTGAAAAAGGGCATCCGTGAACTATCGTTTAGTGCCAATCTACGGCGGCGCCTCCGTTGTTTTTTTAACGGAAAACGGGGTGTTATAAAAATATTTTGCTGAGAAATTACATAGGTGTATTATTCACAGAATAATAAACCAAAAGATTTTGGTTTATTATTCTGTGAATAATACGCCTATGTAATCGCTCAGCAAAAACGCTGCAAAGTCCTTGTCACATGGGGTTTATTATTCTATTGGACATACCTACAGAAATGTTGGCTGTTCATTAATTGTTTCTTTCATGTGCAACAATTGAAATAGCTATTTCTGATGGTTTCCACCAATTTTGGCCCCCAAAACTTAAATTAGGTAGGTACGCTCCCTTTTTGGTTTATTATTCTGTGAATAATACACCTATGTATTCGCTCAGCAAAAAATTTTTATAACACCCCCTCAAACTTTTTTCTTTTACGTTTCAAGGTGCGTAGATTCCAAAAATGCAATGTCCGTACGCCGTACGCCGTATCACGTGTACAGGCTTCATTTTCGGTCTAAAAAATTCGTTCTTTCGCACACATGCTCCATTTGGGCCCTAGTTGTGTCCCGAAACTTTTCAGCCCGATCGGAATATACCCAGGGATGTTATGAGTGAAAATGTGTATAAAAATAGGTACTTTCTGTGTTTTAGTAACATGTTAGTAAAATGAGGTTTTGAGGTATCGTTTTCCATGTTTTTGAGGACGAGAAGACCGAATATGAAGTCGATTTTGACCAAAGACGCGGAAATTGAGGTTTTACCAAAGGTTCAGCTCCCAAAATTGGTTTTTTATGAGTCAAAAACCTGGAAAACTGTCTGAAATCACCATCAATGTTTACAATAACATTGGAAAAAGTGTAAACAGGTGAATCAAGACCATTAAATGCCACTACCAATGATCAAAGATGATCTTAAAAAAAAGAAAAGAAAAGCGTACCTATTTCATGTTTTGGGGGCCAAAATTGGTGGAAATCATCAGAAATAGCTATTTCAATCATTCCACATGAAAGAAACAATACATTTAACAGCCAACAAAAATCTCTTGAACTCCAATAGAATAATAAACCCATGTGACAAGGACTTTGCAGCGTTTTTATGAGTCAAAAACCTGTGAAATCGTCTGAAATCACCATCAATTTGTAGAATAACACTAGAAAAAGTATCAACACGTGGATGAAGACGATTAAATGGTAATATCAATGATCAAAGATAATTTGAAAAAAGGAGCGTACCTAATTCAATTTTTGGGGTCAAAATTGGTGGAAACCACCAGAAATAGCTATTTCAATTATTTTACATGAAAGAAACAATAAATAAACAGCCACAATTTCTGTAGGTATGTCCAATAGAATAATAAACCCATGTGACAAGGAGTTTGCAGCGTTTTTTTATTCGGTATTCGTATTCGACGTCCCTTAAAACGTAAACCAGAAATTTTCGGGGGGGGGGGGGGGGGGAGGGTTGAAAATTTTGTTTTCAGGGTTTTCAAAGGTTTATTATTAAAAATAAAATGACAAAACATTCGGTTGTTTATTTGGTGTGAAACAAAACATGCTGAACCAGAAATGAGAATAGAATTCTTTAATCTGGGAAACTCATGATGAAGGTTACGGATCTCCACTGGCCCAAGCAGGGCACACCGATATCATTATTAAGATTGAAAATACCTATCGCCCTGCGTTTAAAAAACCGGGGCCACGGATCAAACAACGCCGTTTTGCTTTTATTATTAAAAAAAAAAAAAAAAAAACCCTCCTGCCCCAAAAAGCGTGATTTCACTTTAAAACGGTTCTCCGATGATTCCTTTTTTCGAAAACGAGTCGTGCTGAGGGGAAGGGTAGAAACCAACTGTTCAATTCTAGGCGGCTAATAAAGCTGTCAGGTTACGGCCGCCATGACAGTAACTCGGCTCTCGGGGATGCGTGAGAAGTCTCTGGAGGTTGAAATCATATGGGCGTGACCCTCGAAGAGATTGAAGAATCAAATTATGAACTGCGTGGAAGAAGTCATAACAATAAAGATCTCCAGCAACGGCCAATGCGTTTCACGCGAGCGTCCTTTGATGTTTTTGGCCCTTTCAAGAAAGAGCGAACGAGGGAAAGCAATTTTTCTTCGGCCAGTAGCGATGGAACGGTTAGCAACAAAACTGAAAATATGATCCACAAGATGTCGAAATTGTGAATTACTTATTATGCCACGACTATAACAACGTTGTTTTAGAGACCAAAAGTAAGATGAACTCCAGAATATGTTCCCAGGACGGCTAATCTCTCGTCTTGGTGATACGTTGTGCCACCCTGACCTTTTGCTTAAAAACTGTTCCATTGAGGGCAGCGGATGTCGAAAGTTGTTCGACATCCACAAGCAACGGTGAATTCGGTTGTGATCACTTTTAAGAGGAACAAATTTATTGTGTTCCAAATATTCGCCTGGGGAGCAATAAGCTGCCCTGCCAAACAGCTTTGAAAGAAATTTCACGTTTTGGCTCTCGCGTCCCCAGATTTCAAAATTGCAGCCCCCCCCTTTCAGAAATTTGGTTCCGTGTATGTTATTATTTTCAATAATGAACCTTTGGAATCGAGCATGAAACAAACAATTTTAAAGCCCCCTAAAAAATTGATTTTACGTTTCAAGTTATGTAGAATCCGAAAATGCAATAAAAAAAATTTCTTTCCGTCCGCCGTACTTCGCACTTGCCTTAGTTACTATGAACCAGAATTGATGAAATTTGGTTTGTAGGTCCCATTTGGGGTTTAGTTGGTCCGCGAAGCTCGGCGTTAACGTCAGTCATCTCCAAGGGGTCAAAAATAGGGGTTGAAATCTCCAGGACACCGCTATACGGAATTTTTTTACGGTTTTAAATAGTTCTCGAACTTGGGAGTTTTTTAAAACCACCCGGAGCATTGTACGTCCAGCCGTTCGTTCACAGTAAGGCCACGAAGTTACACCGTCAGGCTTCGTCAACAGGATGGTGAATCAAATTGCATACATTCAGCCCAGATATCATTGCTAGGGAGCACCTGATTATAATCACGGATGGCTGTATGAAGTGGTTGGTTGTTCCATCATATTATTCCATTTCAAAATGATAGCTGTTTTGGATTTTGTGAGGTGCTTTTTCAACTTGAACAAACGTTGACGTATTATTGGGTAAATTATTACACAACGGTAAATTATTACAAAACTGTTTATTTTACTCTCTAAGCAGAAGGGGCATCTATACAGGTAAATTATTACACAGCGGTTTATTATTTACCTTAAGCTTCATGAATAACTACAAATAATTAATGATTGAATAAATTATTGAATCATCCTCCTTTTTATGATAATGTAACTCCTTGGCCGGCTCCAGTACTCGATTTAGAACTTTCCTGGGGGGAGCAAGAGGGTACTGATAACAGAAAACAGCGATCTGCGCAGAAGGGGGCTCTACAGGTAAATAATAAACCGTTGTGTAATAATTTGCAGTTTTCTGTTTGCCCTGTCTGTTTGTTTTCCGCAATCCCTTGCCTGATTCGAATACTTAAAATTGTCGTAGGAAAGTAGCTGTAATTTGAAGGGTACTTGCTGGTTATACCCTAGACGGACGGCCCATATGAAATTTCATCAAAGTCGGAAGATAACTTTTGACTGCTCGTGTTCAGGCGGTCCTAAATGAGTTTACCTAATGAAAATCGGACGGACACTTTCTTCTGCGGATGCGAAAACACTACATCCGCTTTCTATAACCAATCCGACATCCAAATGATAGAGAAAGATTGTACCCACCTATATTAACGACAGTTTGGAGGATCCTGAGGTTCGGTAAGGAACCTCCAAACTGTATTTATTCCAGCGGCCAAGAACCTCATCACAGCATATTAACGGCCCGTGTTATGAATTCGAGGATGCTATTATTCCACATCTTGGCAGAGGTTTTTCTCTTTGCCGATTACAAAGGTTCGTTACAGCGATTAATTAGAAGCTCAGAACCGTTGCGCTGTCACAGGAACTCCGCAGGACCAACTCAATCCCCTCATGAACACACCTGAAACGTCTCCGGACCATCCAACAGCCTAACTACGCCTACTTATCGGTGAGACTTTACGAGTTCAACTGACACTGAAATCGTTTCCTCGCATTCCCTCGACGGATTCCGAAGCCCCGAGAGATCGCCCCCTGAAAAACCGGACCCCATGCCGAGAAGACCTGCAGGTGTGCTCTCCCCACCACGTCACCGGGGCATAAGGCCTTTACCCACCCATTACCCATTACCCACCAAACGATACCCTTACCAGGGGGAAAGAACAACACAACCGATGAAATGGAGGCGGCCATTTTGGGATCAGCCCGACTCGTTTTTTGTGGAGGCTCCCCCAGGTTATAAAACATGGCTGATGATAGGTCTTGCAGGCTCTCCGCCGGCTCAGGTCGTCTTTTCTTGCCCTGCTAGCTTCATCCTTTTAAAACGTCTCTGTTTTGAGTTCACACAAAAACAACTTGTAATTGTGTGGTTTTTTTTTTCTTTCTTCGCTTCTTCCACTCCCCACCACGTCTTCACTTCTATTATTCTTCCGAATCACTGTGTGGAGTGCTAGCAAATTCAATGTCTTAATATTACATGCAGCGGCGGCTACATAAACAGTGCACACCTGAATCATCTTCATAATTGTCAGCCGGCAGGAGTATGAGAGCTACTATTGGTTTATTATTTTAAGTAATGAACCATTGGAATCGAGCATGAAAAAAAAAATTCTAACCCCCCCTCAAAATTTGATGGTTTACGTTTCAAGGTATGTAGAATCCAAAACTGCAATAAAAATATTTCTGTCTGTCCGCCGAACGGGCCACTTTTCTTAGTTACCATGAAACAAAATTGATGAAATTCGGGTTATAGGTTCCGTTCGGGGTCTAGTTGGTCCTCGAAGCTCGACGTTACTGTCAGTCATCTCTAAGGGGTTCAAAATAGGGGTTGACATTTTCAGAACTCCGTAGCTCGAAAACATTCGATGGAAGGGTATGGTTTTTTTACGTTATTAAATTTGTCTTGAGCTAAACAATTTTTTGAGACCACCCGGAGCATTGTACGTCAAGCCGTTCGTGTGCACCAAAAAGCTTCGTCAAAACGATCGTGAATCAAACGGTGTAAATCCGGCCCGGATATCATAACTACGGAGCATCTGATTATAATCAAGGATGGCTGTATGAAGTCGAATTGGTTGTTGTGCGATATTATTTCATTTAACAAGAGTGATGGATTATTGGAGTTCGTTGGTAGGTACTTCTGAAACTTGAGCAAACGTTGAAGTATTATTGATGGGTAAATTATTACACAATGGCAAATTATTACACAACGGTAAATTATTGCACAACGGTAAATTATTACACAACGGTAAATTATTACACAACGGCTCAACTACCCAGAAGGGGCTGGATTTTGTTGATAGGTACTTTTGCAACTTGAACAACCGTTGAAGTATTATTGATGGGCAAATTATTACGCAATGGCAAATTATTACACAACGGTAAATTATTGCACAACTGTAAATTATTACACAACGGCTCACCTACCCAGAAGGGGCTGGATTTTGTTGATAGGTACTTTTGCAACTTGAACAACCGTTGAAGTATTATTGATGGGCAAATTATTACGCAACGGTTCATTATTCTATCTCCGTAGAAGGGGAACCTATACAGGTAAATTATTACACAACGGTTTAGGTAGATACCTAGTAACGAGTACGGGGTTAGGTACTAACCTGCGGAGGGTCCGAGATCTACATAATATTTTGTGTAGAATAGTACATTATGTTATATAGAAGGGTCATCTATACGGACACCTGTGATCTGTAACGGAAGGGTATTCTGTACAAAATAATAAACCGTTGTGCAGGGATTTGCAGCGTTTTTTGTTCAATAACAAACAGCTCGTCAAATTAATAAAATTTATAAGTTCATACAATCGCTATTCACCTATAAGTACTAAACTTTTAGGCTTGGAGATATGGCCGAGGCCTTATGTTTAAATTTTACTAAGCAAGGTACGAGTAGGTACCTACCATTTTTCATGAATTTCGTATTACTTGCGTGAGCCATCAATCCAACCCACGCGACCCATCCAACGCTTCCTAATTCCTTTCCACGTACGATCATACATAAATAAAATGGCCATATTCATGTACCGAAGGGTTCGAAGAGGGGAAACGTGTAGCAGGTAAATTATTTTGGCAATGGCGACTACAAGTGCCTAATACGAGTCAGAACCATAAAACGCTGCAAATTATTACACAACGGTTTATTACTTACATATATAGATGTTCCTTCTGCGTAGATCACTGTTCTCTGTGGTCAGTACCCTTGAGCTCCCCCAGGAAAGCCCTAAATCGAGTAGGGTAGCCGGCCCGGGAATTAAAGTTTCATACAAATGTGGGGGATGCAATAATCAATCATTCATCATTCACCATTTTTTGTAGTCATTCATGAAGCATAAGGTAAATAATAAACTGTTGTGTAATAATTTACCGTTGTGTAATAATTCATCGTTGCGTCGTAATTTACACAATAACAAACCGTTGTGTAATAATTTACCTGTATAGACGTCCTAACTCAAGTATTGAGCCACCGTGGGAATTATATTTCACAATACTGTTGCTATTAATGAAACATAACGTTTATTCAAAAAAGTACCTATCAACAAAATCCAAAAGAGCCATCATTTTTAAATGAAATAATATCACAGAACAACCAACCCGACTTCATACAGCCATCCGTGAATAAAATCAGGTGCTATCTCGGGGCCAATTCCCAATATTGTTGCCACGTCCCTAGCAATGATATCTGGGCTGAATGTTCATTCACCCTCCTGTTGCAGAAGCTTGTCGGTGCAAACTTCTGTGCATTACTGTGAAAGAACGGCTGGACGTACAATGCTCTGGGTGGTCTCAAAAATCTCCCAAGTTCGAGAACTATTCAAAAATTTTAAAATTCGAGATAACGGCGTCTTGGAGATTTCATCCCCCTATCCCTATTTTCCCAAATGGGACCTATAAACCGGATTTCGTCAATTTTGGTTCATGGTAACTAAGAAAAGTGCCAAGTACGGCGTCCGACGGACGGACAGAAATTCTCTTTATTGAATTTTCGGATTCTACATACCTTGAAACGGAAACCATCAAATTTTGAGGGGAGGGGGGGTTAAAAATAGTTTTTTCATGCTCGATTCCAAAGGTTCATTACTGAAAATAATAAACGAAAAGCTGCAACTCCCCCGAAGGGTGAGCTAAAATGTTGCGGGTGATAGAAGTTAGGCTCAAGATTTGACTCCAGAACAAACAAAAAAGTTTTTGAAACGTTACCCGTTTCCACTAAGAGCAAAATACACTAAACAGGTTTCGATGAGCTAGAGGTGAGTTTAGTACAGAATTAAAGAGTAGGGATATATCGGGGGGAGAAAGGTGGATAGATCCCGTTCGCTGCACCCCCTCCCATTCCCGCTGATTCCTTTCACTTCAACAGCCATTCACAAGCAGCTTCCTTTCACTTCTTTACTATGTACGCTTACCACTTTCCAAGTACCTTCAGCTATTGTTTGTAACTAACGATAGTTTGATCACCGAAACCGGTTTAACACAGTGCATTTTGGTTTTCGTGCAAATTTACAACTTTTGAAATTCGGTTTTTATTTGAAATGGGTTTCCACGATTTCCGGTACTCCCCTACCTAGTCAGTTCGTGAAATAACTCTGAATTGTCCCAGAACTTAACGACACTATTGTTCAACAGTGAAATTTACACTGCTGACTTGAGGAATATTTCACATTTTGTTGATTGAATTTTGTGGAATTTATTGAGTATTTGGTTGAATTTGACATGCGTTTAGCATCTTATTGGATGATATATATAATGAGTTTTTATGAACCTACTTACTTATGGTACAAGCGGTTTTTTCGGTGACTAAAAACTCCGGGTTCCATTCGTAGGTATTCCACCAATACTGCACAGATATTAGACTATAGGTAGGTACAGGTATCAGAAAGGAATTTATTTCAAGAATTATCAGCAGTATAATTGCGACGGAACAAGATTTACTGCCGACGGTAAAAGCATTATTACGGGAAATCATTATATATTACTAACATGATGATTATAATAATCAACAGAGTTCAAGATTGTAACATTTCGCTCTCCATTAATCGGCCAAAGCAGTTAGGGTTCACGAGAATGATAAATTACAAAAATATATACTAGCTTTATTATAACACTGATTTAATGGTCCCATGGTTTATTTCTAATGACGTTGGGCCCATTTCATTGCAGCTGAAGTCTACATAAATAAATAGTCAGGAAAGACGTTAAAGGTTGACATTTCTCAATTCATGTGTATGGTTGACCAGCTTTTTGCTCGTTGGCACATATCAAACTCGTCTTCATGTAGAAGACAAGTTGGTACAAAATAGCTGGCTTGATTGAGCACAGATAACAAGACATCGGGTTGAACAAGTGCTCGATTCAAAGGGTCATTACTGAAAACAATAAACCAAAATCGGTGTAGGTATTTAGGTACGATAATGGCATAGGTATATATACTTACATAATTATGTTTCCGTTTTATAATTATTTTAATATGAGCCATAAGGACCGTAACACGCAGTGTAATCAAGCGGCCAAATTTCAGCTCAATGGGGTATGCGCACATTTTTGTTTTATTGGTTCTTTTATTCCGCAGTCCGCGAAGCTCGAACGCCGTAGCTCGAAAACTTTCAATAGGACGGTATGGTTTTTTACGTTTTTAATTGATCTCAAATTAGAATTTGTTGAGGCCACCCGGAGCATTGTACGATCAGCCGTTCGTGCCGAAAAGCTTCGTCAACATGATCGTGAATGAAACGGTATAAATCCGGCCCGGAAATCATTGCTGGGGAACACCTGATTATAATCAAGGATGGCTGTATGGAATCGAAATGGTTATTCCGTGATATTATTTCATATGGTGAATGACAGTAATTTTGAATTTTACCTACCTACTTTTGGTTTATTATTCCGAGAATAATACACCTATTTAATCGCTCAGCAAAACATTTTTATTAGACCCCTCAAAATTTTTTCTCTTAAGTTTCAAGGTGGGTAGATGTAAAAAATGCAATGTCCGTACGCCGTATCACGTGTACCGGCTTCATTTTCGGTTTAAAAAAGTCGTTCATTCGCTGACATGCTCCATTTGTGCCCTAGTTGTGTCCCGAAACTTTTCAGCCCGATCGGAATATACCCAGGGGTGTTATGAGTGAAAATGTGTATAAAAATAGGTACTTTTTGTGTTTTAGTAACATGTTAGTAACATGAGCGTTTGAGATATCGTTTTCCATGTTTTTGGGACGAGAAGACCGAATATGAAGACGATTTTGACCAAAGAGTGGAAAATTGAGGTTCTAAGGAAGTTCCAGCCTTAAATTTACGTTAAATTTTGGTATATAATCGTCGTTTTTCCGCACACAGTTCGGGTCCCCATTTGGGAACACATTTGGCTCCTAATTGTCCTCCGAAACACGGCAGCCCGATCGGCATACACCCAGGGGTGGTATGGGAGAAAAACGAGTGTAAAAATATGGGTTTTCGAGGGATTTTTGAGGTTTTAGTGAACGTGAACTTGTGAGGTGTTGTTTTCCATGTTTTTTACGGTGAGTAGACCGAATCTGTGGTTGATTTTGACCGGAGTGAAGAATTGAGGTTTTAACGAGGGTTAAGCTCCCGAAATACATTTTTTATGAGTCAAAAACATGGGAAATTGTCTGAAATCACCATATACATTTGTATAATAACACTAGAAGTTGTATGAACAGGTGAATCAAGACAATTAAATGGTACTATCAATGATCAAAAATAATCTGTTGTAAGGAAAAGCCGAGCCTAATTCGTGTTTTTGGGGGCCAGAACTGGTGGAAACTATCAAAAATAGCCATTTCATTAATTGCACACGAAAGAAACAATAAATGAACAGCCAAAATTTCTGTAGGTATGTCCAGTAGAATAATAAACCCATGTGACTAGGACTTTGCAGCGTTTTATAACTTGAAAAAATGTTATGGTTCATGAATAACAACAAATAATTAATGATTGAATTACTGAATCCTCCGCCTTTTTGTGGCGCTGCAATTCCCGGGCCGGCTCCAGTACTCGATTTAGGACTTTCCTGGGGGGAGCACGAGGGTACTGACCACAGAAAACAGCGATCTGCGCAGAAGGGGCATATACACAGGTAAATAAAAAACCGTTGTGTAATAATTTGCAGAGTACATAAATTACAGTACATTCATTCCATTCTGAGAATTTGACACCAACCGCACTGTCCTACGATAAGTAGTTCTTCTTCTATAATGATTATTCATATTTTCCACCAATTCTGACGTCATTGCACCCCCTGCCAACTGTGACGTCGGAATTGGTGGAAGCGTTGAAAAATCGTAGAAATAGAACTACTCATCGTAGGACAGTGCGGTTGGTGTCAAACTTCTCAGAATGGAATCTACTTTCATTATAAAAAATAATATAAACCGCTTTTGTGACCCACGCGCACACCCCATTTGCACAGCGTGGAACATTTTATTAGAATCTATAGCGCGGTTATAAAGACCGAGTGGACGAAAAGCCCCAGCCTGAAATGGCTGTTTACTTTACTTGTTTACTTACTTTAAAGACCGATACTTCGGTATTCGAACATTTCTACATTTCTTATCTACGGAAAGAAGGTAATTCTTGATTTTTGTTTTTTGATTTTTTTGTTTGTTATTCGATATTTTATGGTTTTTTCGAACACGCCTTGATATACGATAGATCTAATTCGAACCGGCGAGGAAGGACATGATGTTATATTGCACGTCTCACAGAAAGTAAATAAATAAAGGTTCACCTGCCATGTTAACTGACTGTAAGCCAAGCCAAAAGCGAAGGTCGTAAAAGTCAGCGAAACCTCTGATTAGCGGAAAATACAGGACCGCTGCCTCTCGGAGCGGAAATAACAACAGGGAAAGATTCGTATCTAACGAGGAGAGCAACAGAAAATCAGACGTGAACAATAATGTTAAGGCAGATGTCTGCAAGTTGTCTTTGTTGGAAATGACGGTAAAACTAAAACTCGAGACAGGAACGGGTTGTTTGACTCCCCTTTAGTGAATAATGCATGTCCCCGTCTTCCCACTAACCGCAGAGAGTTCTTGGGGAGAAGTTTCTTCTGCTTTTTCCGTGATAATCCTCACAAGTTCTCCACGTTTCTGCGCATTCTTTGTGCTGCTCACTGCTCCCGGTGAGCTGAGATTGGTTCAATCTAAACGCAGAAATCTACCCCGTATAAATCAATTATAACAAGCCTAACTCATTGAAGAGGATGTTGAAAGGAAAACCATTTCCAATTATTCCCATTTGTCCAAATATGTTAAACAAGCAGCTTTAGGTGTTGCCATAAATTGTGCTATTCGGCCCATTCATTTGGGTGATGTGGACACAGACCAAACAGGACGTTCTCAAGACGAAAAGTTGAGCCTTGGCGACGGTGATGAATTTCGTGGATATAAATATTCAAAGCGTTTGGTTGTCTTGGAAAAAAAAACCGCTGCAAATTATTACACAAAGGTTTATTATTTACCTGTATAGATGCTCCTTCTGCGCAGATCACTGTTTTCTGTGGTCAATACCCTCGAGCTCCCTCCAGGAAAGCCCTAAATCGAGTACTGGAGCCGGCTCCGAAATAAAAGTTTCCTACAAATGCGCGGGATTCAATAATTCAATCATTAACTATTATTTTTAGTTATTAATGAAGCATGAGGCAACTAATAAACCGTTGTGTAATAATTTACCTGTATAGGTGCCCCTTCTACGTTGATCGTATAATGAACTATTATGTAATAATTTACCGTTGTGTAATAATTTGCCCATCAATAATACTTCAACGGCCTATCAACAAAATCTAGCCCCTTCTACGTAGATGGTATAATGAACCGTTGTGTAATAATTTACCACTGTGCAATAATTTACCGTTGTGTAATAATTTACCACTGTGCAATAATTTACCGTTGTGTAATAATTTACCATTGTGTAATAATAATACCCATCAATAATACTTCAACATTTGTTCAAGTTTCAAAAGTACCTATCAACAAAATCCAATAGATCCATCATTTTTCAAATGAAATAATATCACAGAACAACCAACTCGACTTCATACAGCCATACGTGATTATAATCAGGTGTTCCCTAGCAATGATAATATCATAGATATTATTTGGGCCGGATTTATACCGTTTGATTCACGATCGTATTGACGAAGCGGTGCAAACAAACGGCTGGACGTACAATGCTCCGGGTGGTCTCAAAAATTGTTTAGCTCAAGACAAATTTAATAACGTAAAAAAAACCATACCCTTCTATCGAAAGTTTTCGAGCTACGGCGTTCTGAAAATGTCAACCCCTATTTTTAACCCCTTAGAGATGACTGACAGTAACGCCGAGCTTCGAGGACCAACTAGACCCCGAACGGAACCTATAAACCAAATTTCGTCAATTTTGGTTCATGGTGACTAAGAAAAGTGCGAAGTACGGCGTACGGTGGACAGACAGAAAATTTTTTATTGCATTTTCGGATTCTACACACCTTGAAACATAAACCATCAAATTTCCAGGGGGGGGGGGGGGGGGTTAAAAAATTATTTTTTTTTTCATGCTCGATTCCAAAGGTTCATTATTGAAAATAATAAACCAGAAGTGCAGAACTTGAAGTGGGAAATTCAGAGATCAACGAAGAAAAAATCGTGAAAGATATGGAAACTCGACTCAAATTAATATTGGAGGAATTGAAACAAGATTTCTGAACACAAGTGCACGGTTCGGACCAAAATGCTTAAAGCAACTCAGAAGACCCGTCATTCGATCAGTGAACAATAAACAGAATACTTGCACGTCGAATATCAAAAAAAAGACTGTAGCAAATTCGCTCATTTGGTCAGTTGCAGCATGCGTAACTGGAACTATGTGTTTGTTTAAAAGAATTTATGACTGTTTATTGAAGATCTAGCAAATGTAATATTTCTTTATTTAGCAACTGCAATGTTTGCTAAACTCGAACAATGAATCCGACTTGAACAAAAATCACAATAACTATACCAATAATTTGTTCAACAAGACTCGAAACAACTGCAGTCATAGGCATGGCCAGAATGCACCAATATCGCTCCAATTTTTAACGTGATGACGTGCTTGAGCCTATTACAAATTAATCAACTTCTTTTCGCTTAGGAAGCATGCAATTTCAAATTTTAACACGTTTAGCTCCTCGACTTTTGTGACTAAGTTTTGTTATAGTTTAAATTTTCATTGTTTTTTATGCAGCTAATTTATACTGAATTTTAGCGCAATTTGAAAAAATCTCAAGTTTTGATGCAACAACAAAATGGTCTTTCCATGTCCAAACCTAATCCGTAAAATTTTTGGGTGATTCTTCCCGGATTCGTCAAGTTTTTTTTTATAGCGATCTTTGATCCTTTTAATACCTGTGAAATATGCCACAAACCCTCAAATATTCATTTTCAGAAAAAATTAAATATTCATGCACCATTCAATACGCTTTGCTCTGTATCAGATAAACAACTTTCCGTTCTTTGTACAATTTATTCATTTTTATTCATTGTATAATTATTCATTCATTATAATTCATTAATTTATTTAATTTGTTCATTTATTCATTTTTAAAATTTAGTTCGATTATCTAAAGCCGCAATTCATGTAAGCTACATTTCGATGAGGACAGAAGGCCCAGTTTTATCTTTTCACCAGACAGATTCTACATAGTGTTATAATTATAAAATAATGCAGAGCTTCTATCAACCAGGGTATAAATAGTCGAACCTATCAACGGTAGTTGAAACTGCACATTAAAGCCCCAATCTGATGGTGTAAATTTTGCCATACTTGCGCGTTTAGATTACGTATTTAGTCATTATAAATGATGGCTTTATTGAATATTTGAACAGAATAACCGTTGTGCTTTGAATAAATTTCCCCAGATTTTGTTTTCTTGGGCTTTCAAGAGACAAAAAAATATATATATTAAGGCCTTTGGTTGTTAAGCGATAAATATTGAATATTCATTACTCAATCGAGGTCCAGATAGAAGGCAGAGAGCGGCGCCGCTGATAATTACATGTGGTGAGTGTGTCAACATTTGACTTTGCCTGGAGATGATTGCATAATTTACAATGAACGGGCTTGAAGTCAATGCTCACCTTTTCCCACCGGTTTCATCAAGGAAAGTGCACACACCAATATAGATATTATTATTACCTACGTAAATACGGGAAACCTTAGTTCAGGTTTTCGTAACGCAGTGGTGTTACTTCGGTACCTACAGTAGTTTTTCACTTGCGCCAAACGTTGTGTGTTGTGGGACATAAACTACGTTTCACACTCAAAATGGTAGTATTTTCTTTGCAGAAAGGTGACTCAACACGGAAGTATTTTCTTTGTAGAAACATGGGCTTCGTTTAAAATTTAAGCCGATTTTAAACGAAGCCCATGTTTCTACAAAGAAAATACACCCATGCTGAGTCAAAGGGAAGCCATGGAAAAATGTAGGTTCCCTGGCAACTACTTCGGGGAGGTCGGATGCCCAAGCATCACGTTGTTAGCAATGACAAAGAAACAAATTAATGAATTTAGTAATATTATTGATATAAAATAGTCATATTCTACAATGTAACCATCAAAACGTTCTGTAAATATTTTTGCTAAAGTAAAAACTTCGTACTTACAACGGAGACAGAAAAGAAAATGGTACAAGCTCTTGCACGTTGGAAGGATGTGATCCCTGGTAATTTTTCAAATTTGTTATTAGAAAGTATACATTGAGATGACTAGATACCGACCGATTTTGGGGTTGCAACAGATATTCGTAGGTAGGCATTTTACTACAAATTTGTAAACATTTTTTATGACGTCATTGGTTACTATTAATGGATACTCGGCAGGTATAATCCATGACTCAGTTGCAACCTCATGAGGTAGGTTCAAGTTTATCATCAGATGATCAGTATTTTAAGGGGTAATGAAGGGAAGGGAAAGTTCCTAAAACCAGTTGAAAATCACTTTTTAGGCACCATCCAAACTGCGGCATGGAAGAAGAACTTTATTGTGTGATAGCACTGCATGGCAGTAGGTAATTTTGACAACCAAATAAATTTAGGTTATTCGCTCGTCATTTTTCAACAATGTAAAATAGTAATCAAGGGAAAAAACACAGCAAATTATTACAGAACGGTTTATTATTTATCTGTATAGATATCTGCGTAGATCACTGTTTTCTGTGGTCGAGCTCCCCCAACCACCAGGAAAGCCCTAAATCGAGTACTGGAGCCGGCCCGGGAATTACAGTCTCATAAAAATGCGCAGGATTCAAAAATTCAATAATTAATTTGTTGTTATTCATGAAGCGTAACGTTTGTTCTAGTTACAAAATTTCCTATCATCAAAATCCAAAACAGCATCACTTTTCAAATGGAATAATATCGCAGAACAACCAACTCGACTTCATACAGCCATCGGTGATTATAATCAGGTGCTCCCTAGCGATGATATCTGGGCCGGATTCATACCGTTACATTCACGATCATGTTGATGAAGTGTTTCGGTGCAGACGAACGACTGGTCATGCAATGCGCCGGGTGGTATCAAAAAATTCTCTAGTTCGAGATCAATTTAAAAACGTAATAAAAACCATACCGCGGACCAATTAGACCTCAAACGGGACCTACGAACCAAATTTAATTTTTTCGTTTCATGGTAGGTACCTAAGAAAAGTGCGAAGTACGATTCATTACTGAAAATAATAAACTAATAAGTTGATTTCAGACTCATGAGCACTCGTCGGATCGGATCATCAGGGTGACCTTTCTATTCCATTTCTACTCCATTTCATATATCAGCATCTTATAACATGAACAGAAAAGAAAGGAGGAACCGCTGTTTGTGCGCTACTTTCGTAACAAGTAGCGTGCCACTTTTAAACGTGTCGTTTTCGAGCAAGTCCGTCTTAGCGGAAGCCACTCATTAGGTACTGCATTTTACCACCCATTTGACAGATAATTTTTAGTTCATTTTTTAAAAATCGTGACAGGAAACCCTGTTAATAATTTCCTACGACAGTTTAAATTTTGGTTGATTACTTTCAATTAGTGAACCTTTGGAATTGAGCATGAAAAAATTCTTTCCCAAGTCCCCCTCGCAAAATTTGATGATTTCATGGTACGTGGAATCCGAAAATGGAATAAAAAAATTTCTGTCTGCCCGCCGTACGCCGCACTTCGCGCTCTTCTTAGTCACCACGAAAAAAAATTAATGAACCCATTTTAAAAAACCTCGAAAACCCTTAATTTTACACCCAATTTTCACCCATAACACCCCTGGGTGTATTTCGATCGGGCTACCGAGATTCGGAGCACAACTAGGACCCAAATGGAGCCTGTGCGAGAAAGAAAGACGATTTTAGACCAAAATTTAACGCAAATTCAATGTTGGAACTTTGTTAGAATCTCATTTATTCGTTCGCTGGTCAAAGTCGACTTCATATTCGCTCTCCTCGCCCTAAAAAACATGGAAAACGATACACCACAAGCGCATGTTATTAAAACACGAAGAACCCCTATTTTTACACCCATTTCTCACCCATAACACCCCTGGGTATATTCCGATCGGGCTGCAAAGTTTCGGGACACAACTAGGGCCCAAGTGGAGCTTGTGTGCGAAAGAAAGAATTTTTTAGACCGAAAATAAAGTAGATATGGATGATACGGGGGACGGGCATCGCGTTTTTTGAAGCTACGCACCTTGAAACGTAAAAGAAAAAATGTTATAACAATTTTTTGCTTAGCGAATACATAATATGTGCATTATTCACCGAATAATAAAATAAAACCCGAAATTTGCAATCTTTTTGTGGGCATTAAAAGTATCTATAATTAGGAAATTTGATTTTACCGCACCACGGGCGACTCGAATTAGCTGACTCCTCACAATGAAAATTTAGCTCAACGTTTTGCCGGTTAATATTAGCTTCGTTCGCAGTGGAGTTCCGTACAGTTCCAGACAGTTCTGACAAGTTCCGCGCAGGCGCCCTAGTGGTTATGGCGTTCGCAGAACAGGCGTTCGGAGTTCTAGTTTTGAGTTCGCTGTTCGCAGTAATTTTTCCTCCAAGTCCCGAACACGTTCCGAACGCAGTTCTGGAGTTCGGGATTTTTTCTCGAACTGTGGGGACAGTTACGCAAGAGCGCTCTGGTGAGAAGGAGGGAAATGGTTATCATAGCTAACCCCGCCAGATTTTTGGTTTATTATTCTGTGAATAATACACCTATGTATTCGCTCAGCAAAAAAGTTTTATAACACCCCCTCAAAATTTTTTCTTTTACGTTTCAAGGTGCGTAGATTCCAAAAATGCAATGTCCGTCCGCCGTATCGTGCATAACTACTTCATTTTCGGTCTAAAAAATTCGTTCTTTCGCACTCAGGCTCAGGCTCTTAGTTATGTCTCGAAACTTTGCAGCCCTATCCAAATATACCCAGGGATGTTATGAGTGAAAATGGCTATAAAAATAGGTATTTCTTGAGTTTTAGTAACATGAGCTTTTGAGGTACTATATCGTTTTCCATGTTTTTTGGGACGAGAAGACCGAATATGAAGTCGATTTTGGCTGAAGAGTGGAAAACTGAGGTTCTACCAAAGGTTTAGCTCCCAAAATTGATTTTAGGTATATGAGTCAAAAACCTGGGAAATCGTCTGAAATCACCATCAATTTGTATAATAACACTAGAAAAAGTGTCAACACGAGAACCAAGACGATTAAATGGCACTATCAATGATCAAAGATAATTTGAAAAAAAAGGGGGGTACCTAATTCGTGTTTTTGGGGGCCGAAATGAGTGGAAACCACCGGAAATAGCTATTTCAATTATATCACATGAAAGAACCAATGAATGAACAGCCAACATTTCTGTAGGTGTGTCCAGTATAGAATAATAAACCCATGTGACAAGGACTTTGCAGCGTTTTTTGTCTTTCATCCACGAAAGACGCAGGTTATCCTCTAACGTTGATAGTTCCAGATACACTGAGCGTTCGCAGTGTTGCGGAATTCGGAACCCCGTTCAGAACTTGCAGCGGCCATATTCCAGAACTCCTCGAGTTCGGAACAGAGTCCCGATTTTTACTGCGAACGAACCTATTCATCGTCAAGAGTATTCATCAATTCATTAGGAGTTCAAAGTTAATGAATTTGTCGACACACAATGGCCTACCAGTGTATGGATATCTACGCTACTGGGATTAGGTAGATACATGTTCAAGAGTTGAGGATTTCAAAAACCAGTTGCAATACACTTTATTACTAAGTATTTGATATATTTGAGTAAAAACAATGAGTTCGGCAGGATAATGTAGAGAACATCCATTCCAACTGTTTTGATATCTGAATAAACATGAACATGACAGCAAACATGTGTACCCAAGGGTATTCGGTACATGAGACAGTTTCAAAGATACGAACATTTGGACCAGCTGCACTCGCACATGCTGCTGATATGTGTACCAGTGTTTCCACTTCGAGGAAAATTTCCCTTTTTAGGGAAATTTTACCGTTCCGAGGCGGAAAAAAAGAGATTTTTTTAAAGAGGAAAAACTGGGATATTTCAACATTTTGAAAGATAAGTGGGAGGGGATCAGCTTTTATGCCTGTAATGCCAGTTTATCTGGTATTTTTATATTTTCCGCAACAGATGTGAAATTTTCAGTATGTGTTATATCAGCCTCTAGGGTTGTTGAACCACATTTTATAAAGACAGATAGTATCTAGATAGATAGATACCTACCTATATCGACTTTCTTTTGTCAGTAGGTAATGTAAGAAATATGAAGTTATATATTGTTGATTTGTTTTTCTTTCAAGATATCTCCAAGTCATTAATTTCCTATTCAAGTGGATAGTGATTTTATCCTAACTGGTCCTTACAACTAGAACCTATTGCATACATACTTGTAGGCCATTGTTTTTGGAGTTAGATTCTACGAAAAATTTCTTATCAGGGTAGGTGTAGTACCTACCTACTTTTTGAAATTTATTGTTTCTCTGATGTGTTTTCTTTTAGACATTTGTATTACTGCGTATTATGATTAAGACTATTAGTCCCTATTTTGGTCAGTTGTGTTTGTAAACACTAAGTAAGTCTTTCTGTGTTCGTAAACTGTAAATCTTTTTCTAATTTCTCTTGATATATATTAATTTTTTATGAGATTGATCGTGATAATTTTAATACATTCACGTTCCTGAACTTTTTTTGCGCTATAACAGTTTTAAAGAAAAAACGGAGTTATTGAAAGGTTTGCCTATTTCTACTAATACAAGAAAAATACACTGTTACTCCAACACCCGTTAATACACTAATACACACTAACAGAATATTTTTCGTGTATTAGTGGAAATAGACAACCTTTCAGTAAATCCGTTTTTTCATTGAAATGGGTTTCCGCGATTTCATCGCGAGTGATTTAGTTCGTATAAAAGTTGTTTTTTTTTAGTTTTTGGAACTCGGATAACAAAATTAGTGAATTCTTTTCACTTAACAAAATATGGTAAGTATAATTTAAATGAGTTTTCTTTAAATTATGTAGAATTATTGAGCTAATTCGGGTTTTGTGGGTAGATGAAAGGTTTTTGGGACGGGGAAAAAGGAAAATTATGGTCTCCAAAAAAGGGGAAATGAGGGAAATTTTGGTCTTGGGAAAGGAAAATTAGGGAAATATTGGAACGTTGGGAGAGAAGTTTTGATAATGGTGAGTGGAAACAGTGACGTTTACTGGTGCATTTCGTTTGAATCAAGTGATTGTGCACAATATTTTGCATTATGTTGAGTTAATCGACTGAACAATTATGTAGGTATATTATCATTATTATTCCTACTAATTGTATACGTGGTCGGGTTGAGTGGCATATGTGCGGTTTGAAGAAGCGGTCCACAAGGAGATGATGAGAGAGCGACTGAGTTGATAATAAACGTACCATGTCCCAGTGAGCAGGACGAGAGGAGAAGGAGAAGCGAACCAACAACTGGGCCACCCGGTGCTGGCATCTGTCGGCGGAAACTCTCCCTCGCCACTCGCCCTCTCACAGGAGCGCGGACTCAAGCCAGGTTCACATGGAGGCGCAGTTCCCGACGGCAATCCGGTACGGCAAGTCGTTCTGCAATGCTATTGGGCAACGCAAAATGGATTATGGATACTATGGATACTATATCAAAATCTCCAGATATTTTCTGTTGCCGTATCTGCGCAGAGGTTACTGCGCACACCTCTCCTGTTTGATTGTTCAGCCATATTGGAATTCGACATTCCTGGTTGATTTTGAGGGTTCGAGTTCGAAGTTATGACTCCGCTGCCATGTGAAGCTAGGTTCACATGGAGACGCCATTCCGGACAGCAATCCGGTACGGCAACGCGTTCGCCATAATTTGCCGCAGAGGCGTTCACATGGCAGCGGAATCATAACCGGAAATCTAACCGGCAAAATCAACCAGGAATGACGAATTCCAATATGGCTGAACAACCAAATAGGAGAGGTGTGCACAGCAACCTCTGTGCAGATACAGCAACGGATCCGACAGCGGAAAATATCTGGAAATTTTGATATATTATCCATGACATTGCGTCGCAATAATCCATTTTGCGTTGGCCAATAGCATTGCAGAACGACTTGCCGTACCGGATTGGCGTCCGAAATTGCGCCTCCTTGTGAACCTAGCTTCACGTTGAACACGGGATATTTCCAGCGATGTTACACCAGTTGAGTAGGTGGGCACCGCAATGTGTACGCCAGGTCGAAGATCGCACCCAACATCCATCAGCGATTCCCTCATCATCTTCCAGTGGAAGCCATACGACAAAATTAAACTGACTATTTAATACAATAGGTTATTTATTACACTAATAATAACCTAAATAGGTCCGCTGAGACCAGAAAACGTCTGCCAAGTAGGTGGGCAGTAGCTTAATAATAAGTAACAATAATAATAAAAATAATTATTGTCATATCACACAACCATTACAGCATGTCGAGTAAGAAACGAAAGAGAGTAATAGGTAACAGAAATAAATAAATATACCTAGATAAGAAATTAGCAAATGCCTCACCCACCTTTAAAAAATAGACACTACCCAAAATAACATAATACATAGGTGTGTAGCTTCCAGAACCGACATTTTTTAGTTACAAAGTGAAATTTTAAAATTTGTGAAAAATTTGAACCCATTATTAACCCCATTATTGAACCCTTTAAAATGTTAATTTTAGGTGGAAAACAGGCGAATTTTGTTACAGCATTCGAACATCCTATTCGTTTTTTCACTCCGAGCAATTGCTAGAGATAATGTTTCAGTTTTTATTGAGATTTTGAGTTTTAGGATTTTTCAAAATGGTTTTATTTGTTTTTTCGGTTAGTGTTTCGTTCAATATTTTTTATGTCCGTAAGTTTGAACGGTCAAAACGTAATCAACATGGGCGTCCATCAAGCTGTAATCGTAGTGATAGGGTGCAGCTGATCACGCACGGATTTATGACGTCGTTTATTGCTCCGAGTTCGAATAGTTATTTTTATAGTTATATTGTTTTAGTTTTCAGTTAGTTTTTTATACTTTTCGATATTATAATAAAATATATGAGGCGGCACTATTCCTTCATTAGGTACCTCGAAAACTCTTTCGGTCTATTATGCCGAATGAATGGTGCGGAACTCGCAGTTGGAAATTTCATGAACTTACCAATGAGCTAATTCTAATAAACCTCTCCGCACGGGCAGACTAATCTTAACCCATAACGTGAAGAGGGCCAAAATTTGAATTTTTTTTTTGGCACACCTGCGTCACCGGGAACCACATTATATTCCTCTCCACAGTCTCCATATAGTCCTCCACTTATGTTAACTTCAGTCCCTCCCAAGGCCGAGGAGTGAAGGACCGAAGTGCCTTTGGATTACTGATTTATGGCTATCAGTAGATAGTCATTTCTTGTCAGTTGTGCTTGACTTGCTGTTGGCCTGAGAGTCCCACTTGTCACTGCATCAAACATTGTTTTGTTCCAAACAAACTCATGTTTTGGGAGCTGTGGTGGCCGTGAAAATTCCATCAATGTCAACTAACTACTAATACAACAGTAATAATTTATATTCCTGCTCGCGTTGGGAGGGAAGTAGACCGACGTGAACGATATTTGCGGCTCCGTACTGATAGTTTTCACTCCTACTATTTCTGCCTGTTTGTGGAACGTTGGCATAATATAAATTCGTTCAAAACTTATACTATTATGAATGAGAATGGCTACACCCCCATATCCATCCTCTCACTGCGTACTATTTGGTACCTGGAGAGCACCAGTTTTCCGATAATGGTGCTGCATGAATTTTACTGACATGTAGATAGTTAGTATATTCGTCTAACTTCCCAGGTAGGCTTTGGCAGCTGTGCTGGACGACGTTTACACTACTCATTTTGACTGTTGTAATAGATTGCTGCTGTTTTTTCGTTAAGTTTTTTTCTTTGTATGCCGACAGTATTTTGACCTGTGTCGTGAGCGGGTATGTTGTGCTGACGACATGGCGGGTGAGTTTGGATGAGGATGGAGTTGTGAGGTTGGATGAAGGCGGATGTGGATGGATGAGGAAGGACGTGCTCCATAGGAGTCTTTTGGCTAACGCCCCGCGGTTTTCACTACCGCAGGCGTCAGTTGGAGGGAAGTTTAGTACCCCGCGGTTTTCACCACAGCAGGAGCTAGAGGAGAAGAAAGTGTCCCGCGGTTTTCACCACAGCGAGTGCAAGAGAAGGTAGGAGAGAGAGTTCGAGAGATTGGGTTGAGAGAGAAGTCGTAAGTCGAAGGTTCGTCGCTCGAATGACGAGCTGAGCCAAGAGGTCTACTTATATAGACCCGTTTCCACTCGTCCCCCGTCCACAATCGGCCGTTATGACCGTTGAGGAGCGATGGCGGTTGGTCGAAGGAACCCTTCTCCCTTGGCGCTACCCGGCTCGTCGTTCCCTTCGTTTATTTGGTAAAATCTTTCTATATTAGATAGAAGTGGTTAGTGTAGAGATTCGAAGGGAACCACGACAACCTGGTTATACTTTTTATTAATTTCCGTCATTGTATGAAGGTTATTTTCCATAATAGTTGTGAGGGTCATCCCAATTATATATACCGCCTGGAAATCATGTGTAGCCTTATTTATTCATATTATTAATTCTATTTTGTACTTTCTGTAACACCTAGATATATATAAATTGATGTAGTAACTTCTGATGGCAAATGGGTTTGTAACTTAAGCCAAATAAAGTTTAAAAAAAATAAATAAATAAATTATTTTCATGCAGTATTATAGCTTATTTACAGTAGGTATTAGGCAGCCTTAGGGCACGTGTCACCAGGTAACACATAGGTACCTAACACAGGTAAGGAGTTTTCAGGGCCTCAGAGGCCAACGTGTCACATAAGTCGAAAAGGGCCCACGTGCCATGGAATCGTCGAAAATTCGCATCTCACGGTAAGCGGATTGAAGCCGAATTTCAGTGAATTTTACAGGCGACCATTTGGAGGACCAACCAGCATCTACCCCCAAATTATTTCATCTCATCAATGCGTAACTTTTCTTGCGAATAGTTATGGAATTTTCAGTGGGCCTTGGCCACAGAACAGCGAATTATCATTAGTCAAACGGGTTATCTACTCCACCTACTTCCACAGAAAAAATTGTTTCGCTGTCAAAGAATTAGCAGCGTTTATTGCTCCGTTTTTACCCCCTGTCACCTGTGAGCGGATAAGTGGCTCATTATGTAAGTTATATTCTTGATCATCGTGTTTCCTAGTTAAAAACAAAGTTTTTGCGTTCGAAATTGAAACACCCTTTATTTATCCGGAATTCGATCATGACACGGAACCAGGTTCCAGGGATAATTTTTTTCCCCCCATAGCACATAAAACGTTGAAATTAATTGGGCCACAGTAAAACTGACTGTAGAACCATAAAAATTTTTCACTGCGAACTGATCACGCTTGTATCAGTAATCATAGTCGTTACTGCTAGCAATCATCGAGGGTCCATGTAATTTTTTGGTTTATTAACTCGAAAAAGGTACTGAAGCATGATTCTACGAGTGATCGCTTTTCGCTGACCATCAAGTAAGTACTTCCCGGATAGCTATTATCTCTTTTATTGTTCCAAATTCGGTGGGTGCCCATAAACTATTCATTACTGCCGATCAGGTGCGTCACAGCAGCGAAGTTCGTATGTTGAGTCATTATGAGACATCTAAAATAATAGTTAAGAGGTTCAGTTTTACCCGGTTTCATAAAGCTGTTCTCGCTATGGATACCTGGTCAATGAACTGTAACCATTATAACGACAGGTGCAGCCTGATTTTGATGATAACGCATTACATTATTTTAGTTATACCTACGTTATTTTATGAAAACAAGAAGAATCACTCTATTCCGCACCTTCCCCTTACGAATAATAACTTTTACTACCTACTTTACTTCCATTAATGACTAAGCGCTTGTCATTATCGTGACATCACCACCAACTATCAACAAAAGCAAACCTACGCAGCCTACGCAAATACATAAATTAGGCGACAGTAAAGCTGTTCCAGGATTTATAAATGTGCATTAATCGCCATTTCTTATGTCACTTATTTGATTATTGCATAGATTTTCTTGTAGGTAACTGGAGATTAGTAGGAAATTGCGAAATTCTGGTTGTCGTTTTTAAGGAAAGTCGTTTAGTTTGTACCGGAATAGTGCATCCAGTATTCTAAATGGGAATATAACACCTAAGGTAATTGATTCTACTCGACGAGACGATTCCAGTGATCCAATTTGTAACTCGATTTTGAAAAATTTTTCATTTATGAATGTATTTTTGCATAACGCCGTCCGATTCCATTAATTTGGAAATTGTGAAGTAGTTCCTACAAAAATACTGCCTACCTACGAGAGCAGGGACTGTAGATCTTGAGGGCATCGCTGAGGTGTGGGTGGTCGATGAAGGGTACACTCAGCGTACGGGCGTACACAACTTCACTATCACCTTGATCGACCACACAAGTCAACGATGCCCTGAAGTTGAGGAAATAAAATTCTCGAGAGGTCATAAAATCGTCTGGATAACCTTTGACCGACACTCAACGACCTCCCTACTCCATTTCACCACGCGGTCAACACGTCATTATTTATTCAATACCCGCTGTACCGCAGTCAAGCGTTGCAAAGAAAGTGTTTGTATTTTAATTATGTTTATTGAAGCGATTGTGCTTAATTATGTTTTACTGAGTACTCCGTCTTGTGGTACATGAATAAATCCGAAGTTTTCTGCCGGGTAAGCTGTCCTTGTGTGAAGCATGGATTTCCCAAATAATCCACACTACTGCAGCGATTGTCCCTGTGCTTTGTTCATGGTTACTGAAAACATTCGGGTGTATTCAAAGATTGGAGTCAATTCGTGCTTAGGAGCAATTTCGTGCTTAGAAGCCAATTCGTGCTTAGGAGACAAATTGTCAAAATTAGGAGCCTAATTCGTGCTTTTGGGGGCCAAAACTGGCGGAACAATCAAAAACAACTATTTCAATCAAACATGAAAGAAACACTGATCAGCCAACATTCCTGTATATGTCCAGTAGAATAATAAACCTATGTGACAAGGAATTTGCAGCGTTTCCTATTTATAGATAAATATATATATATATATATATATATAGTCCTCAAATCAGTATTTTTATCAGCAACATTGGAGGCTAAATTACCAAAATTTGGCGTTGATTATTGTACAAATCCAATGAAATTAACAATATCTATTAGAGTCCTTGAGCAGTGAATGCGTTTTAAGCACTTCTAATATTCGTTTATTAAGTCATGCTGCATGACTCGTACTATAATTATGTTGCATTCGAGTCCACCAAGGTATGTAGTGACCTATAAGCCAACTGATTTAGAGAATTACGTTGACATGTAATTCGAGGCATAAGAGGAGCTTATATAGAAAGCACCACCCAAAGGATTTGAAATAAAACAAAGAAAAAATAAATAAATAACAAAGAAACAAACTATGTGGCATTAACAAATATATTCGAAGGTAATCCAAGAAAAACATACTCAACTATTATTATACTACAGCCTATGGTGTTACCGTAGTATCACTTATTCGTGATAACATTTTTGGGAAACAACATTTTGTCAAACAATCGAGATTTCTTCTCGCGTTCTGCGTTTCAAACCTTTTTGAGCAAATTTGCATCAAATTTGCATCCCCGTCTGTCTGTTCAGTGCGCAGAAAACACAGTGGAGAAGAGAATAACCTGCGGTCTGTACGCAAATCCTTGCAATGCACATAAAGCTATACAACGAAACAGTCGTAATAAGCTGAAATGTGTAGGGTAGGGCCTTATAATGTTCCCGTATGAATTTCATCGCCTGTCGAAGAAATTCGTTTATGACAACGATTGTGATAACGAGCAGGCAGTGATTTTCGTCTACGCACGCGCCGTTATTTGAAGTGTTTTTGTTTTATGAATGGACAAAACATTCAGTAGTGCCTACCAACCTAAATTTTTTGTTTTAAGATAACTAGCCATTGCGATCAAGTTGGTAATAGGGTGGAGTTGTCCAGCGAATGAACAGTAGAGATTGTATGTTGATGATAAGGGTTGTGGTAGTAGAAAAGGTTTTGGTTTATTATTTTCAATGATAAACCTTTGGAATCAAAAATGAAAAAAAAAAAATTAAATAAATAATTCCCCCCTCCCCCCTCCCCTACCACACAAAATTTGATGGTTTCCGTTTCAAGGTACCGTAGAATCTAATTGAAAAAAATAAAATAAAAAATTGCAAATTATTACACAACGGTTCACTTACCTGTATAGATGCCCCTTCTGCGTAGATCGCTGTTTTCTGTGGCCAATACCTACCCTCGTGCCTCCCACAAAGCCCTAAATCGAGTACCTACTGGAGCCGGCCCGGGAATTACGGCTTCATAAAAATGCGAGGGATTCAATAATTCAATCATTATTATTTGTCGTAATCATGTTCCACGTTCGTTCAAGTTACGAAAGCGCCTATCAACAAAATCAAAAAGAGATGGCACTTCTTAAATGAAATAATAGATATCGCAGAACAACCAACTTGACTTCATACAGTTTGATTCACGATCGTGTTGATGCTTTTCGGTGCGAACGAACGGCTCCGGATGGCCTCAAAAATTTCTTTAGTTTGAGATCAATTTGAAAACGTTTAAAAAAACATACCCTCCTAATGAATGCTTTCGAGCTACGGCGTTCTGAAAATTCCAACCCTTATTTTTGACAGCTACGCCGAGCTTCGCAGACCAGCAAGACACCAAATGGGACCTACAAACCAAATTTCATTAATTTTGGTTCATGGTAACTAAGGAAAGTGCGAAGTACAGCGTACGGTGGACGGACAGAATTATTTTCATTCCTTTTTCGGATTCTACATACCGGATAAACACGAGATGTCCCGATGTATTTCATGAGATGCCGTAGAGCATAATTTGGGTCCGCGGTCGTTGTAAAACTACAACTCGAAATGGTTCCGCTGGCGATTAGATGTTTGAGCAGGTGTTGTTTTCGTATTTTGAGTGCGAAGGTGCATTGCCCTGCCGTTTGCTTACTGATTTCGTTTCATTTAAAAGATTTCAGTAGGATGCGCCATTTCCCCCTGGTATGTGGGCTGAGTATGCAACTACCATCAATCGCACGAACAACAGTTGTGAAAGCTTTCATGCCAAATTTAATGCCTGTTTTGGATTTGCCCACCCCTAAATTCTACGCTCTTAGAAACACTGCTTGGCATTCAATGTGAAATTTGCATTGCACTTCGTAGTGCAGCCCCAGAGCCATGCAAATACAGTAAAGAAAAAGAAATATTTTTAAGAGAGAAGATGCTAATTTTTATTAGTGGACGCATCACCAAGTTTCTTGCCAAAGAGACATCTCTTTCAGGTCCGACTGTCTCTTTTGGCAAAACAGCTTTTTATAGTACCATGACCGGGTTATTCAGTACCTTCTAAAAGAGAGAGTTGGCGGCCACCTTGGCATTTTCGATCTCTTTCAGAGAGATCTCTTTCTCGAAAGAGAGAGTCCCTTTCCTCGTTCATCGACCACCATATCGGTCATTTTGATGTATGTTTTTTCATCTCTTACAGGTAAGTCGATTGTTCATTAAAAATATATGCATATTATCGATTAATGAGTGAAAACGTCCAAGTAGGTACGGGTTGAGAGCTATTCAGTAAAATAGAAGAACCTGAGACACACTGGAAGAGACTGTCTTCCGAGGGAGACTCTCTCTCCCAGGAGATTTTCAAAATAGATAATCTATTTTCACTGTCTCTTTCAGGTGAATTGGGTAACGCTGATAGGCTGAACCCAATTCGAGTGCCTGAAAGAAGAGGTCGGGACCCAACTAATGTCTTTTTTGGAATTCGGGACCCAACTCCACATTTCCCCTACATATACCTTGAAATGGAAACCATACAATTTTGAGGGGCAGGGGGGTCAAACAATTTTTTTTTTTTGACATGGATATGTCTTTTAGGCTGGGGGTCAGTGAAGTTTTTGCGACAGGAAAAAAATGCGACGTTTTATGGGCCGAATCCCGTTGTGGTAGAGACTTGAAATTTGGCATGTAGTCACCCTAGGACTTCTACTTGCATGACGATGCATAAGGCCCGGATCAGCCGAGTGGCACCAAAAGCTTATTTCTGTGCGATTCATTCTGTAAAGCTGTAATTTTTCATGTAGTCACCTTAGGACTTCTACATGACGATGCGTACGGCCCGGATCAGCTGAGTGACTCCAAATGCTAATCTGTGCTATTCATCCTGTGAAGCTGTAATTTGTCATGTCAAGCCATTGTTAAGCATTACTGATAGAACTTATATTTCTGTAAATTAAAATATAAATAAATTTTTTTTTTTTTTTTTTTTTCCTTTATTTTGGCTGGGGATTACCCATGTGCCACAAGCATTTTTACATTATTTACAATTCAAAAAAAATCAACGTTAAATAAAATCAACAAATTTTTCTTTTCATAAAATTATTTCACACACTTCAAGGAAACGCAATATTTGGTAATATTCTTTTTTGTCCTTATTTCTAAGTAGATCTGGTAGCGAACCATTATGTTTAGACAGAGTCTCCGCTAGTAGGACTTCACGCTCTGCATTGTATTTGGAGCAGGTAACTATAATATGTTCCATATCTTCTAAAACATCGCACTCCGTACATAACTGGTTGTTTGCCAATTCGTAGAGGTACATCGTTCTTCGATTGTTGCCGTGGTTTGTACGGAGTCTCGTGAGTTGTACGTATTGGCGACGAGTCATATCCCAGTTCGTTGGAATCCACGGTTTATTGGATATTTCAGGCTGCACTTGATAATGGTATTGCCCCTTTATCAAAGCTGTTTCCTCATACTGCGCTTGCCAATAACAGTTCCGTTTTCTTTTAAGGGCAGTGACCAAATCCGGGATCGGCATTGCGTTTAAAAGTTGCTGTGATTCTTGGTCACAACCTCTCCTAGCGGCAGAATCAGCTTCATCGTTTCCTCTCAGGTTACAATGCCCAGGAATCAATTGTATGGTGATTGTATTGTTTAATACACGAATGTGATTTGCCAGTTCGTAGAGTACATAGTGTTGGTTCTGTGACTTGTTCAGAGCAACCAAAGCCTCACACGCGCTCCTGGAGTCGGTTAAAATAACTCCTCTGTCGTAACCTTGTTCTTGTAAATATTTCATTGCTGTTGATATGGCTATGAGTTCAGCCGTCAGTACACTAACGCTGTTTTTTAATCGTATTGATCTAGATGATCTAGTTTGCTCATCGTAAACGCCAATGCCACATACATCTAGTGTCTTGGAAGCATCCGCATATATTTTAGGTATCCCCGTGTAGCGTGTGTATAACATTTCCTCAACGCATGCCTTAATTTCAGCGATTGACAACGTTTTCTTTGCTGAGTTTATCCCTGGAACTCTAGTTTTGATGGGAAGAACGATTTGGGAAACAGGGATGTCCAGACAGTATACAAGAAGACGTGGAGACATGTGAATATTGTCAAGTAAAGTTCCCATCTCCTGAAGTCCAATATGCACTATGTCCCGTCTGTTGAGTCGATCAATTGTAGTTTTTCTTCTCAGTTCTGTGTATGGAATGTGAAGGGGATGTGATCCATCAGCCATTATTTTTATCGCTCTCTTTTGTCCAAGCCATTTCCTTCGGATGCTCAACGGGAGTAGGCCCGCTTCACCTTGAAGTGCGTTTATAGGTGTGGATTTGTAACATCCCATCCCAATCCGGATAGCGTGATTTTGGATAACCTCGAGCTTGGTTAAACTTTTATTGTGTCCACAATCGTACAGAGGTGAGGCATAATCCAATATCGCACGTGTTAGTCCTTTGTAAATCCTCATGATTTTCTCCGGATGGAGGCCCCTAGATCCACACGCAACAGTCCTCAATAAATTCAAAGATCTAAAACCTCTCTTTACAAGCTCTTTCAAGTGTTGTTGTAACGTCAATTTTCTGTCTAGAATTACGCCAAGGAATTTATGGCTGACGTTCACTGGAATTTGTATGTCATTCATCATTATTCGTATTTCAGTCAAGTTTAATCGACGGTTTGAGAAAGGGACCACTTTACATTTCACCGGATTCACTGTCAAATTTAAGGCTGTGAATTCTGGTGCAAGTTGGTTAAGAGAAGTTTGTAAATTCCATACGGCAGCCGCTAGGTCTGAATGTTCCCCATAAACTGCAAAATCATCCGCAAATTGTAGTAGTTTGCAACCAGTCAGTTGCACGGAACGGACTCGGTCAGTATATAGGTTGAAAAGTAATGGACTGAGAGGACAACCTTGGGCCAGAGATCCTTCAATTTCTCTTCTTACTACACCATCTGTTGAGTGAATCGTGAGTTCCTTCCGGGATACGTAGCTCGAGATCCACCTTATGATGGAATAGGGTATTTTCATATTCAACAGGGTCTGTTCCATGATGTCCCCGCGAACATTGTCGTAAGCCGCTGAAATATCCAAAAAAGCCACCAAGATGATCGTTTTATTGTTTTGAGCGTTGACTATGTCCTGCTTCAAAATTTCCAAGTTGTCCTGGCTACTTCTACCTCTTCTGAACCCTGTACAGTTCGCCTGAATTAGGTTTTCCGTCTCGACAAACCATTGCAGCCGGTTCTTCACCATTATAATGAAAACTTTAGCTATGCATGATATGAGTGCAATCGACCGATAAGAAGATATTTCATTGGGACTTTTATTTGCTTTTAGAATAGGCCAAGTTATAATTTTCTGCCATTCCACAGGACATATTCCTTCAGACCACTTGTAATTATAGCATTGAAGTAATTTTTCTTTGGCAATTATCGGCAGAGAAGATAGCATTTTATAGCTGACCTCGTCGTACCCTGGGGTGGTTCCTCGTCGGCCACTTAAAGCAGTTAGAAGTTCCGTCATGGAGAAAGGTTGATCCAATGCTTCGTGTGACTGTGGATTATGAGTTGAAGGGGATGTGCGTGGGTTACTATGTGACGGTAACCGTGCTAGGAATTCAGTCGCTTTGTCTTTTGAGGAGCATGGTAGCGGAGTCCTGAATTTGGTTTTTCCTCGCAGAGCATTTACCTGTTTCCATAGTATCATGTTACTGGCATTATTCATATCTTCAATGAAATTCTCCCATAATTTCTTTTTTTCTTTACTTATTTCAGCCTTTGTTATTTTGTCCGATTCACTGTATTTGAGGAAAGTAAGTTGATTTGGACAGGCTCGGTAAGCTCTTAGAAGTTTAGAGGATTCAACATAAAGTCTCTCAATATGTGGGTTCCACCAAGGTTTCGGTTGAAAACCAGTGTCTCCATTTTTGGATTTAGTCCTGGGGATTGCTTCTTCGCCAGCCTCATTGATCAAGATGGTTATTTGCTCTAAGGTATAATTCTCCTCTGATTTTATTAATCTGGTACAAGCTTGTGAGTATTTGTCTGGGTCAAAAAGCCTGTGGATGCGTCTATTTTTCATTTGAAGGAATCTGAATTCTTGGATGACCATTTCAATAATTATGTGGTCACTCCCCAGTGTTGTGTCTGTTACCTTCCAGTGAATATGTCGCTCTATAGAGGGATGTGCCACCGTGAGATCAATGGCGGATTCTGTGCCTGTTCTTGATGAAATTCTTGTTCCCTCTCCATCATTCAGAATCAGAAGATTGGATTCAATTATTGCATCCCAAATTTCCTCTCCACGCCTATCTACTTGAGTTCCCCATGACCAATGTTTTGCATTAACATCTCCTCCAAGAATGCAATTTTCCTGGTTAGATGCGAAATTTAATAGTGTTCGGATCGATTGGCTAGTGGGTCTAGCATCAGGTGGAATGTATATTGATATGAAGGTAATTTTGGGAACAATGTTCAGAACCTTAATTCCAACTAGTTCTATACCATTGAACTGGAATGGAAAGGCGATTTCCTCAAACATAAGGTTCCGATGTACTGCTATGGCAACTCCTCCATACCCATCTGGTCTATCAGTTCTGCATAAATTGTATTGATTGATATTTTGTCTTGTTCCTTGTCTGCACCAAGTTTCAGATAGTAATGCCACGTGTATTTTATTTACATTTAGGTAATTACTCAGTTCGTCAATTTTGGCTGGTAAACTGCGGCAATTGAATTGTATGACCTTTACTTGCTGCATGTTCGATTACTACATTCGATTACTTGTGGTTTATGTTTTAATATTTTTCACTCTCTGATCTTGATCGTTTGTATTTACTATTAATTTCGTCCATTGTTTTTTGATTGTTTGTCATTAACATTGTTAAAGTCATCCCGATGGTGTCGATCGCATCGAAATCCGATAATTTGTCCGATTTTAGTTTATTTAGCAGATGTTCAATTTCTGAGATGAATTTCTGAGTCTCCGGAGTTTTGTGTGGGTTTTCCCCCTGTTCTGTTATAGAGAGTTTCGGTAAAGTTGGATAGTATTGGTTTGGTAATGGTAGTTTGGACCTAGGATCATTGGGGGTTATTATTTTGTTTTTTGGAGCCTTGGCTGACCAATCTTTAGGCTCAAACCAATTTACACGGCCGTTGTTCGCCGGCTTATGTCGATATTCTGCATACGAACTCTGAGCGTTTGACTTCTTTTCCGGTAAAGGTGGGAAATCCGAAAGTAGATTGAAACTATTCTGAATGTGAACAGGTGGGAATTTTTCATTGGCTATTCTATAAGATATAGATTGTTCTGCCATTGCTCTTTTGATTATTTTTTGTCTTTCAAATTCTGGACATTTAGTATCTATGGCTTTGTGAGGTCCCTTGCAATGTACACAAGTTGGTTGTGTTTCGGTGCAATTTTGTGTACCATGTTCAGTACTTCCGCAATTCCCACACCTAGGTTTACCGCTTTTGCATGACTTTGTAGTGTGTCCATACCGTAAACATGTTTCACATTGTGTTACTCGGAAGATGAAGGGTTCGACGCGACGATTTGCAAGATATAGTTGGACGCTATCAGGTAAGTTTTGTGAGTAAAAAGTGACCTTGACAGATTGCGTTGGTGCATACTCGATCACGTTATCTTTTTGTACTCTTCGTTTTAATCTCTCCACTGCCAATATCTTGTACCAACTTTGAATGTTATTTTTTATATCTTCTTCACTGACATCTATTGGTATATTTCTTATAACTCCAACTCGTTTAACTAATTGTTGTGGTATAAAGGCTTTCATGTTGTTACGTGCTAGCAATGGATGAGATAAGAAATCGTTCGCCGAAGATGCATTTTTAAATGTTATTGATACTCTTTGTCTCCCGGAGTGATCAATTTTTAAAACGTCGTTAACGCTATTGTTAGTAAACATTAATTTACCTAGTTTCAAATCATGAAGTGGAGTTTCATCTGTGTTTTCAACAACAATCACATACGGTCCTTTGAACGCCCGTAGGTATTTCATTGTTAGGTTCTTCGTTGTTTCTGCCTGTCTGGTATCTCCTGCTCCGGTTGTATCCATTTCCACTTCTGATAAAATGTTTATCTGATCAGGGGGCTTGTCTGGTGGTATCTTGTCCTTGCCCGTCATCATAAACTACCGAGTCCAACTAAATTGATCACAATTCGAACTACCGATAAAAGAAAATAAACTGAAATAAAATTTAATCCGCTTATCCTGATAAACGTGTGTTGGCGATACTTCTTAGATCCGTTCAATACAAAGATCGAAGAGCTACTGTATAAATAAATTAGGTGATTCTGAAAATTAATTTCTTTTTGTCTAACCAGGCTTCAAATTTCGGGGGACCTTAAATTACTTAAATCATTAAATCATTTAACTGCTCAGAGATTGCTTAAATCATTTACCACTTCCATTAAGCTCTCCCTTGACGGGAAAGACATATCCATGATCTTTAAGTCTTTCCCATCAAGGGAGAGCAATTTGAAATTTATCTTAGTTACCATGAACCGAAATTGACGAAATTTTTTTTATAGGTCCCGTTTGGGGTCTAGTTGGTCCTCGAAGCTCAGCGTGTCAGTCATCTCTAAGGGGTGAAAAATAGGGGTGGAAATCTCCAGGACGCCTTTATCTCGTTTTTCAAGCTCGATTCCAGAAGTTCATTATTGAAAATAATTCACCAAAATACACTTTTCTCGTCTTCTTGCATATTGTTCTTGTTTATTTTCAAATCTTGAAGAACACGAGACAAATAAAATGAGGGTAGTTTGTACGACTTAATGAAATATAAATATTCAAGTTTGTCACTAATGAGCAGAGCCCTTCACAATATGGCACTTATTTTTGTGAAATAGGGCCCTAAAAAATATGGCAATATGGCACTTATTTTGGTCCAAATATGGCACTTATTTCTCTCAATATGTCACTGATTTTCCAACCCTCTCCGACCACCCCAGCTATTCTGAGACGATAATATCACAACATACAAGTTATTTATGCTAAATAATTTTATTTACAAAGCTTTATACAAATAATAATAACAATAATAATAATAATAATAATAATAATAATAATATTAATATTTTTTGGGGGAGGCTATTATGCCCGACCACTGAGCCCTCCACATGCACTTGCGGGTGGGAATAAGCCCCTTGGGCCCCCCACTCGCGTCACCCCGTGGCACTTTTTACCCCCCACGGGTGATGACCACCAAATAATAATAATAATAATAATAATAATAATTATTATTATTATTAAGTAACAACATCAGGTGTGCTGCAACGCTTTCCATTGAAAATCCCAGCCGTCGATAACTCAGAAGGTATTTCATTTTTGAGAAAGTCCTCTCCACATCAGCTGATGTTGCCGGGGCGTATTTCATAGAGAGGACATCAGCAGGTTCCCAGCCTTACTTCAGAGTGGCTTCCTCACCAGACAGAGTGGCGACCCGTGGAAGCACCCCATTCCAAAAGGGTTAGAGGCATTAGTAATCCCTCTACACTATAATGGCCTCAGGGTTCGAGAAACCTCATGTCATTCAGAAATTTTCACTTCAAATTTTTTTTTTTAATTTTTTTGAAGGAGTGGCGAAAAAAAGGCAAAACATGGCATTTTCCCAAAAATAGGTCGAATATGGCATTTTACAAAAAAATCGGCAGAATATGGCATTTTTGTATGGCGCCATGGCAATATGGCATTTGAAGGGCTCTGCTAATGAGCTAAGAGCTTGAGTGTTCATTCACTGGACAAGTCACCCTACAGGCAGACGTTTCCTCTCAGCGAAAACCGAAAACAATAGGGCAGCCCTCACCTAGCAGGCTGACTTCCGAGGGGCGCCCTTTCAAAGCGAAATGTTGTGTTAAAATGGTAGGGGGGAAAAAAAAAGAAAAAGGTTTACACCCTGTTGGTAGGTGGGTTCTGTACGCAACGAGCGGCCCCGGCCGAGTCAAAAGGCCTCCCCGAGTGGGGGTAAAAGAATCCCCGGCGATGTTGGCACGTCACTTATTGGGAAAAAGATAAGAAAAGAAGAAACGGTGGTCGGAGGCCCCGCGGAGGAGACCACCCAAGTGGGCCCCGGGCGTTCCTGACAACGTGATCCCCTCTCCGCCGCATCATCAGTTGGATTCCCTCACCTCTCGGGGTCCCTTCCCGTAAACCTTCCGCTGATTATCTTGCAGGCGAATTCAACGCCACAGACTCCCGCACAGTTTACCTAAAGAGCTGCATCCGAAGCGAACCCGCCGCCGTTCGACACGATGTTCTGAAAACGGTGGCGCACCAAACCAGAACACAAAACCAACAGATTTGTCTGCAAAATACCCCAAGGCAACAACACCCTTCCCTGTATTTACCGATCGAGTGATATTCAGCCAGAGCTTATATCTTTCAATACACACTCTATCGTCATACAAAAACGTCCACAATTTCTACTGCAAATTAGCCACCGAATTCATGCGTTATAAAAATATAGTAAACTAGCTGACCCGGCAAACGTTGTTCTACCATATAAATTATTTCTAGTGAATATTTTGGTTCTAAAATAAAAACTGCAAATCCCTGCACAACAGTTTATTATTTTGTACAGAATACCCTTCTGTTACAGATCACAGCTCTCTGTATAGATAACCCTACATAATACGTAGGCCTACATAGATAAGCCTACATAATATGTAGGCTTACTATCTATACATATTATGCAGATCGCAGACCCTCCGTAGGTTAGAACCTAACCCCGTACTCGTTACTAAGCACCTACCTAAATCACGAGTTAAATGTTGCTAAAATAATTCTGTCGATGACAAACAGTAACTAAAATGGCAAAAAGAAACGCAAATAATGAAGTTCTGAAGGGAAATTGTTGATGTGGAGTGCAATAGATGCCCCTTCTGCGTAGATCACTGTTTTCTGTGGTCAGTACCTACCTTCGTGGTTAATTACAATGAACCGTTGTGTAATAACTTGCCCATCAATAATACTTCAACGGTTGGTCAAGTTGCAAAAGTACCGATCAGCAAAATCCAGCCCCCTCTTGATAGATGAACCGTTGTGTAATAATTTAACGTTCATTAATAATTTACCGTTATGTAATAATTTACCGTTGTGTAATAATTTGCCGTTGCGTAATAATTTACCATTTCGTAATAATTTACCATTGTGTAATAATTTACCCATCAATATTACTTCAAAGTTTGTTCAAGTTTCAGAAGTACCTACCAACAAAATCCAACAGTCCATCACTTGTCAAATGAATTAATATCGCAGAACAACCAACTCGACTTCATACAGCCATCCTTGATTATAATCAGGTGCTCCCTAGTGATGATATCCGGGCCGGATTTATACAGTTTGATTCACGATCGTGTTGACGAAGCTTTTTGTTGCTCACGAACGGCTGGACGTACAATGATCCGGGTGGTCTCAAAAAATTGTTTAGCTCAAGACAAATTTAATAACGTAAAAAAAAACCATACCCTTCAATTGAAAGTTTTCGAGTTACGGCGTTCTGAAAATTTCAACCCCTATTTTTAAACCCTTTGAGATGACTGACAGTAATGCCGAGCTTCGAGGACCAACTACACCCCGAACGAAACCTATAACCGGAATTTCATCAATTTTTTTTTCATGGTAACTAGGAAAAGTGGCCAGTACGGCGTACGGCGGACAGACAGGAATTTTTTTATTGCATTTTGCATTATTTATTGCATTACTTTTATTACATAGGTTCCAAAAACGCTGCAAAGTCCTTGACACATGGGTTTATTATTCTATTGGAAATACCTACAGAAATGTTGGCTGTTCATTTATTGTTTCTCAAAAACAAGAATTAGGCTCCTATTTTATACATATTATCTTTTATCATTGATAGTGCCCTTTAACTGTCTCGATTCATCTGTTGGTACTAATTTTAGTGTTACTTTTAGTGTTTTGGACTCTTAAAAATTGAATATTGGGAGCTGAACCTTCGTTACAAGCTCAATTCTTCATTCATTGGTCAAAATCAACTTCATATCAGGACTTCTCGCCCTAAAAAACATGGACAACGATACCTCACAAGCTCATGTTCAATAAGACCTCAAACAAAACCTCGAAAACCCTATTTTTACCCCCCCCCCCCCCCCCCCCCACATTAAACCCCCTGGGTGAATTCAATCGCGTGGCTGAGCTTCGGTACACAACTAGGACCCAAGTGGAGCCTGTGCGAAAGACCGATGGTTTTAGAACAACGTTTAAGGTAAATTTAATGCTGAAACTTTGTTAGAACCTCAATTCTACGCTCGTTGGTCGAAATCGAATTCAAATTTGGTCTCCTCGTCCTAAACAATATGGAAAACGATACCTCACAAGCTCTTGTTACTAAAACACGAAAAAACCATATTTTTACACCAATTTTTCCCCCATAACATACTTCGGCATATTCCGATCGGGCTGCAAAGTTTCGGGACACAACCTTTGTGCGAATGAACGACTTTTTTAGACCCCCCCATGTGCGTACATCACTGAATTCCTATTAGACTCCGATTTAGAAGGGTAGTTTTTTTGGGGTGGATGGTTACCTTCCCGCGCACGCGCACACACAGAAACACATACGCATACAGGACAAAAATGCGTCACCAGATTCGAAGCTCTCAATAATTTGGACGATTCGTGATTGACTTTACTAGGTACAATAAATAGGTAAAAAAAAGTAGTAGGGTAAAGTGCATAGTGGAACGGTTAAGGATTTTACTTAATTTCAAGGGTTGCCAAGCCGTTTCTCTAAGGTGAAACTAAATTTTGGAAAGGATAATATTCAAGATCCGCTGATTCGATTCATGTATTTTTTATATTTTTTATCAACCCTGAATAGCACATAATATACATGCCTACCTTCATACCAATAAAATCCAAAAAAAAACACCATTCTTCAAATGAAATAATATCGAACAACAAATTTCATTTCATAAAGCCACGCGTGATTATAATCAGGTGTTCCCTACGGCAATGATCCCGGCTGCAGTTATACCTACCATAATATGGTTCACATGTTGACGAAGCTTTTCGGTTCGATCTTCAGGCCTCACTGCCAATTTAAGAACGTCATAAAATCCATACCCTTCTATTGAAAGTTGTCGAGCTACGGCTTTTTGAAATTTTCAACCCACATGTAACCGATATTTAAACGATATTTCATTTCGAGCGATACGTCGTAAGAATTCCAACGAATTGACTCCGTAACACTCGGAAGGACCGCAGAATTAGTCCGTTATAACTAAGGACTGGAATTTGCATATTTTGTATATGTGTTTTTTATCGTGTATATCGTTCTACTTTTCCGTTTTGAGGGTATCTGAAGCGTATAGCGTGTGTTAAATTGAAATTTAAGCAGCATATTTTGCATATTTTGTTCGATTTCGGAGATTTTTGCATATTTTGGTCGTTTTGTGTTATATTTCTGCATTTTTAATAGAAATTGGGGAATTTCCCTATAAGGAATAAGCTGGATTCTGTCCTACAGCGAAATCCCGGATGGCCTTTTACAGGATTTATCAAAAATTTTGAGAGGGGTGCACTCTGGCCTTACCCCAGGTGAACGCTCAGCATTGACATTTTTACCCATCGTGTCCTGTGATGTTGAGAGGTCGTTCTCTGCCTTAATGTTGCTCCTCAGCGACAACCGTAGGAGATTTACGGTTGACAATTTGGAAAAATCAATTGTGATCCAGTGCTATAATAATTGTGATAGCGAGCGACTTTTTTGTATAAATCTAAATATTGTATAGTCGAGAAAAAAAAGGTGTGTACATTTTCATTCCATTTTCTTCCTTGATCCTTTTCTATAACTTTGTAAGAACGCGATAATAACTGGAACATAATGTATAGACTACTTGTACGTCTCACAGCAAAACTTAGTTCATTTTAGGAATATTTTAAATTTTTTTAAACGTAATTTTGATTGGGGTGCATATTTTGCCCATTTTGAGTGCATATTTTGGCCAACTTTTGTGATAATTCCAGTCCCTACTTATAACCGATAGTCCATTACAACCGGCTATTATAGACAATTTTCACTGCATATATTATATTTATGTGGTACGTATAATGCAATTTTAAAGGAATGGCGAAAGACCAAGTTAGTTTTGTCGAATTTGTTGAAAAATGAAACTGTTCATATAGTATTATACACCTCAAGTGGGAATTGGTAGATTTTTCCTGCACTTAACCCCCCCCCCCCCCCCCCAGTCCCATAAGCCACCTACCAGTGAGAACCGATGTAGTGTTGTCCTCTTTCAGAACTAAAACGGGACGATTGACCTTAATCCAACGAAACTCCTTGACATCGCTAAATATTGAGAGCTGAGACAGAATGACGCATCGGCTCCAACAAAATGTTGACCCGGTCGGTTCCAATGGGGTCATGAAAATGATAGAGTTATGAGTATAAATACACGAATGTTCTCATCCCAAGTGATGAATCCGAGTGAGCTCAGTTGAATCTCTTCTGAATGATGATTTCATCAACGATGAAACCGATTGGTAAGAGTAGTGACTCCCCCTCAAATAATCAGATGAGCGAATAGATGTTTTATATTGAGAATTGAGTTTATACTTATTAAATGATTTCGTATGTTTTTTATTCCTACTATTAGTAGGAATATTCCTACTACTAAAACTACTGCTATCCTATTTATACTACTATTATCCTATTTATACTACTGCTATCCTATTTATACTGCTGTTATCCTATTTTTATACTGCTGTTATCCTATTTTTATACTGCTGTTATCCTACACTTTTTTTTATCCTATACTACTGCTATACTACTGCATCCTATTTATACTACTGCTATCCTATTTATACTACTGTTATTCTATTTATACTACGGTTATCCTATTTATACTACTATTATCTTATTTGTACTACTGCTATCCTATTTATAATACTGCTATCCTATTTATACTACTGCTATCCTATTTATACTGCTGCTATCCTATTTATACTACTGCTATCCTATTTATACTACTGTTATCCTATACTACTGTATCCTATTTATCCTGCTGCTATCCTATTTATACTACTGCTATCCTATTTATACTACTGTTATCCTATTTATACTACTGCTATCCTATTTATACTACTGTTATACTATTTACACTACTGTTATCCTATACTACTGTTATCCCACACTACTGTTATCCTATACTACTGTATCCTATTTATCCTACTGCTATCCTATGTATACTACTGGTATCTTATTTATACTACTGTTATCCTATACTACTGTTATGCTATACTACTGTTATCCTATTTATACTACTGTTATCCTATACATACTATTGTTATCCTATTTATACTACTGTTCTCCTATTCATAGTACTGTTATCCTGTTTATACTACTGTTATTCTATTTATACTACCGTCATCCTATTTATACTACTGTTATCCTACACTACTGTTTTACTACTGTTATCCCATTTACTATTGGTTACTTCTAACTAATATACGAGTATAAATGCACTAGCCACAAATGCCACAAATCCCATGTGATGTTGTATAAAACAGATTTGTAGTCGCAATTGATAGTGGAAAACACAATAAACTATCTAGTTATAAATAAATAAAATCTTCTTTCAATCAATCAATCAATAAACTCTTTATTTCATTAATTAAACACAATAGGGAACTTCAAAATACATATGTGAAACCCACACGCATGGAAAATAAGGTTTTTTGGAGGTTTAGTACAATGAGCTTATGAGGCATTGTTTTCCATGTTTTTTAGGACGATGAGACCGAATATGAAGTCGATGTTGACCAAAGAGTGGAAAATTGAGGTTCTAACGAAGTTTCAACCTTAAATTTACGTTAAATTTTGGTGTAAAATTGTCGTTCATCCGTACATATTTGAGTCCCCATTTGGGAAGTACACATATGGGTCACAGTTGTCCTCTGAAGCTCGGCAGCCCGATCGGAATACACCCAGGGAGGTTATGGGTGAAAAATGGGTGTAAAAATAGGGTTTTTAGAGGTTTTAGTGAACATCAGTTTGTGAGGTATCGTTTTTCAAGTTTTTTAGGGCGAGAAGGACGAATATGAAGTCGATTTTCACCAGTGAATGAAGAATTGAGGTTGTAACGAAGGTTCAGCTCCCAAAATTCATTTTTTTATGAATCAAAAACCTGGGAAATTGTCTGAAATCACCATAAATTTGTATAATTACACCAGAAGTAGTATCAACAGGTGAATCAAGACAATTGAATCAATTTCAATTACCAAGATTCAAGGTATTTTGTAAAAAAAAGGAGCCCAATTTGTGTTTTTGGGGGCCAAACCATCAAACAGCTATATTAATTATTGCACATGAAAGAAATAAAAAATCAACTGCCAACATTTCTGTACGTTTGTCCAGTAGAATAATAAACCCATGTGACAAAGGCTCTGCTGTTTTGCTTTACTGTAATCCAAGTTACTTGATTTATTGGCAGTTTTGGTATAAACCTGTAGTTCGGTATAGCCGTTAGGCAACGTACATATCTCGCGCTTTTCGCTCGTGGATTTTCCAAAAACTGTCGCGCTTTTCTATCTGCACATTCATCTCATCAGCGCTTACGGGCGGCAGCCATCTCAACCGCCAGACCTCCCAAGGAGTGGACGGCTACCCACTACAAAAATACATTAAAAATTCTACTTGTCGACAAAATGAGAGCTTTCACGAAAACTCTGTGTAATGTAAACGATTCGAGCGCTCTCCAATAAGGGGAAAACACCCGGACCACCATCAATCTACAGGTAACCTCCCTCCGCCCGTACGCCCCTTCATATTTAACAAAGAACGAATGGTTATGGAGGGAGAAAAGGTAAACTATAGCCCTCAATACAATACCTGATTGAAACGAGAGAGTGTTGCGGGGGGGTAGTAAATTTATCGAGGTTTTGTTTGAAGGAAGGTTCCTTTTGTTGCTCCACCTCCCTTTCGCCTCCTCAGCCCTTTCAATGCATTTGTTAGCGCTGATGACAGGTAATCGATGTTGGAGGGAATTGATTCCCTGCCCTCCACAAATTACTATGTACACACGGCAACTCCCGCTCCGAGGCTCGTACGTCGGGTAATGTGGCTTCTGTTTATCTTTCCTAACCACCCGTTGGGCCCTAATAGGAAAACAGGTAGGCATAATAATACATTAGTCCGAAATAAAAATGTTCCCGCTGTTATCAGCCAGACTTTAAGTACCTACTAAAACGGTTGCAACTCGTTTGGGAAGATTCGGGATACTGGGAAATTTTTGTCAAAAACAATTTTATTTAAAAAATAAAATAAAAATAAATAATCAAAACGCTGCAAATCCCTGCAAATACCCATCTGTTACAGATCACACGTTGCGTAGTATTTTATTCAATTTAAGGTTCTAGGTACCTTGAAACGGAAATCATCAAATTTTGATGGTGAGGGGAGGGGGGGGGGGGGTAAAAAATTGTTCATGTTCATGTGAATTTTGTGATGGCTGTTAACTCTGACTTAACTTTTGTGATGGCAGTGATACACTTCACTCACTAAAAAGTACGTTCGTTATGAACTTGAGATCATTAGATGAATAATTTGATATGATGATATTAGATAAATAGAATTAGAAAACCCAAGTATAATGAACCGTTGTGTAATAACTTGCCCATCAATAATACTTCAACGGTTGTTCAAGTTGCAAAAGTACCGATCAGCAAAATCCAGCCCCTTCTGGGTAGATGAGCCGTTGTGTAATAATTTACCGTTGTGCAATAATTTACCGTTGTGTACCTAATAATTTACCGTTCTGTAATAATTTACCCTTGTGTAATAATTTACAATGTTTAATAATTTACCCATCAATAATACTTCAACGTTTGTTCAAGTTTCACAAGTACCTACCAACAAAACCCAAAAGTCCACCACTTATCAAATGAAATAATACCGCAGAACAACCAACTCGACTTCATACAGCCATCCTTGATTATAATCAGGTGCTCCCTAGTGATGATATCCGGGCCGGATTTATACCGTTTGATTCACGATCGTGTTGACGAAGCTTTTTGGTGCACACGAACGGCTGGACGTACAATGCTCCGGTCGGTCTCAAAAAATTGTTTAGCTCAAGAAAAATTTAATAACGTAAAAAAAACAATACCCTTCAATTGAAAGTTTTCGAGCTACGGCGTTCTGAAAATTTCAACCCCTATTTTGAACCCCTTAGAGATGACTGACAGTAACGCCGAGCTTCGAGGACCAAATAGACCCCGAGCGGAACCTATAACCCGAATTTCATCAATTTTTTTTCATGGTAACTAGGAAAAGTGGCCAGTACGGCGTACGGCGGACAGACAGAAATTTTTTTATTGCAGTTTTGGATTCTACATACCTTGAAACGTAAACCATCAAATTTTGAGGGGGGTAGAATTTTCTTTTTCATGCTCGATTCCAATGGTTCATTATTGAAAATAATAAACCAAAATCATTAAAATCATTACAAATATCAAGTTCGTCCCTCGCTAGACTGGCAAAGCGAAAATCTCACAAATCTACCCCCCCCCCCCCCCACAGCGTTGACCCCATCGAAAAACAGCCTTTTCACCGTGAAAATCCTGTGAAATCAATTCATCGACGGTCCGACTTCGGAGTCCTCCCCAGCAGCACACAGGAGGACGATGCGGATGATCCCGATGACTCGAGAGTCTCACAGAGATTAACCGGATGATTTGGCCGAATTGGAGGAGCCGATAACGTGATGCAACACGTCACCCCCGGCAGCTCCGCCGGATAATTGAACATCCTCACAGTCGGACGACCCCTTTTCCCCCGTTGAAGTGCAGTGTTTTCATCAGTCACGCCGATCAAGGAAACAAATCAACCCTCAGGAGGACCCCTCACTCCGCTCAAGAACAATATTGCATTCACAAACATCCCTTCTGGTTTATTCTTCTCTGAATAATACTACACCTCTGTATTCGGTTCAACGAATTCTTTTTTGAACACCCGAGCACAATGGGCAGATCGATCGAAATCCAGAACAAAACACTAAAGGTATGAGGTGGAGCAAAAGTCGGTATCTTTTTGATTTTCCCATAACTATTAAAAACGCTGCAAAACATTCTTCAAATGAAATTATCTCGGAACAACCAACTCGACTTTTGCAGCCATCCTTGATTATAATCAGGTGCACCCTAGCGATGATATCTGGGCAGGATTTATACCGTTTCATTCACGATCGTGTTGACGAAGCTTTCCGGTGCAAGCGAACGGCTGGTCGTACAATGGTCCAGGTGGTCTCAAAAAATTCTTTAGCTAGAGATCAATTTAAAAACGTAAAACAACCATAATATTGAAAGTTTTTGAGCTACGGCGTTCTGAAAATGTGAACCCCTATTTTTTACCTCTTAGAGATGACTGGCAGTAACGCCGAGCTCCGAGGACCTACAAACTAAATTTCATTAATTTTGGTTCATGGTAACTAAGGAAAGTGCGAATAAGTGCGGCAGACGGCATAAGGACAGCAATTTTTGGTAAGTTTATTATTTTCAGTGAACTTTGGAATCGAGCATGAAAGAAGAAGATAAATAGTTAGCCCCCTCCCCCTCAAAATTTGATGGTTTCGTTTTCAAGGTACGTATAATCCAAAAATGGAATTAAATGGAATTCCAAAAATGGAATCCTAGGTACGTATAATCCAAAAATGGAATTAAATGGAATTCCAAAAATTGAATCCTAGGTACGTAGAATCCAAAAATGGAATGGAATGGAATTAGAATCCAAAAATGGAATGGACTGAAATTAGAATCCAAAAATGGAATTAGAATCCAAAAATGGAATGGAATGGAATTAGAATTCAAAATGGAATGAAATTAGAATCCAAAAATGGAATTAAATGGAAATTGGAATCCAAAAATTGAATGGAATGGAATTAGAATCCAAAATGGAATTAAATGGAATTCCAAGTACGTAGAATCCAAAAATGGAATTCCAGAAACGTAAAATCCAAATGGAATTCCAGGTATTTTGTTTTTTCTTACGTACCTTGAACAAAAATTAATAAAATTTGGTTTGTAGGTCCCGTTTGGGGTCTCGTTGGTTCGCAAAGCTCGGCGTTACTGTCAGTCATCTCTAAGGGGTGAAAAATAAGGGTTGCAATCTTCAAGGGGCCGTCATCCCAATTTTTTTTGCGGTCCAGCCGATCGTTCACAGTTAAGGCCCTGAATTTCGCACCGAAAAGCTTCGTCAACATGATCGCGAATGAAACGGTGTAGATCCAGCCCAGATATCATTGCTAGGGGATGGTTGTATGAAGTCGAGTTGGTTGTTCTGCGATATTATTTATTTTCATTTGAAGAATGATGGCTTTTTTGGATTATGTTGGTAGGTAATTTTGTCACTATAGCAAACGTTATGCTTCACGAATAACAAAAAATGATTAATTATTGAATTATTGCATCCTCTGCCGTTTTATGATGCTGCAATTCCCAGGCCGGCTCTAGTACTCGATTTAGGGCTTTCCCGGTGGGAGCTCGAGGGTTCTGACCACAGAAAACAGTGATCCACGCAGAAGGGGCATCTATACAGGTAAATAATGAACCTTTGTGTAATAATTTGCAGAGTTCTTCAGCTGTCCTAGAAATTGGTTGGCTCTTCAAAACTGTTGCAGACACGGGGTCAGAATCATTTGGATAAAGATATTAACACGAAAGAGACGCGAGGATGGATCCAAACACTTGGCGACGTAGGAAACTGAGAACGTGACGACGACGACACCGGACGGCAAACGGACGGCAAATGGCCGGCAAACGGACGGCAAACTCCCTTGAGAAATCCCAAGCGAAAACGACGAAATCCTTCGTTGGAAAAAGACTTTCTGCGCCACATCCGCCGTTTCGAGGGAACCCAAACGGCCTCCGCCGGACTTCGCCTTTTCCACCTCCGCTTTTCCTAATTGAACCTCCCAAGTCGTTAGGTCCGTTCCAGCCCATTATCACCGCGCGCAGCTCTCACAGATCCCAAAACCCGACCGGTTGAAAGGAAGCAATATTTCCTCGTTTAAACGGAATCGACTCCGGGAACGAAGCCGCGTCTCGTTAGAGACGGACGGACCGTCCCGGACAGTTCCGTCACTCTGACGGTCATTTCCTTCTGAGCTTTCCTTTTTTTTCTTTTTCTGTCTTCGGTTTGTTTCGGAAAAGCTGTTTAATCTCCAACGATCCGGTGCTGATTGTGCACCGGCCGGACGCTCCTGTTCCCACAGGGTCTCGTTCCAACAGGAGTTTCCCCATTCAAACGACCGGATTTGACTTTAAACCTTCGAGTTTGACCACGAAACCTGGATATCGTCGTTCACTGTTAAATAGCACGGGCAACAGCTTTTAGCGAATTTTCAAAGAAAACGCTGCAAATTATTACACAACGGCTTATTATTTACCTGTATAGATGCCCCTTCTGCGTGGATCACTGTTGTCTGTGGTCAGTACCCTCGAGGGCTGTCACGGCTTTGGGATCACGGAAAGAGAGCTGAGTTCCGACGAAACTGCTCATGTTTGGTCAGGTGATCAGCTGTTGTCACCTTGTTAGGATTACAACCTCATTCACTCAGTTATCCGTTAACCGCTGTTCGATAAGGTTATTTTCTGTCCACTGAGCTTACATTAACACTTCGGCAGGGACATGATTTAAATTTTCGTTCGGAGGCATACCTGCCTATTAGGCATGTACTAAACCTACACTCCAAGGGACATCTGCCTTTTAGTCCTCGTAATTTCGCTACGTACTTTTAGAGGGATTTTCCAGTTCAGATAATGACTGGGACAGATAATGAGACAAATAGCGTAGGTACATAGGTATTTTCTTTGAAAATTCGATAATTGAATAATTTCACTCAACAGGACATCCGCTTTTTAGGCATTAAAAATCTACTCACTCTTAGAGGGACATATGCCTTTTCAGCATTTGAACCCCCTTGAAAGGGATGTATGCCTGAAAAGCATGCAATTCGCACTACATTTAGAGGGAAATATGCCTAAAAGCAGGAAATCCATGAACACACAGCGGGATGTATGCTAAAAAGGCAAGGGTATGTTCTGATAAACTGAAACTTAGGCCGAATGGAGCGGGAACGTGGATCTGAGATGGTTCCTCCGCCACACCAGGTAGCCGATTGAGCGAGGAGAGAGCGCTCGTTGCAGTAGAACCGCCCCTAGCGGCTATAATGTGAATCAAGCATGCCTAAAATGCTTATGTCCCTACCGAAGTGTTAAAATTATGGATGTAGTAATTAGTGAGAGTTTTACGAGTCGGCGTGGAAAGAAAGTGATTGTTGTTGATGGTTTCAAGTATTCGCAGTTTCGTACATTGTTAGATGGGAGTTGAAATTTCGGTGCTGTAATCGGCGGTGTAGTTCAGCGGTTTTCACTGATGCGAGTTCCACGAGAGTTTCATCAATTAAAAATGAACATAAATTGCATTGACGCGAGTCCGACGAAGCTATTGAACGTGAAAAGGATCGGAGCACACTTAAACGAAAAGCATCAGATGATTTGTTCACAAAACCTAACAAGCTGATTCGTAGTGAGTTAGACACATCATCAACCAGTTGCCAAGAACATCCCGATTTCAGAAGGCTAAGAGACACTAAGAGGCTAGACTAGAGAATTCCACACACATGCTGCAGTACTTGGATGATCTTTGGAAGACGTATGTTGCCGACCATGATATTATGAGCTACCTATCGAACGTGAGCACGAGGTATAACGGTCCATGTGATGAACACAACGACGACGAGTAACCGTAAACATTATTGACGACAATGACAAATTCATTAGAATCATTCTATCAGGTATGCACGCAATCTATTGAACGTTGTTGTTACGCCATGATCCCAAAACCGTCGCTTTTCGAATATTCCATGATCCCAAACCCGTCGCGTTTTGATCACAAACCCGTAGCGTTTTGATCACAAAACCGTCGCGTTTTGATCACAAACCCGTCGCGTTTTGATCCCAAACCCGTCGCGTTTTGATCACAAAACCGTCGCGTTTTGATCACAAAATCGTCGCGTTTTGATCACAAACCTGTCGCGTTTTGATCACAAAACCGTCGCGTTTTGATCACAAACCCGTCGCGTTTTGATCACAAAACCGTCGCGTTTTGATCACAAACCCGTAGCGTTTTGATCACAAAACCGTCGCGTTTTGATCACAAACCCGTCGCGTTTTGATCCCAAACCCGTCGCGTTTTGATCACAAAACCGTCGCGTTTTGATCCCAAACCCGTCGCGTTTTGATCACAAACCCGTAGCGTTTTGATCACAAAACCGTCGCGTTTTGATCACAAACCCGTCGCGTTTTGATCACAAACCCGTAGCGTTTTGATCACAAACCCGTCGCGTTTTGATCACAAACCCGTAGCGTTTTGATCACAAACCCGTCGCGTTTTCGGCCACTTGATCCCAAACCCGGACCGGCTCCCTCGAGCTCCCCCCTGGAAAGCCCTAAATCGAATACTGGAGCCGGCCTGGGAATTACAGTTTCATAAAAATGCGCAGCATTCAATAATTCAATCATTAATCAATTATTTGTGGTTACACATGAAGCATAACGAACTAAATCACTCGCGACGAAATCGTGGAAACCCATTTCAAAGAAAAACGGAGTTATTGAAAAATAGTCTATTTCCACTAATACATTGTATGTATTAGTGGAAATAGACTATTTTTCAATAACTCCGTTTTTCTTTGAAGCATAACGTTTCTTCAAGTAGCACAAGTACCTATCAACAAACTCCAAAACAGCCATCATTTTTCAAATCAAATAATATCACAGAACAACTAACTCAACTTTATACAGCCATCGGTGATTATAACCAGGTGCTTCCTAGCGATGATATCTGGGCCGGATTTGTACCGTTTCATTCACGATCATGTTGGCGAAAGCCTTTCGGTGCTAATTCAGGGGCCTTGCTATGAACGAACGGCTTAACCCCACAAACCGAATTTTAACCCAAAACAAAATTTCATTAATTTTCGTTAATGGTGACTAAAAAAAAAAAAAAAGTCTGCCAATTCAAGTAGACAGTATAGCTTCCTCACTTCAATCCCATGAACGTATAAGAATTATAGTTGGGTAGGTTCGTTTTGGTATGGGATCATCTGCGATCCAACCCTTGTGTGCCCTCAAAATTTCAGCTCTCTACGACTATTTTTCGCTTAATTAGAAGCGTTACAAGGAAATAGTCAACATTTCATGGTCGCGCATGCGCAGACGAAAGTTACGGTACGATTCCAATGAAATTCATATGGAACTATCGAAGTGTTATTCCTGATCGATCCTCCAAATCTGAACTCATTTCAACGATATTTAAGGCAGTTATGGGCGTTTCAAGTATTTCACGTTTGCGCATGCGCAGACAGAACGATTTTCATAGTTTTGAAATGGGATCATCTGCGTCCAACGAGCGGGTTCCCTCAAAATGCTCTACGACTATTTTTACAAGAAAATGGTCAACATTTCATGGTCGCGCATGCGCAGACGAAAGTTACATTACAAATCCGAATTCATTTGGAACTATGAAAGTACCATTCCTGATAGACGCTCCCAAGTTTGAACTCATTTCAACGATATTCAAGGTAGTTATGGGCGTTTCAATTATTTCACGTTTGTGCATGCGCAGACGAAAGTTACCGTGCCTTTTCAATGATTTTTGGTACGGGACCATCTGTGACCCAACCCACACCTACCCTCCAAATTTCAGCTCATTTCGACCATTATCTCGGGTAGTTATGGGCGTTGCAAGGAATTATTCACAGACAGACAGACACGGAACCAAAAATGTTCCTCGATGTCTGAAACTCAAAATAAAAGTGGACATTTTCTTTTTGGAGGACATACATTTATTTTTTTTACTCAATCACGAATCCAAGGCTTCCGTACCCTCGGTAGTGAGGATGCAAAAAAAAAAACGCTGCAAAGTCCTCACATGAGTTTAATATTCTACCATTAGAACCTCAGTGAAGGGGACCCAAAAAGCTAATTTGGCGGTTTTAAACTCGAATATTATGTTTTTAAACTATTTTCGAACAGTGAAACTGAGATTAAATTGTCTTGATTCGCCTGATGTCTACTTCCTGTGTTATTATACAAATTTCTGGTCATTGCAGCCATTTTGACAGGGTTTTGATCCATAAATGTTGGGAGTTGAAATTCGTTAAAACCTCAATCCTTCACTCATTGGTCAAAATCAACTTCATGTTCGGCCTTCTCGTCCTGAAAAACATGGAAAACGATACCTCAGAAGCCCAAGTTCACCAAAACCTCAAAAACACCTAATTTTGCACACATTTTTCACCCGTAACACCCCTGGGTGTTTTCCGATCGGGCTGCCGAGCTTCGGGACACAACTAGGACCCAAATGATGCCTATGTGCGAAAGAAAGATTTTTTAGACCTTAATTCATGTAAGTAGATATGGATGACACAGCTGACGGACATTGTATTTTTGCAATTTTTGCAATTGTGGAATTTGTAATTGCATTTTTGCATTGCATTTTTTGAATCTGCACATCTTGAAACGTGCAAGACACAGTTTGAGGGAGTGTTCCAAAAAAGTTTCCAAACCGAATCCATAGGTGCATTATTCACAGACTAATGAACCAAAACGAAGTACGGCGGACGGACAGAAATTAGGTTTTATCTCAATTTCGGTTCTACGTACCTTGAAACGGAAACCATCAAATTGGTGGGGGGGGGGGGGGGGGGGGGGTTTAAAGTTTCATGCTCGATGCCAAAGGTTCATTATTGAAAATAATAAACCAAAATGAAGCTATTTCAAAGGGCCAAAATTTTCAGAACACGAATTTTGAAAACATTTTTAATAGGCAAATCCGTTTCAGAACATCCTGAATTCATCCCTAGATTTTAACAAGAATTTATATGTACCTACGTAATACATAGGTACCATGTATTTATATATTTATTTATGTGTCACTCCTTATCTGAACTTGGGTACGTGATAAAATTTCAAAATTTCACCAAAATGTTCGTATTGCCAAACAAAAAGAGAGAGTTCGATGATGAGCGATTTTCACAAAATTCTACGGGGGTCACATTTGAGTTTTTAGTGGTCAGAAATCGGTAAAAACGGCTAAAGTAGCGAACAATTTGTATAAAACCATTGAAAGTGGTATGGAAAGGGTGAGCAAAGACAGAAAAATACCATTTCAGTCGTACTGAATAGTGGTCAAATTTGGATTTATGGGGTCGAAAATTGGTATTAAGAGGTAAAATCAATATTAATTCACCTGACGTTGTGTGGGATGGTGATTCACAACGGTGAGATTAATTTGGATGTTGAAAATATTTTTCTCAAAAAAAGAGTCGGTCAAATTTGACTTATAAATGTCAAAACTTGGTTAAAAAATGGCTAAAATCACGAAAAAGTTATATGATTTTACGAAAAGTGGCATGGTTTATCGGTATACTATCTTTTTAAACAATAGCACGAATATTTCTTTGGAAATTTGCTCTTATAGCCATGCTGCACGACTGGTTATATTTGATTTTCGTCATCAATTTCCACCTCCCACATTTCTGCTTCTTCTCACCATCCTCCACCACCTCCTTCACCGTCCTCCTCCTCCTCCACCGTCCTCCTCCTCCTCCACGTCCTCCTCCTCCTTCACCGTCCTGAACAACTAGCGCCGCCGCAATATATTCACCTCTCCTTGTGAAAAGGGAGATACCTAGTGCAATTAGCGCGGTAACCCTGACCCAAGACCCATCTGTAATTCCCTTCGACCCCCCCTAAAATTCACCTCCCCTCCTCATCCTCCCACAACTAAACTCCGCGTCGCCCGACCTCCATGAGGGGTAAATAGGAACAGCTCCCCCCCCCCCCCCCTCAAACCCATCCCACCATTTAATCCGCAAATTAAAAACATCACCGGGGCCTCCCAGAGAGAGATGGAGATACTAAAAACGTGAATGCCAGAGCGAGAAAGAGGACGAGAAAGTGTAAGCAAGATTAATTAATTTAATCTCAAAAGCCGTTCCGTACAACACGAAGCCAGCGCTGAGTGCCGTAAGCGGGGAGAATTGCAGGGGTGGGGGGAGGGGTGAGGGTTATTTTAAGTGCGGGGAGAAAAAAAAGGGTGGAGTGGCGGGGAGGGGGGACCCTCCTTGGGGCAGTTTGTGCGTTTAGGGTTAATAATAAGAGCGTAATTCCATCTCCCCCCCCCCCCCCCACACCGCCCACTCCGCCCACACCCGCCTCCAGCGTCCTAATTCCTTTTCTCCCGCTCAGAATTCCCCCCCCTTTTTCGGCTCCACCCAACGAATTAACTCGAGAGGAATTTCAGCAGTCACTAAAAAGAAGTTGAGGACGGCGCCCGTTGAAATTGATGGCCGGCCGCCTCCCGCGTCCCGCATTCTGTTGGCGTTTTGCAGTTCGAACGGAGAAAACCGTCGCTAAAAAACAAACCAGCAAATTATTACACAACGGCTTATTTGCGTAATTCGAACAACACAAACTGCGTGACGGGTTTGAAATTCGAAGTCACGTGGAATCCAAAAATTGAATGGAAAATTTCACATTTAAAACAAAGTTTTTGAAACGAATAACTTCCGTTGAAAACATTTACGTTAATTTTTATAAATTGTTGAAATACTGATCGATTTTTATAGCGAATTTTCAAAGAAAATGAAGCTTAGTGCAATGGGTTCATTTTTTTTTAAATATCCAAAATTAATTTTTTTGCATTGGTAAAATCACATCCAAATGTAATTTTTTGAACTTTTTTTTAAACATCTTTTTGAACTTATTTTTTAACATCCGAATGTATGCAACATTTCCAATACATCCACGTGTTTAAATGTACATTGTACATCCAAATTTATTTTTTTACATTTGGTAAAATCACATCCAAACGTAAAATCACAGAATACAGTGATCTACGCAGAAGGGGCATCTATTTCACTCCACATCAACAATTTTCGTTCAGAACTTCATTATTTGCGTTTCTTTTCGCCATTTTAGTTACTGTTTGCCATCGACAGAATTATTTTAGCGACATTTAACTCGTGATTTGGTAGGTACCTAGTAACGAGTACGGGGTTAGGTACTAACCTACGGAGGGTCTGCGATCTATATCATATGTACAGAATAGTACATATTATATTATATAGGTAGACGGGTTATCTAACAGAAGGCTGTGATCTGTAACAGAAGGGAATTCTGTACAAAATAATAAACCGTTGTGCAGGGATTTGCAGCGTTTTTACCTGGTTTTCGCGTTTGATCAGACCAAGGTTTGTTCTATTTTTTCGATCATAGTTCATTGAGAAAATAGTAGCA